>JBBPCX010000032.1:9447404-9457840 GCA_037974365.1 Hydrocynus forskahlii | reverse complement strand
GGAGTGAGGGAGCGTGAGAGAGAGACAGACAGAGAGACAGAGACAGAGAGACAGAGAGACAGAGAGAAAGAGAGACAGAGAGAGAGAGAGAGAGAGAGAGATTTCAAAAGCACAGCCTGCAGGTAAAGTCATCTTGCCCTAGCAGGCAATGACAGTGTATGTGTGTGTGTGTGTGTGTGTGCGCGCGCGCATGTTCCGTTTTCCAACATTCACCTCTCTTCACCCTCACACCAGTGTGCCCATGAATGCACAACCAAAGCTGAAAGAGAGTGTGTATGCGCATGTACATGTGACTTACACAGCATTGTTACACACTGTAGCTACTGAGCTGCAATAATCATCCAAGTTAAAGGAATAGTTTGGTAGAAAATAATTTACATTGTTTTCCAGTTACTCAAACAAGCCAGGACATGTCTGGTAATCAAATTTCGCAACTTTAGTGTAGAACTGGCATTAGGAACCCAACATTTCAAGCAAACATAAGTTGGCAATACATCTCAATATCCTCTCTCATTAAGGTGACAGACTTATGGTTTGGAGCATAGTATGACTGAGCTATAAATATCATTTTAGCCAATAGGGTCTGTTTTCACAGACCACCAGAGAAGAAGGGGACCATCATAAATATGGAGCAAACAGATCCAGGTCATTGTAGAGCTGGACAGAGTTTAAGCAGGCTGAGAGAAAATTAGTGATTGTGGAAAAATTCTGGGTGATTATTGACTTCCAGTGTATGTTAGCCTTGTAGCTCCAGCACTAAACTGAAGCAGCAAAATCTGTTTGCCAAATATGCAAATTTGATTTTTTTTTTTTGCCAAACCATTACCTTAAAATTTGAAGAGATTGAACCTTTATGCAAGGTGTGATATCTGAACAGACCACTCCACACTAGCGTGAGGCTAACAGCAGCTAGTGATAAAGGTGTTAAATCTTGTATAAACATACTCTAATTTGCAATCTGATGTGGTTTTTTTGGCCATGATTAAGCTATAAATTTGTCTAAATATTTGCACCCTGCCTCCTTGTAGCCACAGTGTGGTGTGGAGAGCAAATTGACAAAAAGCTAATGCAAGGCAACATTTACATGCTAATTAAGTCAGGGTTATGCTAATCCAAAGGGAAGTCATGCACATTGCATGCACACGCATGGTTACCCTGGAGAAACCAGGCAACACATGAGCGCGCACGCGCGCACACACACACACACACACACACACGCACACATACATGTGTGTGTGTGGTTTCTCCAATCACACACATATATTGGTGGCCTGGTGGCTGAACTTTGAGCCGACTCTGACAGCTCCGGTGAAGATGACCGCAGGGTAGAGAGGACAGTGAGGGAGTGCCGAGGAGGGATTGTCGGCACACAAGCGCTACAGCGACTCTATTAGGGCTAAACAGAAGGTTCTGGAAGCAGAGAGACTGCTTGGTGTCGGCACGGATCTCCTCAGCGCCCGCAGCCACAGCGGTGCCTCGCTTTCATATTCATTTATTTGATGAGGAGTGAAAGAGGAACCTAGTTACGCCATCTGTAATCCAGCGTTCTGCACTAACCCCCCCCCCCCCAACCTCCCAAAGAGACTCTAATGACTGAGCTCCATCACACAGCCCAAACTCTGCTCTCTCCTCACTCTGTTTAAATGAAACCCTTTCCTGTTTTTATTACTGGAAGAGTGATTATTGGTGGAATGCCACAGCAATCATGAATAAAGCATCTGAATCAAGTTAGGATAACACGGAGACACAAAAGAGTAAAAGGAAACAACGAAGATACGATAAGATGAGGAAAGACAGAGAATGACACAAAAAGACATGGGGCGAGGGAGGGAGAGTGAGAGAGAGAGAGAAAGAGAGAGGGGAGGGAGAAAGAGCGAGAGATTCAGAAAGAAAGACACAAACAGTAAGACGGAGTCAGAGAGTCAGAAGGAGAGAAAGATACAGAAGGAAAGACAGAGAAACAAACAGTAAGAGACAGAGTTAGAGAGAAACAGAGAGGGGGGAGAGAGAGAGAGATAACGAAAGATATAGAGAGACAGAAGGAGAGAAAAAGATACAAAAAGAGAGAGAGAGATGCAGAGAGACAGAGAAAGAGACACAGAGGTAGAGAGAGTTAGAGAGAGACAGACACACAAATGAGTGATAGAGACAGAGAGAGAGAGATGCTTGTAATCTCTAATCATTTCCAAAAGGTCAGAGGAGGGAGAGAGCGATGCCGGGAGCTCTGCTCTCTCCATCCCTATTGATCCTTATCTGCTGTCCAGCTCCACAATGACTGGCCCCAGAGCAAAAGCTTAATAAACGTGCAGGCGAGCGCTGAACGCAGCACTTCAATTAGGGGAGATTATTGAAGTCAAGGACACGAAACTAAGAGCTACGTTACTGACGGCGACGCCAGCTCTAGATTGTTGGATATGCTGCAGAGACATTAACATGTGGAGTGATGGCTTCAGGGTGCTGTTCCCTTCCATTGCCTGCAGGGGGCACAGGAAGCCGTCAGCGTCTGAAGGTGACTCATAAAGGAGCTAGTGCTACACAAAAGTACCCAAATCAAACACTCCGACTTAACTCCAGGACTAGAACATATATATAAAATAATCGGTAAGTCTTTAGAGAATTCTTTCTCTGCATTTAACCCACTCACACAGAACCCAGGAGCAGTGAATGGGGACTGTACCTCAGTGGTGCCACTGGCAGTCCTGGGATTCAAACCCACAACCTTCTGATTACAGGGGCAACTCTCTAACCACCAGGTGCACATAAAACAACGCCACCTTTAGCTGGGTTTGAACCCACAGCGCTTAGTCTCCAGCCCAGCAGTCTAACCACTAGCCATATTTCTTGCAAATATTCACAGAACCTCAATATCGTCCGATTTTATCAGCCAAATGTTACATCAGTCAAGTCCTGGAACAAACTGTTCTCGCTGGCCATCGTGACGGCTAAAGAACAAAGTGCTGCTGGTGTAACCCGGAGTCTCCCTCTGAGAGACAATCCAAGATTAAAGAGCGAAGAAAAGAACTTGTCCAACAGAAAAGTGTGTCTATGCACACGTGTGTGTGTGTGTGTGTGTGTGTGTGTGTGTGCGCGCGCGTCAGGAGTCTATGCTGTAAGGCATGCCCTTGCCAAGAAGAGGGACTGTCACACTGCTGAGAGGCAAAACAAAAACCTCCTTCGGTGTTCACTTTGGTCCCTCATTACTCTAGTTACATTACTCTACATTACTCTCAGAAAAAAGAAAACAGTAAAACATCTGAAAGTGTAAAGAAATCGTCATGAAGTGCTCTCTCTTTCTCTCTCTCTCTCAGTATGGCCTCAGGTGCAAGAAAAACAGAGCTGAAACTAGCACTACTCAGGCAGAATTAAACCAGCACTCTGAAGACAGTATTAGTCATCAGCCACAGCTGGTCAGCTAACACAAACACACTCAGACCACGGGTCCATGGTTCAAGACGATCCACTCACTGGACTTAAGTATTCAATCCATTTCAACTAGCAGGAACGTGTTTGAGGAAGCCTCATTCTCTCCAGGCCTTTGACTGAACAGTAAGTGCTCGAGATTATAGCCCTCAATATAAGAGGCCTCATGACTGCCCACAGCAATTACAGGAAAAAAAAGGTTTAATAATAGCAAAAAAAAAAAAAAAATCAAATCCACAAATTTTTGAGGACAGATAGATTAGACAAGAAACATTCCTTGTCTGAAGTTTACGTCTTCAGTCTGGCGCTGGAGCTAGAGTACTGTGCAAAAGCACCTATGCGAAATGTTTAAAACCATCATTCTCGGCGTGTGATAGTGTCTTTCTGCTAGCAGAGTTAAAATTAGAATAAATACAAACAAACAAGAAAGCATCAAGATCGGTTTAATTTGTAAAAAAAAAAAAGTAGTTCATATTTTGTGAGCTGGTGAGGAGAACACAGGTTCAGTTCCAGATTCCTCCTCGGTTTCTCCATCTGTTTGGATTTGTGAAACTCCACCAGCAGCTCCTGATTTAACGAAGGACTGACTGAGTCAAACCAAGTTTCTGATGGAAACTACAAGTAATACTGGACTTCCACAAGGAACACACCGATACACTGTATATCACTATGTACTGTATAACGTTATTTGTTGATTATCTTTAGGTATATTCAGTATATTTAGTAATATGAATGTGGTAAAACATCACACACTGCTTTTAAATATTTGTCTAAAGCCATGTTCTCACTTTCAGGCTGAATAGATCACAGATCATCATTTCAGAGATGTGTCGACACAAATCTTTGGTCCTTGGATAGATTCACACCTATTTTGTAGCCCTGAAACCTGCATAAGAATTGTCAGATTGGAGTTCGTGTTTTTTCTAATGTGCATGCACATAATATAATTTACATCATAACTTGTTGGAGTTTCTGCCAGTAAATGCTGCAGAATTATTCATCCCCTAATCACAAACATCTGAGAGTTAATCAGAACGTATGTGCTCGTAGTCTGTCCTTACTCTGTTCGCTTTTGTGGCATATGCGGATTGTTTCAGGGTGCGGATTCTCACACTGCAGACAAATATGGGTCACTTATTAAATGTGAGCCATCAAAGCGGAAAGATTAGACCTGACTGAAAAATCTGAACTGAGCAGTAAAGTTTGTGAACCATTTTAAATTTTCTATTATTTCTGCATAAACGTGACCTAAAAGACCATCGGAACCTAATTAAGCAAATGAGATGAAAAAATTACTCATAGTACTTTATTTATTGAGAGAAATAAGACCAATATTATTTACCTGTTACACTCAAAAGTATGCGAACCGTTGCTTTCAGTATTTGTTGCAGTAATAACTAAACATTTGGTTGATAAGCCCTGCACATTGATTTTAGCTCATTCCTAAAATTCCCAGTGATCTTTGTTGGTTGACCACTCCTGGGGAGGTTAACAATGGTCTTGAATTTCTTCCATGTGTGCACAATCTGTCTGACTGGATCAGTGGTGTCTTTAGACATTTCTTTGTAACCTTTTCCAGCCTGATGAGCATCAACAACTCTTTGAGATCTTCCAGACGGTCATTTGTTTGTGCCATGATACACTTCCACTAGATCCCCATTCTTTAAATAAAACAAGGTGCTCACTCACTCCTGATGCTATTGATTAAAAATATCTTGATTAATTTCACCTGCCAATCCATACATTTGCCACTCACAGATCAGACCATTTCCCTCAATAAATGAATGGCCAAGTATAATATTTTTGTCTCATCTGTTTAACAAGGATCAATTGATGTCCTTTCAGATCTTGTATGAAAATCTGATGTTTTAGAAATATAGAAGACTCTAAATGACCACTGTAGTCTATCAGATAGCGTATTAGCATCTAGTACTTGTTAGCTACATTAATCTTGCCCAGTTTGACTGAAGACACAGGGGGTACAGAGTAAATAGCACATATTTTGACCAAATATGAAATTTTACTGACAGAAAATTGTGGTTTTACTTTTAACGACTTCTTGAAAATCTTTGAACAATTAAAACAGTAAGGAGTATGTGAATCTGCATCATTTAAGTTTGTGTTGTATACTTAATAACCAAAAATAGGGCAAGCGATTCCATCTTTGTGTGTGTGTGTGTGTGTGTGTGTGTGTGTGTGTGTGTGTGTGTTACAATGCACTGTTGTGCTAGGCTCACCTCTTTAGCTTTCTGCTTTAGCCGTGCCTGCTCAGGATCTTCTTGCCTGGAACGACTCTGTACATATGGAAAGTAATAATAAATAATATAATTAAAATAATAATGAAAAGGTATTAGAGGCACAGAATTACAACAAGCAAAAATAAATGAAGCAAATTGACTTTCATTTAAAAAAGTCTGTCATTTTATTTAAAAATCACAGTTTTAAACAGGAGTTGACCCAAAGTGCTGTACAAGGTAGAAAGTTAAAAGACTGAAAAACAAATTAAGGGACACAAAAAGATCAAGTTCCTGCAGTCAGTAAATTGGCACAATTGGCCAAAACCAAAATGCAGATCTTGATCATTTTGCTTTGCTGTGCACATAAATAGGTCAACTTAACTCACAAACAGTGCTGGTGGTGAATCAGGGAAGAGCAACACAAGAGCAATTATCTCCTGGCTGACAGCTTAATTACTCGACTGCTTAATTAGAAAAGGGACACAGCAGTGGGAATCTAACGAGGAGGCTTAGGAGCGGGACGTCATCATCATCGTCATCATCGCCACCGTTGCTGTTGTTAAAGTCAACTAATTACCTCTGCTTTCATGTTGCGTGCTTTTTCCTGTGGGGCATCCCAACACACCCCCACCTTAGTTCATGGAACTAAAACTTTAATGGAAGAAATGCATGCTGGGAAGATACTGCCGGCTGTTTGTTGATGCTGGAGTGTCTCTGGCTTTGCCATTATAGACGTAACTGAATAAGGCATAATCTGGCCTTAACAAAATAATTTTTCTAACTATTCTGAAACTGATTATTATTCAGAAAATGGGAACCACATATCTCATGCATTTGCCTGGGTGTTTGGTTTGCAAACAGTGAAATTGATCAAGTTTGGCATCAAACAGCTCCAAGTCAGCTTTGGCTAAATTGAGAAATAAGTATTTTTATCCCCAGGTTTCTTAAGATCTTCAGGCCCAAAGTAGCCCTAATCTTCATCCAGAAAAACAAGCTAAAAAAAAAACTGGCTCAGCCATCTAGTTACGCCTTAAGATTATCAATGCAATGTATCTTTATAGCCATGACCCAAATGTGCCCAGACTCTGCCTCCGAGTGTGTGAAGCGCTGGCTCTGTTTACACTACGAAACTGAGTACTTGTGCTGAAGGCAATAGTTTGGCCAAAAATCTAAATTTGCAGTTTCTTTTTTATCCCAGATGTAATCAATCAAACACCCAAGACATGCTTGGTATCCAAAGTTGCTTTCTTTACTTTTGCACTGCTGCCAAGACGATACTGAAGGAAACTTGTCTAACCTTATACCCTACAAGTAAAATCACACTTACCTTAAGCCCTGCAGAGATGTTCAGAAATTATAAACAGACTTTAGATTTCTCATACTGTAATATAAATCACAGTAGGATAGTGGCTAGTAGAGTAGACCAGAGGTATCACTGATGTTCCTCCTGTAGCATCAATTCTACTTTATACCAATTACAGTCCTTGGGCAAGATTCCTAACATTGAAATCATCCACCCAGTTCTGTATAATAGACAAAAGCTTTACAATTTATTAATCATTTAGCTAAATACAGCAGTAGAAATCTAAAAGCTAAATCTGCACATTCGTACACTTTTATAGACTAAAGAGATTTATAGGGATTACTTATTTAAATTTTAGAGCCCATTATCATACATACCCATCATCTTTCATTGCTTTTTTTTTTAAATAAGACTTTACCGTAGTATGTAAACACTGCAAAAGTTTCATAAAGCACAATAAACTCCACATCAGTGTGACCAATATATGGAATTCATTAGGCATATTTAGTCGCATGAACAAAAATGCCTGTTTAAGTTAATGGATAAAGAAAGGTTGGAAAACAGCCAAGGCAAATGAACTATGATTCTACTTAGTATGAAAACCTTCTGGCATACAAAAATTATAGAAATAGAACCAAAAAAAAAGTCTTTTTACGACTCACTCACCATGGTTTGCAAACTCAAAAATTTTTTGACTGACTGGATAAATATGAGGTTAGAGGGAAAAGCGTGTATTTGATTTTCACCAAGCTTGGCTAAACCATCGATCTAATAGTCAGCTCTCAAACTTACTTTGGCAACTTTGAGCAGGATCTCTCTCTCCTCGTCATCTTTGCGCTGCTTCTCCAGCCTCTCCAACTGCTCGAAGAACTTCAGCTGCGTCCTCACATCTGAGGCCTGCTCATGGTGTTCTTCATCCTAGAACAGGAACACACACCATGACGGGCTCCCCATTATCCCCAACACACTCTGACACACTCCACTTCCACTTTACATTCACTTTCATCAAATGCGTCAACTTCTACTCCACTAAACTTTCGTTGATTTTTTTTCCAGCGACACGCCTGAACTGAGGAGTTAGTAGGTCACCCAGAGTTAATGGGATAATTGTTTATTTCGCAGCTTCTCGAAGGCAGCCCCCAATGTGCGCGCTCGCAAAGCTCTGTTCTCACTTCCCAGGTGAAGCAGAGACGAGGACCAAAGCCAGGCAGCCCACGGAGGTACACACACACACACTTCTGAGGCTGTAGCCTGTTAGCAGCAGTAACAGCACTCCTCTCTGCCTCTCATCTGTTGCTCTTGCTCTTTCTTCCCTTTTTTTGAGGCTAGGCTGTGTGCTGCGCTGGCAGGGCAAGTTTTCCTGTCACTGCTGAAGTTTGCCCTGCTTTCGGCTGATGACAACAGCCTGGATCCGCAGAAACATGGAGGAGGCGTTTCAAAATCACAGGGAAATGAATCGCTCACTCCTCTCTGCACACGCTCCTTCCTATTAACTACTAAACTACAAACTAACTACAAAACATGCCGAACCTGTCAGACTCAGAGACCTTCCCTTGGGGGAAGACATTTCCTTCCTACAGTTTTCTATAACAGTTTTTTTATTTTTTTTATTTTAAAGAGAAGCCCAATTTAAATCTCTTGCCCCATTTTTCCTACAGTGAGCCACAGAGGTCCCACAAACGTTGCTTCAGGTGGGTTCATGAACAGATCCTAAACTAAGTGGAAGTTATCAGTGAAACGCAGTAATGACAGCCGGCATTATTCAGAGCCTGCCAAGCGCAAAACAGACATCTTTAGATGTAATTAGAGCTTTGATGTAGAGGAGAACCTGCATACATTTACGATAATTTAGCATTTTGCAATTTGCATGTTGCACCGTGGTTGAGTTTGGGTGTGGGAGTCTGACTGGGCTCGAGCTCAGGTAACAGGATAAAGTTAGCCAGAAAGCCTATTTAGCATCTGGCTTTGATGTGCAGGCTGGCAGCTGGCGGGGGCTCATACCTTGCAGGAGTCCGTGCGGTGTTGCGCGAGAGCGGAGACGCTCTCCAGCATGTTGCGGAGTCGCACCTCAGCAGCGTGGGACACCAGGTTCACCACGTCCCCACCGACCTCGTTCACCCCAAACGTCCGCGCTGAAACCAGACAAACACTTTTAAATGAATATAAAACAGGTCGTCCAAAGGCGAAGTACCAGCAAATATGAATTTTTTTTTTATTGACAACCAATAATTAACACCTCGCCATGAACAATAACAATATCAGTACCTGATCAGTTTATGATTTGGCATTTTATAGATTAAATTGTATTCATTAGACGATTAATTAATGAGTATTATAGAATTAACTAAGCTCAGAATAAAATTTGTTGGCATAAAATACACTTAAAAATATGAAACCACTGTCAATCTAGTTTATTTCCCATTACAAGATTACTGAATCATTTTTTAACTTGCAACCAGACATTTTTGTGTTATAAATCACTTTGTCAATTGTCATACAGGAAGATAACTTTGCATGTTTCAAGAAATCAGTTTGACCTGTATGTATAATGAGACTTAAACTTTCTTAAAACATGTAACGAAGGTGTAAGTGCAAGTTACACAACCTAATAACATTAGACAACCTTACAACATTAGGGTGCATGCATAGTACTATTGTATTGTATCGTACTGATATTACTGCAAACATTTACGAACTCAGATGCTCTTAACAACACTAACAAAAAAGTCAAAAGGTTCTATTAATGGGTCTTATTTTAGTTCTACAAAGACCCATGTTATTAACAGCTGACATATAAGTCTACAGAACCATTCACATAATGCAAAAATTCATTTTAATTTGAATGGTTCTTTCAAGAACCTTTACATTATGTGGCATAATGTTGAAAAGGTTCTTCGTCATCACGAATCTCATTTACAAACAGGGTTCTTTAAAGAACCATCCACTGTCAGATGGTTATATCTTTATATAGACTATACGTATAGAAGAAAACCATGTATAATAGAGACTATACATGATAAATAAACATAAGAGCATTTTCACATGCCAGTGGGCATGGCAAAATGCCAATTTATTTATTAACTATTTTAAATTTTTCATTTAAACTATGTAGGCAAATAATATATTGGACACCCTTATACACTGCACAGTCTGGTTTTCCAACATTAGCTAATAATTAAGTCTTCAATTAACTGAATCAGGTATAGGAGCATAAAAAACATGGAATTGAGATGGACCTATACTAGATATTAGAGTGTTTAAAAAGTATCACACATATGACCATCTAAACATATTACCATTGTCCTCTGTTCTACCCAAAAACATACAAACGAGTCCAGCAGGTGGTGCCAAGCAGTGTCACTTCCTCTCCCCTCCTCTATCCATCTACACTGAAGCCATCACACTCTCTCTCTCTCTCTCTCTCTCACACACACACACACACACACACACACACACACACACACACACACACACAC
>JBBPCX010000032.1:9429377-9447304 GCA_037974365.1 Hydrocynus forskahlii | reverse complement strand
ACACACACACACACACACACACACACACACACACACACACACACACACACACACACACACACACACACACACCTCCCCGCGAGGAAGATTTACATTTTTAACACACTCCAGCCGCTGGCGACAGTGTAACAACCGCAGCCAGGCTGCATGTAATAGCACATAACCTCCGGTGCTCATTGGTATGCACTGTATACTAAATCAAACGCAAGGGAAAGAGAGAATTTGCTTAAATACAATAATGGAAGGAGTGTTGAGATGAGAGGGGTCCTCAGAACCCCTTTCACTTCTGCCTGATCCCCCCACCTTTCTCTCCCTCCACCTAATCTTATCTCGAAACGAGCAAACGCCTGGGTTCATAACTGAAAGGGGTTGGAAAATGGCAGGGTCCATAATGTGTTGAATGTAATATACATGAGTGCAGTAATTGAAATCTATCACGGTCTAAATGTGCAACTTCGTAGTTTTATTTTGGAGCATGTGAAGGCATCAGCATGAGGTTTTTTGACTTTGATAACGTTCACTTCTATTTCAAGAGAGGAGGAAAAAAAATCCAATTCATTTCTATGTAGTTATAATCCCGAGTTACTAATAAAAAAGGGCTTGTAGTCCAGGCTGCTATGTTTTTAAGCAATAAAACTGCACACATCAATTATTATTATTTGGGCCAGTGAGCTGTCTCAGTGCATACCTTGCATGAGACATGCTACTCTAACTGATCAAAACTGTCTGAACAACGTGCTTGATTATCCATCAGAAAATGTTTGAGTTCTCCATTTCACTTACACTTAAATAGAACTCTTAGGATCACTTTCTCTTTTATTTGATATATCCTACTAGTGCAATTAGGGGTTGGCAAAACAATGACATCTATTGGTTATCGGCAATACTTGAACATTTCAGTGCTAAAAGAGCATATTTTGATCTGGTTAATTTGACTGTGCATTGCAGAGTACAAAAAATTGAATAAAATAATGTATTACACATTATATTTACAAGCACATACTAGACACTATACTAGATACTAAACAATACTTGTGTGCATATAACTTTAGCCTCAGAAAAACTAAATACTCAACTAAAAACTAAATAAATTAATAGTATGTATCGTCAAAGCATTGAAGTATTTTTTTTTTGCCATACTATCCACACCTAATAGGAATGTACTCATTGCTGCATTCTCCACCAACACTATTTGTATGCCACAAACTCTAGTTTTGAACATCTCCTGGCTCCTGCTGTCACACACGCACATCTTTAATCAGCTACGCTATTGTAACATACATAATTCCCCTCATTTCCATTGCTTGTGCTGACAAACAGGTACCAAATGCATGAATATGTATTCTGCCTGCATATGTCATCCGCTTGCGTGTATGTATTAATCCATTTCTTCTCCTCTTTTGCATGTGTCTTGTGCTGCTCGCCGCTGCTGTGTGTATTGTGTGTATGGCCGTGACCTTGTCGGAAAGAGGGCCCCGGGCTTCCTCTTGGTCCAGCACACATGACAAACTGACAGAGAGGCATCAGAGGAAGGACCATAAAGTATTCATACGCAGCCTGAGGATGGCTGAGCCTCACTTCGCCAAGCACTCATTAGACTGAGAGAGAGTAAGAGAGGTCTGTGGAAGTGCACTAGAAGTGTAGTGGACTTTAGGGGAGGCTAAACAGAGGTGAATGGGACGGACTGGCCAGCCCTTTTGGCTCTATGCGCTTCTGGCACTCGGATTGCCATCAAAATACTGCACTTAACCTATAAAGAAGAGGGTGCAGCTGAGGTAAGGGGCAATTTGTGGGGTTTCTTAGCTAGATTTGGATGCTATGACCCTGAACATGTCTTTAACAGGCATGTGCTAAAGCGCTTTAAGTCCACACTAATCAGAAATCAGTGCATATTTCACTGGTGCAGGGTTAAGTATTCAGATCACAGAAGAGACAGATGCAGGCAAATGTCATGGCAATTCAAAGTTTACCAAAATGCATTAATTTTGAAATCATATGGTATGAAATGATGAATTGAGTATATTAAAAAAAAGAAAGAGAAAAATCTAATGTACACTGTTTCGCCAAACACAGGTGATCCGCCAAGGCAAGTTTGGAATCCAAATTGTACTTCTTTAGTGCTGGAGCCCAAAGGCCGAAATTGCTAACAAACTTTCCAGTACTTACATCCACCAAAATTTCGCAAACCTGCTCAATCTGCACCCAGTGAGTCATTAAGGTGGTGCAGACTTCTCAATGTAGTTAATGACATGGAATGACTTACACAGGTTCACCTCAGTTTGATCAGCCAATACATTTGGTTCTTTGTTTCATGAAGCCAACAAGTCAAAGAAGCTTCTGATCGCCAGCTAGCTTTGCATGTCTAGAAAAATGCGTGTCTAAATCACAGACTTGCCTCAAACTGCTTGTTAGATAATCTCAAACAGACTTGTTCATGGGGTTTCTGGCATTAGGTGACATTGGTATTGGTGAAATCAGGGGTGTGTGTGTCTTCATATTTATTCCTACACCTGTGCAGGACAGTGTATTTGGGACTCATACCAATGTCGAGGATGCGCTTGTGCAGCAGGTTAGCCTGTAGAAAGGGCTCATCTTTGCAGGAGCGGATTTGCGTGCCCACCAGCTCGGAGCCCGTGGCTAAAATACGAGCGTTCTCCTCATTCAGGTTAACGCCAGCCATGGACGCCACATCATTGATGTCATCGTCATCCCTGCAAAACACGTACATGCAAATGAAACCAGTTCTAGGGTGTTATGCCTGAACAATCAACGTACAAACAATCTCATGATATTGATGTAATACTCCTAATGAAAGTGTCCTGGATGATCCCGAATTGTCTACAATCTCCAATACACTGTAGTGAGAAGAAATTGCACTATTATTTATCTATAGTAGGTGTTTGTGGCAGTGAGCTTCATTCCATCACTTGCTGTCCCTGGTTCCTAGGTTCTCTCTGCCCTGCAGAAAGTCTCTCAAAGAGAAATGCTGCTCCCTAGTGGTTTAAGGGATCAAGACAGCGACTTGGCAAATCATTTACCACATCTCTTGTCATGCAATTAACGCGTGCGGACACTTTTGGCTTGAAAGCGGTCTTTCAGCGAGATATTTACCAAAATGGATCATCTTCATAATAGCAGCCAATGAAAAGGACATGGAATGAATTGGCTTCAATACCGCAGGAGATAAATGGCTTTCTAAAAACATCGCTACCAGAGAGAAATGTGTACCCTTTGAATTTTCACTCAGTGTACTAATATTTTTTTCAGAAAGAAGGCCTAACACTAATTCTCTGTTTTTTATGTACTGACTTTTCTTAATTTGACATGTGAATCTTCCTGTGCTGATACTGCTTTAAATAACACCACAATTCAATTTAATCAGTGCTGGACTCATACTTGAAAGTTCCACCTCCTGGGTCATTCAGCTTCTGTTTCTGATTGGCTGAGGCCTGCATTTGGATGCCCATGGGACCTCTTACTTGTAATGTTGGCCCTCTGACCACAGAACCTGCAAAACAGTAAATCACAAACAGCAGACAGCTTTTAATGCCACCAAGCAAGCCTACATACACTCCAAAATGAAACATCTGTGCAGTGTAGTCCTCATCAAAAGTTTGGGGACATTTTACTTTTCAAAACGTTTTTTTATTGTTGCTATCTCTGTCCATGTACTGTATCACATCAAAGTGTTGTAACGCATCAAAGAATAAAACCCTCCATGTCTTAACCCCTTGTTTAGTGAGAGTCATCAGGACTTTGGGCCAAAAGTGTCTTAATATGTGCTTCTAACAGCAGTTTAGAATAATCATTATCAGCATTTTAAAAATCTGTTGATTCCTACCAAGGAAGTACCTATGAAAACCACTCTGAGCATGAAGCCACATGTTAAATATACTGAGATAAGCACAATAGCAGTTTTCACACTTAACTGGAAAGTAACAGTTAGAATTAAATGCTATTAAAACAAACAAACAGCAAAGCACCCCAAAACTTTTAAGGGAGAGTGTGCATTTAATCAATAGGGGAGAACCTCGTCCAACAGCTCTTAAAATAAATTTAGTACACTTAGTGTTTCTCTTGTAAAGCAATAAATGCATGCAGTAACATTTGCTTCAACTCAGGCCTTCAATGAAGTGCACAAGGTATAAACTGACCTCCTTAACCAAAACTTTACCTACTAGAGGGCAAATTGTGTTTTAATAATTCTCTCAGAGAAATAGATATTCATTTTTTTAATAATAGTTTTAACATAGAACACTGCGCACAACAGAAACAAGAAGGGTATTTAACAAAATACCAATGTTTTCAATTTTTTTTGAAGGACCTTTTCTTGTATTTAATTTTTTACTATTTTTACCATTTATTTTGACTAATATGTCAAAAAGTCATTTTCCAACTTCTCTTTTTTTCCCCCATAGAATTACACATGTTCCCTTTTAGACAGATTTATTAAAATGATCTCTGTTCTAATTGGCTATCCTGTATTGGACCTCAATCAAAAAGCAGTCTGGATGAAAGGGTCCTTATAACTTCTTATAGCTTTAACAATGTTTGAACACTTAATCAAACTCTTTTTTACAAAAAAGCCAGTAAAATTTGGTATTCCATGATAAGGTCCCTTTAAAACATTAGACCCTTCATTGAACTTTTCTGAATTCAACCACGATGACTAACATCTCAGTTTTAGCGTTTTTGCTATGCTTAAAGAACTTAGCAAGGAGATCCAAAAGTCGCACTCAGGGAGAAACACACCTTGAGGCCGGATTGTCTGGGTGATCACGACAGGCATCCTCGCTGGAGTGGGCTGCACCCCTACCTTCTTAATGGCCTTCAGGAGACATAAAGAGGGGAGAACACAGTGAAGAGGCTGCGCTCTACAAGATCCTGAATTCTCTTTCTATAGAGAGAGTATGAATGGTCAGTATACGTACAGTGAGGTCCTGGGGGATGGTGGGCCGGACAGGAGGTACTGTGGTGGCGAGGGTGCGGGGAGGGGGGGCTTTAACAGTGCCCGCAGGAACAGGGGTTGATGGCGTGGGTTGGGACAGCTGGGTCAGAGACTGCTGCGAGTTTAGCAGGGTCATCCTCAGAGCAGGCAGGCTTTTCTGCACTCACAAAAACACAAACACACAGACACAACAAAACTCAATTTGATAGCAATGACTTACTGATACCTAAATACTTTTAGATATTGAAGAAACATCCTGGCAAAAATGATCATTTCAGACTGAACTATTCATTAAGTCCCATGGGTTCAATTCAAAATGCTGCACATCCGTCTCGGCAAAAGGAACAAAGATTTTACCTTCAAGAAGGGGATGAGGTAGGGCTGAGGAGACGACTTTAGCTCGGTCTGTAGACGACTTGTGAACTCCTCAGGCTCAATTTTGGCATCCTGACCACAAATAAACACAGACGTTAACTGGAACACTACAACTTATTTTCTGTGGCAAGTGAACTGCCAACGCATATGGTTCATATAAGAACACCTCAAAGTTTGTTTTCCGCAATGAAGAATTCACAATGGAATTTTAACTGATCTGATCCTATCAAAATGCTGAGAGGAAAAAAGCTAAACAAAAAGTTTATGGTATATAATGCCTCTCAATATAAAACTGAGATTCTGAAGACAACTTAATTATAACAGACAGCACAAAGATGCCTGGGATAGTTCCTGACACTGGATGACCCCACCAAAGGCTAGTGACCCTCACCAGCAGGTCTTGAACCAGCGCCTTCACGTTCCGGGAAGTTTCTGGAGATGGGGAATTATGGGACGCCAGTTTGATCAGCGTTGCTAGGAAGTTCTTGCACTTCTTCACGTTCTCTTGCATTTCCTTAAATGAGAAAAACAATTTAAATCACTGGGAAATAGACATATAAATGTATATAACTGCTGGCCAAGTAGACTAAAGAGTAGTTAAATTGGCTTAAAAAGTAAGTAAGTTTAACTCAAGAACCACTTGATAAATGAAGAAACGCTGAAGAAAGCCTTGCAGAAAGGAAAGAGGAGTGGAGTACCGGAGACAGGCCTGTAGTTCCCGCAGCTGGGGCAGTGGATGTAGGGACAGTGGTGATGGGTTTAATTAGATGCGGAGGAGGAGGAGTAGGGGCCTGGACACGAGCTCCAGCCGTGATGACCGTGGGTCCGGCAGGTTTCTGGGCAGAACTGATTGTCACCACCGGACTCTTCTAACAGTAATACAGAGTGTCAGTTGCAATCACATACTCCAATGCTCAACAGCATTAACATCAGTTTACCACCGTAATGTCAGAGTGGACCTATACAGAACTACCAACATTAATACTAATACCACAATTACTGCTTCTAATAATTCCTGATACCATCACAACTACCAATAATAATAATAATACAACTATATAAGTATCTTTCATGCAAAAAATGCAGCACACAGTGTCTGTAAATTGAACAGTAAAACAATGGCAATAATAAAGGTGTAGTGCGTAGCAAAAAAGCTAAATTATACGAACATGCTTTAAAAAGTAAAACAATTAAAAAGAAAACAGTGAAAGGAGCTGGAAAGGACAGGGTTCCAACAGGTTCATGTACCTGCAGAGCAGGACTGGCGGGGCTTGCTGCCTGTACCACCTTTGCCTGGGCTGGAGGAATGGGGCGGATGGCGGGGGCAGTTACAGGTGACTGCAAGGAGAGAGAATGCAATGGAATTAAGAACTTGGGCTGATCTCCAAAACAGAAAAAGCTTAATCCTTGACTAAAGTGGTTTTTCAAGAGAAACTCCTTTCAGCAGTCTAGTTTGGCTGAAGATGGGACCTGTGCATAGAAAATCTATCACTTTCTAGAAATTGCAAATTATTACCCATGTAAAAACCCAATGTAAATCTGATATACCTGGACCACAGGAGTGGTGACCCTGAACGTAGCTGTTGTGGTTGGTGTTGCCGGCCTGGGGGACAGAGCAGGTTTATTCTGGTTCTGAGCCTTGGCCTGGGCCAAAACCTGCTGTGGAACCAGCACCAGCTGACCAGTTTCAGTACGAACCAGCACCATGCCTACAGGAGAGATAGCATTCTTCATCAGAACTTCAGTAAACAAACAGGAAGCAAGACTAGAATACTTGATTACTTGTCAAAGAATGTACAAATCAATCACAAAAAAAAAAAAATGCTTTACCAGTAGGAGTGGTAAGTACACAAGATTACGTGTATAATGGTATGCTGCCCCATGGCATGGTATTTACCATATTGTGTATATGATTACGTAGTGTCACTAAGTAGGGAAACCCTATATATGTTACTATACTTACTATTTTCCTAATTACTACTACTACTACTATCAAATGCCATTCTTACCACTAATAATTATAATATGGTGTATATGGTTATGGCACAAAGAATGGATAATATCCAGAGGTTTCAACACAGTGCAGCCTTCAAAGATGAATGTGCTCATCATGAACTCAGGGCTCGGTGGTTCACTCATTTACTTAATGACTGGAGGAAAGAATAGCCTTTAAAGGTGGACATGTGCTGATAATGCAAGGCGCAATGTAAAAAAACAGTGTGAGATACAGAAACACCTGCACGTTTAGTGGAACGGTATTAACCAGGCATATTTCTGAACAAAGTGTGCATGTGTAGATACTTTGTAATACTTCAACATAGTTCATGACCTCCTCCAAACAGATCACCAAACCTTCAGGTGATGCTCTAACATGACCAAGTCCTTCCGCTGGATGAGCAGGCTGCTGCACTTACCCTGTGGGATGGTGAATCCTGGAGGCAGCTGAATAGTGGTCTGCTGTTGGGGTCTGACTGTGATCTGGGGTGCCACTGGCCTCGGCGCTACAGGTACCCCAGGCCGCTGAGGCATTGCCGCAGTGGCCACAACTGGAGCCGCAGTGCCAGGCCTCAACAAGCCCATGGGCTGGCTGACAAGTCCACTCTCCTGCTTCACTAGGACTGAGGGAGTGCTTACCACTGTTGTCCCTGGAAGTGAGACATTCACCTGGATGCTGCCTGCAGGTACAGTGACCGGTGCAGGCGCAGGTGGAGAAGGATGCAGGCTACCCGAAATCTGATTGGGGACAATGGCTTTAATCTGGGTTTGTGGGCTTGCCTTCACTAAACTAGCATTGACATTTGAAAAAGTCACAGTCTGGGCTGGGGCAGCACCAGCAGAAGCAGCAGAAGCACCCTGTAGGGGTATGGATGCAACTTTAGGGTCCCTTCCATTGGGCACAACGTTTGGAGGTCTGGGGGCCGGATCAGCAGGTTGGGACAACATATGATCAGGCTGAGTCGAGAGCAGAGGACCATTTGTACCATTAGAAGAGGACATGTTGCTGTTCTCGTTACCAGTGGCACCAGTGACACCAGTAGTCACACTGGTCTGAGCTCCAGCTCCAGCAGTTGGAGCAGAGGCACCAGCAGGAGAGTTAACAGTCACTGTCCCGCTGCTTGCGCTCTCACTGGGCAGGACCCTGGCAGGAGCGGTCCGTATGTGGTTTGTATGAGGGTGGAGGGTGTCTGTAGGTGCTGGAGGTGGAGACGAAGTGGATGGTGCTACAGCTGCTGCGTCACTTGAACAGTTGGCTGAAGTTAGGAGTCCCGCCGCCGGCTTTGCTTTCCCGAGGGGCTGCGGGCGACCCCCGGCCGCGGCCGAGCCCACCAGCCCGGAGCCAGGCACCGGGTTGACTCCCTCGGAGCCGTTCTCCCTGGCCCCGCCGCCCTGCTGCCCGGGCTCGGCTCTCTGGAGCCGCCGCTCCGCCGGAGACTGTCCCGAGCTGGGACTCTGTGCCTGCGGCGGGCCGGAGCGCCTGCCCTCGCCCCGCGGGCCCGCGGACCCCTCTGGACCCCCGAGCTGCGATTCCAGAGAGCCTACGAGGTCGCTGACGGCTTTCTCGTCCACCTCTGAGTAAAGCATGTCTTCCAGCGGATCGGGGACGCCCGCCATCTTCGGACCCGCGGACGCATTGTGGGAAAACGAGGTGACGTCATGCTTCATGTTCGCGCGCGTCGACCTTTTTTTGTTTTTTTTAAATTATTTTTATTATTATTATTTAGTTTCAATTTGAGAAAACATTCCTAAACCAAATTTCTTGTAAAAATTGTTCTATTTATAATTTTAGAAAAAAATTAAGTCACGTTATGCTCAATTGGGAGCTCACGGCACAAATTTGTACTATTTTAACCTCACTTTTGCCGACATGGGAGACTCGTGTAAGTTTGAAATATATACTTTATTTATTCTCGTTGTAACATTTTATTTTTTTCCATTTGAGTAGACATTTCTAAAATAGTTCCCCCGTAGTATTATATGTATAATTTTTTTAAAGAAAAAATATATATGTATTATATCGGGTTAAAATGGGTTAAATGGATTAAAACCTCACTTTAATCGACCTGGGAGGTTTGTGTAAGTTTATTAGTAATTTATGGTTTAAAATTGAGAATACATTTCTAAAACATTTTTCTTAATGATATTACATCTATAATTATATACCTCGATTAACACACACGGAGGCCTCGTGCAAGAAACATTTAGGTATGCCATTTATTAATTATTTCTAATAATTAAAATATTTATTTCAAATATATATGATCATTATTCCGTTTTATTCTCTCTAATATAAACAGTTATATTTTATTTACAAAACAACATCCTCGGCGAGCGCAGGTCACGTGGTGTGAAACGGACCAATGGGGTTGAGACTCGTGTTGTTGCTGGATGGAACGGAAACGAAATTGAGCTGTTATTCCATCGTCTCTCAGTTTGTGTAGAAAAGGGTGAGAAAACGATCATTAACGTCGCTAACACGGTGTACAACAGTTGTTAGGGTTTATTTGTTTTTAAAGATCTGATTTTTGTATTTGTTGTGATATTGTGCACTCTGTTAGCAGACTGTGTTTGTCTTTTAGCTTGGTTAGCATGGTGGGTTGGTTCACAGATGACAGGACAGGCACTCTTCAGCTTGTCCAGTGTTAATCTGCGTTTCTGAAGCTTATTTGAACAAGACAGTAATTGAGGCAGTTGAATTTTAATTCTGTGACTACCTCAATTACTTTAAGTTATGTATGTAGCTAATGCTCAGTTCTATTGCATACAAAGTTGACTCTCAGTGCAGTGCAGAATATCAACAATCCTAAAATCAAAGTCACTTTTGAACTTTTTAAAGTGAATTTTATTGTCATCTCAACCATATTCAAGTACACAGAGACGAGATGGTGAAGCTAAAAATATATTTACCTTTTACACAGTGCAATAGACATAAGACGCTGTGCAACATACTAAACAGTGCAAATAAAGAAGTATAAATTAGAGTAAGGTTTAGCCAGACCTGCACTGAGTGAGTGAACAGCTCGGTACAATATATAAAAAATGTAAGAAAAATGTGCAGTGTAGGAGAGAATTGTGCAAACAGTATACACTAGTCTGTTGCTTTACTTATGTTAACCATAAACTTTCTATTCTCTGGTGGATTATTGATGGGTTTTGTTAGTTGTTATGGCTAGAAGTAAACCCTGTGATCATAGAGTTTAAGGAGAAAATGTGCAGAATACCGGACTAACTTTATTAGGCCCGCTTTACTATACTGTGATACTATGCTGTGTATTTTATACTAAATTGTGCAATTTAATCTGCCTGCAGTTTACATACATATATGTATATTTTGTACAATACAGCTATACACACTATATTCCTAGATGTTATACTGTACATCTTTAGACTGTAAATTGAGAATTTTTATTTTATATAATATTGTGACATAGTACTTTATTCCATTTTTGTTTTATTCTATTTTATTGTTTTTTCTCAATTTTGTTGCTCTTAACTTTGTACTGTCCACTTTCTACTGTTACTAATGCAAATTTCCCACTTGTGGGACTAATAAAGGTCTATCTTATCTTATTGGAAACATCTCCCTTCTACTTCCACACAGTGGTGACCTTAAGTGGTCTGTCTACCTTTTAGGTCCACTCAATAGTCGGTGTGGAGAATAGGTAGTCTAGCTCCAGTTTCATTAGTAACAACATGGATACTGTCACATTTTCTTTTTCATATGAATGCAGAACTGTGAATGAAATCAAATTGTGAAACCAGTGTGTACCTACTATTTATGTATGCAGTTACAGACTGGCTTGTCTGTTCATTTAAGGTCCATTCTGTAGTAAGAGTGACCATCGTGGGGAAGGGGTGGTCTAGCTCCAGTTTCATTTTCTTTTTTTTTTTTTTTAGTTAAATGAACTCAGTACTGTAAATGGAATCAAATTGTGGCATCAGTATGTACCTACTATTTATGTGCGCAGTTACAGAGTGGTCTGTCTGCTCTAATGTTGTATTTGGCAAACAACCCTCTACCGTATTCAGTGTTGCTTGATTTAAGTAGTTTAATTAGTTATTAAAATATTTTAATTTACTATAAATTTGTAGTGGATTCTTGAGTTAGAGCTTGAAATCAAATTAGGCCTTCTCTGATCTTAATTCTACACACTGTAACTGCATAATTATTGTGATGCAATATATTATGCTACAATGTGTTTTTTTGAGTGTATTGTGGATACTGTCAGTACCAACCTAATTTTTCAAAAATGAGAGCATAATTTGTCATGGTTAATTGTTTATAATGCAATACCGCATGTAAAAAATATTTGAAATAATTGTATATTGTTTTTTTGCACTCCCTTTTTGTCTGTTTGTTAAGCCCCAATACATATCAAAGTATTGTGAAGTTATGTTTTTGCAATATCACTGTAAGCACTTATAATGTCTATTCACTTGCATGCCTGTCTCTCTCTTTTATCAAACAGGCACTAACAACAGCATGGCCTCAGCACAGTCAACATTAATGGTCGCTATATGCGTCCTGCTGATAACAGAATTCATTCTGGCTAAAAAGGACTATTATGATATCTTGGGCGTACCTAAAGATGCCACTGAACGTCAGATTAAGAAAGCTTTTCATAAACTTGCCATGAAATATCATCCGGACAAGAACAAGAGCCCAGACGCAGAGGCCAAATTCAGAGAGGCAGCAGAGGGTGAGTACCTAGTTGCTGGAATGAAGTAAAGTTGCTGAAACCTCATTTAAATGCAATTCAGTACTTGACTGAAGTTAAAACAGTTGTTTTGATTTTGAATTATTTAAAAAATACACTAAGCAACAGTTTCCCAGACACAGATTATGCCTAGTCATGGACTATATTTGTATTTAAATTAAGAATCTCCTTTCATAGTGTAGTCCAGGACTAGGCTTAATCCCTGTCTGGGAAGCTGGCCATGAACAGCTAGTTATTGTAGTTATTGTATGAATTTTATGAATTCTTACTTTACAAAATAGCCTGAGATTTATCTTTTGGCCAAGAAATGAGCACATGCTTTATTGAACATTAGAATTGACTGTTTCAGTTTACTGTCTAAAAATGTATTTTTGCACAACACGGTATAAACTCTCTTCTCTGTCTGCTTTTTTCAGCATATGAAACCCTGTCTGATGAGAAAAGGAGGAGAGAGTATGACCGGTTGGGATATGGTGCTTCCTCCAGCGAAGGCATGAGAGATGGAGGCCAGTATTTCCACCAGTCCTTCGATTTTAACTTTGATGAAATGTTCAGAGACTTTAACATCTACAGTCAGAACAGACATGCCCGGCCAAAACGACACTTTGAGGACCATTTCAGGGCCCACCAGCAGGTCCATAGCCGCCACAAAAGGCACTTCCAGGGGGCTTTTGGTGCAGGGATCTTTGAGGAGCTGTCGGATGACATGGAGAGAATGTTTACATTTGATCGACACACCAAGCGGACTGAGAGTCGGTTTCATGGCACGGCCAAACAGCACTGCAGGACTGTTACCCAGAGAAGGGGGAACATGGTGACCACCTACATGGACTGTACCTCTTCTTGAAATCCAGAATGGACCATAGCAGCAGCATCTGCCAGCCATTCTTATGTTGTGCTGTGTTCAGCTAGAGTTAAGCTATTTCTTTTGTTTGGTTACTAATTTATTTATCTTGTTGCTGTGGTGAGTGAATCTTGACCTTGTTTGACTACATTATAACAAGGAGCACTAATAGTTTTTGGCTCATGACATGGTTTTGTGCTGGATATGCTACTCTTTGAATTAGAAAACAAAGTTGAACTATTGTGAAGTTTGAAAAATTATTCAAAATTTGGCTGTAAATGATAATACCAGCACTGGTTGGTTTATTATACATTTTTGAAGTGTAAGACACAGCATTAACTGAATTAATAACTGGATTATAGACCACCAATGAGATTGGGGAGATGTGATAAGATGTAGTGGTGCTAAATGCAGGCAAAATGAAACCTCAGCATTCCATATGGATATTTATTGTCTGCTTTTGTGGCGCTGAACACACAGCCTTCCCTATATGCTATATTAGCTAAGTGTTTTTTCTTTATGTGGAGGCTGTACATATATCAAACAGTGTTTACCTGTTAAGAAACACATGGTAAACAATGTTTCACTTTGAAATCACTTTGTTTTTCCATTCTCATTATTTCATGGATTTTACCGGTGCCTTTTTAGAAGTTCAGAAGTGGATTCAGATTCACGGTACATTGAACTGTATGTACTTTTTTTTTCCAGGGTCGATAGACAGAATGAGCTTAAGCTGGAAATTAACATCGTAAATATCGTAATGTGTTTCTTTTAACACCCTTTTCCAGCAGCTAAAGTTCTCATGTCAGCCGGACTCATGTTAACCTGTAACCAATGTAAAGGTTTTCACAAGGTAGTTTGTTTGTTGAAAGCAATATTAACCGTAATTTAGATGGAAGTGTGAAGGCAAATGCTTAAGACTTATAGGTGCAGAAAGGAAGTTCTAGAGATAAGTAACATAGAACGGCAGTGACATTCAGTTTATTCCTACCAGAGCTTCTGCTACGCCTTAATTCAGTGTGAGAAATGTGAGCACCCCAAAAGCTACATAGCTTTAAGCATTTGCCTGAGTCTGTCTTTCACTCCTGTAAACTAGTCTCCAAATATGCATGGAACACTTCAATACCACATACCGATGTGAATGTGTCTAGTGTAGCTTTGTTCCTTTAGGACAAATCACCTTTTACCTCATTTTTTTGTTGAACAATTTTGTTTTTTGTGCAATATTTTGAGCCAGTTCTCCTGTTAGTACCACTGTTACTTGCTGGCCTTGTCGTTGTTCATTTTGCCCTTCAACTGACCCATCAAGCACTTTCTTTATTTAAATCCTATGGATAGAACTTATGACTGTGTTCAAACCCAGATGTATGATATAATATACTTGGGTGAAATAAATGGTGAAAAATTTATGAAAAATCAATGGCTTATTTTGTCTTTCGGTATAGTTATTTATCTTTGCATTCCTTTGCGTTCTTTGCACACGTAATGGACTGTTTGTTGTCTCGTCCTGTAAATTATTGTAGTGTTGCTCTAGTGTTTTTTGCACTTTCCCTTTAGTCCTGCCCTGCACTCATTATGTGTATCGTATGTTTCTGTTCTTTGTGGGTCTGTTTTTGTTCTTGTGTTGCTTCATGGTCCTAGGGGAAAGCTTTCATTTCACTGTGTACTGTGAAGATGGCTGAAATGACAAACACTTGACTTATAAGTTGGACCAGCAAATACCCCCTCATGGCAAAAACAGAGGTGAGTACATCAGTCTGAAGTCATACTGAAGTGCATGTTGTTAGGAAGTATCAGACCTGCGTTAGTACATTGCGCATCCATTATCATAGGGCCAAAGGGCTGAAATAAGAGTGCTGTCTCCAATGTGCCATAAAATTAAACACAAAAATCATAAGTTTCCTAATGTGAAGGACTAAAAAGGAGCTGATAAAGTTTAAAGTAAAAAGTATTGCTATTTGAAAGTACCAGTAAAAGTTAATGAAAAGATTAGAGATGCATGATCATACTGATATCAGAAGGTAATCGCATTAAAAATAGGATATTTAACAATTATATTTATAATCTGATGATTGTATTCTAGAAGAGCAAGAAATGTATGTCACACCAAAATGTTGCATTTTAGTTATTTCACTGCATATTAAATCAGAAATAAACATATTTCTCTGCTAATCCAGGTAAATTTATATTTGATAAATCTTTACATAACTGCATAGGCAGATGTGGGATGTATTTCACAAAAGTGGGATTTCTCATCTTAACTGGATAACTTAAGCCCACAGTAAAGCCTGTCCGATAGGAAAACAGTTGAGGGACATTCCTGTTGGACAGTCCTCATCTGTAAACTGAACAATCCTGCGTTTGTGTAGTACCCCTGTGAAAAATATTCACTTATTACTCCATCCCCAATAAAAATTCATTCATTCATTCATTCATTCATTCTTTTATTGTTTGGTCCTTTCAGCATGTTCACAAAAATGTTGCTGAACCGGTCCTTCAATCAATTATTAGTATTATCATCATCATCATAATCATCATTATTATTATTATTATTATTATTATTACTGTTATTATGGCTGTATTGTTTACTTTCCTTTCATCACATTCACATGTTGCTGAACAGGTTCTGCAATCAGTTACAGGTTTTTTTTATTAGTCAGTTTCAAATAATAACAAACTAAATTTACAAAGACAACACATTGATTTTTTAAAATGTACCTAAGTAGTTGTAAGTACGTATTTGTCTTCTCTGAATATTCTCTGATCTTTATCCATTTTTATCTGTTTAAATGGTAGTGAAGTTACTTTTGTTATTCTCATAGAAACCACAACTTGATCACAATAATTTGTTTCTCTCCGGTCGCCTTGCTGCAGAGACATGGACTGAAATTCGGAAGTGTAGTCCATTTAGGAAGACGCATTCAGTGTAAAGACCAGTGTCCTCTGACTGGGAAAACTACAACTCCCACAGTTCCTTGCGAGAATTCCGTACGCAGTGGTTGCCCCGGCCGGGCTGTTAAATGGTGGCTCCGTGAGGGACATTGGATGACTTTGTGCCGTTTTTGGCAGTCTGCTTGACTAGTGAGTCCATTCATTCAGACAGTCAGGGATTGCCAGGATCATGGAGGCTCTAATACCTGTCATTAATAAGCTACAGGACGTGTTTAACACTGTGGGGGCTGACATTATCCAGCTGCCCCAGATCGCAGTGGTGGGAACGCAGGTAAGAGGTGTCTCTTTAATTAGAGCTAACAAGCTAACAGCATTGAGTTTTATTACATATACATTCATTTACCCAGTAATTCTAACGTTTTCGATTGTAAGGCATGTAGTATTTTGCGATAGGAGTGCGTAATACACACAAAAGGGCTTTTTAGGTTTACTTAGACAGTATAGCTAATCAATGTTAGCTAACAAGCAAACTGGTTAATTTAGACTGCCTGTCAGTTTAAGCACCTGTCTGTCTGTCTGTCTGTCTGTCACAGTTATCTTGTACACAGTCCACACCATCGTTCACCTATAAGTTTACAAATGTTTCATAACGTCATATTTGTTGGATGGAAAAAAAAACACGAGCTGACTGGACAGAGCGAGGTCTAAACTTAGACACAGCCTGTTCTTCTGACCTACGAAATGAATGAAACACATACTAAACTTGCTTAGAAAAAAAAATAGTAAGTCTTCCAAACAATAACCATAAAGTGTGACCATACTCCTGTAAAAGCCCTGTTGTTTCCATGTAAGTCAGAATAAATGGGACAGCTGGTGGCCTGGTGTTTAGGGAGTTACCCCTGCGATCAGAAGGCTGTGGGTTCGAATCACAGGACAGCTAGTGGCACCACTGAAGTACCCTTGAGCAAGGTCTCGTCCCTGTGTTATCAGAGTTTCTTAACATCACATTTGTTGAATGGAAAAAACACATCACTGGTTTAACATGAGTTTGGCAGAGCTGATGTGCTGTGGCTGAACATAGAGACAGGCTGCTTTTCTGACCTACCAAATAGACAAAACAGCTGCTAAACTTGCTTAGAAAATTGTGCTTTATTAGATTTCATAACATTACATTTGTCTGATGGAAAAACCACATCACTGGTTTAACATGAGTTGGCTGGACATAGCTGATGATAGATTGTGGCTAAACTTAGAGACAGCCTACTTTTCTGACCTACAAATTAAAAGAATCAGCTGTTAAACTTGCTTAGAAAAGATTGCTTAAACCAAAAAAAGTAAAAAACCATAAAATGTACCACATTCCTGTGAATGGCCTTTTGTTTTCTTTTCAAGCCAAAATGAATCAAAGCATCTAACAGCAGTAAATATTTAGAGTGAAGCTCTATTAGTCAGATCCTAACATCCACATTATTGTTTAGGTTACCAAAGGTTACATATGGTCACATTTGTTGGACCGGAAAAGCATATCACTGGTTTTACTTTACTACCTAGCATGAGTTGGGCAGAGCTGATGATGTGCTGTGGCTAAACTTGGAGACAACCTGCTTTTCTGACCTACAAAATAAACAAAACAGCTTCTAAATTTGCTTAGAAAAGAGTGCTTAAAACTAAAAAAGCCAATAACCACAAAATGTGACCATATTCTTGTGAATGCCTTGTTGTTTCATATGCAAGTCAGAACAAAAGAAACATAATAGCAGTAGATATTTAGAATGAAGCCCTATTAAACTTGCTAGAGACTCGTGGTCTGAAAGTACAGATACACAAGTGTGAACGCAAGCCCAAGTTTGTTTATATGCTCCATTTTTATTATGAAAGTTTACTAGGGTGTGTGTGTATATATATATATATATATATATATATATATATATATAGATGTGTGTGTGTGTGTGTGTATATGTATGTATGTGTATATATATATATATATATATATATGTGTGTGTGTGTGTGTGTATATGTATGTATGTGTATATATATATATATATATATATGTGTGTGTGTGTGTGTGTATATGTATGTATGTGTATATATATATATATATATATATATGTGTGTACACGTATATGTATGTATATGTATATATATGTGTATA
>JBBPCX010000032.1:9372694-9392641 GCA_037974365.1 Hydrocynus forskahlii | reverse complement strand
TACATGGGCACTCTGAGCGCTCTGTGGCTACAAAGCCCCATACACTGGGTTGCAGTGTGTGTTCTGACAGTTTTCTATCAGAGCCAGGATGAATAGTTTGTGCTACAGTAGCTCAGTCCAGACATACTTGCTTTTACACTTGTGGCGTGTTCCCAGTATGCAGTTGTCAGTACCTAGCAAAAGTGGCCCAAGGAAGGACAACCAGTGAACCAGTGACAGATCCTGGGTGTCCAGGGCTCTGTGATGCACATGGGGAGTAAAGGCAGGTACATCTGGTCTGAGCTACTGTAGCACAAACTGCTGAAAAACTTCATGCTGGCTCTGGCAGAAACCTGTCAGAACATGCTCTGTATCCCAGCTTGCAGTGTACGGGGCTGTGTAGCCACAGAGCGCTCAGAGTGCCCATGCTGACCCCCAGGATTACGCAATCTACCACGCCGCAAAAATCGCTTTGGGAACATGACATAGAGTTCAAGGTGCTGACTTGGCCTCCAAGTTTCCCAGATCTCAATCTGACTGAGCATCTGTGGAATGTGCTGGACAAACTTGTCCGATCCCTGAAGGTCCCATCTCACAAATTACAGGATTTAATGGATCTGCTGCTAATGTCTTGGTGCCAGAAACCACAGCACACCATCAGAGGTCTCATGGCCTTAATGGATCAGAGCTGTTTTGGGGGCACAAGGGGGATCTAAACAATATTAGGCAGGTTGTTATGGCTGTACAAATGGCAATTCGGTATTTTTTCAGTTGAAGCGCATCACTTAAGAAAAAACTACTGAACTACTCCGCATAATAAATACACAGATAACCAACAACATGACATAGCACAGTGTGAGTGTGTCCTATTTCAGGCTAGGTTTGTTTCAGGCTAGGTTTGTTTCTTTTTCTGCTAAGACTGGTCTGAAAGACCCACTGACACTGATAAATAGACACGAATGACATATACTAAACATATTTATGCATGAAATACGGAAGGTATTGTGAGTTGCTATGGAAACATTAACATTTACGCAAAACATTCAGTGGTACTTGGGTGATTGTTTATTTGGGAATGATTTTAATTAAGGCTTAATAAGGACAGTGTATTACTTTTTTCAGAGCTTCATTATTCCATCTGGAGATGTGTCACTGTTTCCATTTACAGATTCCCGCAGCCAAGGGGATTCCCCTTCAGAGCCACATGAAAACAGAGGCCACAGGCCTAAAAGATGCGCTCCATGACACCACTGTTAAGGGGAGTTGCCCAGCATAACCAAACATGGTAAAAGACACTGATACGCCAAAGCTCGCAGATATTAAAGCACATCTTCACTCTATATAAGTACCGTATTCCTTGGAAACAGCATGCAGTGACTTGCATCTATACCCCACGAACACATTTGAGATGTGACAGACAACTTTGAACTGCAATATAATCAAGGAACATCATAGTCTAAAGAGGCCTACCTCTCATAAAACTCTGATAAGACCTTTAGTAAACTGCCGAATGTCTGAGCTGTATGTAGACAATGCAACTTCACTGCATCCCTTGAAGAACCGACTTCCTCCTCCACCTTATATGGCAACGGCAAATGGAAGCTGAAATGGTTTGTGTTGCTATGAGTTTGCTGCAGAGTTTGGTTTACACTAGCCGATATTTTTAGCCACCCAATAGTGATACAGACACAAGTAGATTCCACTTTGAGTGTTACGCATTCAGTCAGTTTTCCATTGGTCCTTGACAGTCATTGTAAAGATGTGCTTGTTGCTAACGTCATTACGCTGTCTGGTTAGCACATATGGAAAATGTACAATTGGAAAGTACATCCCATCAAAAATCTGATTCGCTGTTTGATATACACACGCAAACCATACACATCAATGGAATTATAAACGTGCCAAGTGATTTAAAACCACTATTCCGTTATGGGACTGGTATATTGCTAGCCAACAGTAGCATATTGTTGATGAAGCACATGGCTTGGTGGTATTCATTGCAATTGTTATTACTGCTAAATTGAATTACTGATTGGGCATTGGGATATTTTATCATTGTGCTTTATCATCATACTGCTGTACCCAATAACCCCTACGGTGGTAAAATCGGTCTAATCTACAGTCTTGATTTGCATGGTCAGCTCGGTTATGAATAAATACAGTAGGCAGCTGAGTAGCATTATACACAGTGTGTTCCTGAATATTTTTAAAGGTCAGACACAAATTGTTTGCAGAACCAGTCTGTCCCTGATAAAGTATGAATCCCTTCCGCTCCATGCAGAAGCGTCACTGGAAATAGGATTGCGTCTATTTTAACGTGCCCTCGGGGCTGATGATGTAACTGGACCTCCATAATGACCACGTGCAAACAACGCCCCACGCATTCTCGGGGAAACCCATTTCCTTTTACATTAGGGCATCTGCACCTGTGGCACTGTAGAACAGAAATCCTCTTGTTCACTGACAATTCAACATCCATCTGCACTAAGGCCTATGGCACCGAGCACTGGACAAAGTCCAAGCACGGAATAGAAATAGCATAGACACAGTGCATTTGAAAAGGCATGTGCTGGACGGGATTAATCATTTCGAGGCCCGCTCTGATTTATAAGCCACTTTCTCATTGCTTTCACGGGGCTAAGGAAAGACATCAATCAAAAAAAAAAGATTTATAATCATTTACTCTGGTCTTGAAAACTAGGTTTCAGGCAATGTTAAAGGTGTCCAATTTAAATGCACTCTACTTTTCCCTTGTTTTCTTAAAACACAGACAATTCCATTAAGAACATTCTAGGATTTACATTACAGCAACAATTCTAAAGGTTAAGAAGGGCTGAACGGCAACATGTTGCCTGACGTGCTAACATCAGACTCTATGTACGCATACGTCCAGTAGATAGATCTATCACAGCAGCATCTGTTCCTTATAACATCTCATTTGTGTCCTCTCAACAGGCTCTTTAAAAGTCAGGATGCCAGTGTGGGCATGTTTGAATTATTACATGCCCGTTCGCTCCTTTGAAATATTCCAGGCTTTGATGTTCAGCGCTCATACGCGCTCTCTCAATCATCCAACAGCATGCCAAGTAACAAGAACTTTTGTGGAGGCGTACCTACATCTCCATCAGAGCATTCCTGAAGACCCCCTAAGACATCTGGTTGTGCTTTTGATTATGATCAAGTCCATACTGTCTAATATGACCATAAACAATTTCTTCTGCCCTGCCATAGCTGGGAACCAGCCTTGGCACGTCGCCTCCTCAACAGATCAAGGCTACTCAGAAAGGCAGTGCATCAAGCGGCTGGTATTCACATTTTTTCCATCCGGTCAGCTTTAAAATAGTCTTGCAAACACAATTTTAGCTGCTAGCTTCGTGGTGCATTTCTTTCATTTTTGAAGGAAATCATGTTCTCCAATTAGAATCGCCCGAAAAGGTCATGAAACTCACGGCATGTCAGCCATTTCTCCAATTTTTGATCATTTGCTCAGAGAGTTTACAGAATTTGTTCAAAAGCAGCAAAAATCACAGGATGCCAAGATGCTCTCGCCTTAATTGCAGCGAAACACATTCCCAGTCTCCTGGGAGACAAGACATCGATCACGGCCAGACACTCTCATGGACTCTGGGGGAGAAGGTCTCCAGCCTTGTGGCTAATACCATCTAAGGAAAAGGACCTGACTTGGCATGACCGTACTCCAGCTCCAAAGCCTTCCCACTGCTAGAAGCCTGGTTAATGTATGATAAACAGTTTGCTAGAATGGAACAGATTCAAAGACTAAACCTCAGAGAGGTATTTGGGATTTTTCTTTAATTTTTTTTTCTCTTTTGTTTATTTAATAATTTCTAAACTCGGAAAACATCTGCACATAACTTTTGAAGGACCTACTCAGAGAAATGCTGGTTTCAGCTTTCTGTGACCTCATGATTGAGGAACGTTAAATGTGCCAGTTGTTCATCATCTCTGGTCAGGCTCTGCTCTGTGGGACTCTTGTACTGTTCCCAGCTCAACCAAAACGGCTCTGCAACATCATTCATTCAGTCGCTCTGGATGTGCGCCTCAGACAGTAGCAAGGACACGCTGGTGTGGATGAGCTGTGGGCCTGTCTCTGAGCTGTAGCTGAACTAGTCCCTTTAAATACAGTCTTACACATCCTTTTGTAGGAAAACGTATTGGTGAAAAATACAATGGCCCCATTATAGTCACAGTATGCATTTCTCTTCACAGCATAAGAATGCTCATGATTTATTATGACGATTCCAGTTTCTACACAGTGAAACTGCCTGATTGGCAGCTCTTTGGCCATTTTTTATTAGTGTTTCATTTCTTTTAACCAAGGTTCACATTGTGTGGGCTTCAAGAACACATGAAACACAAACTAACACATTTCTAGGTCTTTCTATTACTCAAAGATGCAACATAATTTGCTCTTCAAAAGTAGCATTTTAATGGTATAAATGCAAAACTGGTCATCTTTTTAAATATTCAAATAAAGTGCTCCATTGACAGTAAAAAGAAACTGTAAATTTATCACAGAGTCCTGGATAATTGCACTACATTACGCAGGTGTAGAGGAGCCTTCAAACACAGCGCACTTACCTGCCTCATGTTATATTTGTTAGAAAACTGCAACACTGATCTGCCAAAATGAAAGTAATAAACCGGTCGATTATCAGTTGTTTGTTTTAAGTCAAAATTTGCTGATTCAAATTTTGGTCTACAATAACTATAGACTACTAGGATCAAGAGCTTGGATTTCAATCTTCATCATTATGTGCAGTATCTTACTATTATGTGCAATAGTATTACCATGTGCAATATCATGTGCAATTTCTTATTGGGAGCTAAATCATTTAATTACATGCAATATCTTATTGTCATTATGTGCAATACTTATAATACCATGTGAAATACTTATGTCCATAATACTGATCTCTATTATGTACAATAAGAAAAGACTCTTTGTGTTACTAGTAAATTACCTAGCAGTAAGTACGTTTTCGACAGTATATATACTTCAGCATTTTGTGCACAGAGCATAGAGTATTTTGCACAGAGTATTTTTCAGCTGAGCTTTTATCTGATTTTTATTCTAGACTTTATTTTTATATTCTTCTTGTCTCTTTGTCTCTCTGTGACTGTGCAGTCATGAGATAAGCAATTCCCTCCGGGATCTGATTATAATTTGTCCTTTATCCCAGGCATGGATGCATGTCACACATAAGTGCTAGGTGTACAGGGAAAAAGTTTACAAGTATATTGACCTGCTCCGCTAATTTGGGCCTAAAACCTAGAGCAAAGCCAATTCTGTTTTTGCACATTCATCAATTTGCACGTTGTTTTAGAAAACCCAGAGGTAATCTCGGTGCTGTTTCTGATAACTGGGACTTTGTGGGTGGCTTTCCTGGACATGGATTAAGCTTAGTTGCAATCACAAAGCTGAACACGTATGTTTTGGGGTAGATTTGGACTTCATGTAAGTTTAAGCTCTAAGTTAAGCATCTGTTTTTCAGCAGGCTGCGGAGAATAATTGCCGCAGGCAGCATTTTCCAGCCCGCTCCCGCCTCGCTGCGGAAGAACAGGGCAGTGCCTCCATCCTGCGTCCAACCGGGGCCAAAACCCTGCACTCGCTGCTCTGAATTACCTCCTGTATAAACTTCTCCCACTAGAACAGTTTGCTACCGCTGCTGCTGTGCATTCCTCACACCGCTGCTCTCATCACTCACCAGCCTCAGAGACCTTACAGCCATTCTGATGATTCACACTTTTCACACTGACACTCTACACCAAAATAGTTCAACTTGACTCAGCTCAGAAACATGATAAAAAATAACACAAAAATGATCATTGCACTTTTATGTGCTGTAATATCTTACACTAAACTTAAAAAAAGATGAATCCTGTGCTCATGCTGGGGGTGCACCTGTAAGGATTCTCACCTTTACAGGTACTGCCCGCTGTTCCTTTTGTCATTATGTCAGTTAGATTCATTTGATTTGCCATTTATTCCATGCATTACACATTATGGACATCTTGCAACATGCCGTCAAGTGTAGGGAGGTAAGAGTGTGCACTGTACTCTGTAATTTAGCAAATAAATAAATAATGAGCTATTAATGAGGCATTTTACATTGCCTAAATAGAATTATAAGGGGAGAAACAGTTCATGGCCCCACCAGGCTCGTTTGGGAGACCACACATGGATACCATGTCAAGTAAAAGATGAAAATAATAAAATATCAGGAAAACAGCCAAATACATGCTCAAGGAGAGAGAGGGCCCACTTGGATCCTCCTGTCAGCTCTTTTATAGTCCAGTCATGCTGTTGAAGTGCAGAGGTACGTGATAGACACTTACCTGAGAAACAGGTGGGCTGTGATGCCACGATGGGCTGCAGGGAGAGAGTTTGGTCCTATTTTCTGACTCCTCTCTAAATAAAGCCAAGCACTTTTTGCACCACCTCCTGGTGCAGTGTGGGTTGGGCAACTCCTCCTCCAGCGAACCCCTCCCCCTAAGCACTCTGATTGGCTCTTGGTTGGAAATCTAGCCAATACGTGCACAGAAGGTAGGGCTTTACCGAATACATGAGGGGAAAAAAAGAAGCTGTTGCGTAGCAACAGGAGACGCTGAGAAGGCCGTGCCCTTGTTCTCAGTTTCTCCAGTTTTGTGTTAGTTAAACACGTTTTTGTGTAGAAAGAAGGACAAACAGGCTTCAGAGACGAAGAACACTGTGAGTGTGAATTACTAGCCAGTCCTAGCAAAGGAGTCAGGCCTTGTCTGAATACAGGTGGAAAAATAACTCTCACTGAAATCCTGCTCATAATCAATCAAAAGCAGTAATTTAGGGTTAGTGTTATGATTGTGTCCGGCTGACCTGTTCATCTTCACTCACAGATTACTGACTACTGGACTGAGCTGAGAAGTGATGAAACCCTGTAGGCTATGGATGTACAGTAAACCCCCCCTCCCCGGCTTTTATGCGGATCAGCAATCACGGATTTTTTTTCTGAGAACCAAACTAATAATTGTTGCGGAACCCCCGCACATGCGCGGAAAAGACAGATGTCCTCCGCATTTTTTTGCTTTTGGGACGTCAGGGCCTCGTCCGCCACGCCCCCTCGTCCTTGTGCTGGTTGTTTATGTACACCTGAACAGAATGAGCCTCTGCTGCTCAGCACCGCACCAAACATAAACTACCAGCAGGAGGACGAGAGGGCATGGCGCAGGAGGCCCGGACATCACAGTCACCTGTACTCAGAGGCGGGAGGTTTGAAAGTAGCCAATCCGGAACGCTACTTATTTCTCCTTGCTGCTGATTGGCTGCTGCCCTGTGACGCATCTGTGGGCTGCAGTCCAGAATTTCCCTTGTGGAGCCTCTCCAGTGTACATGTGTTTTTCGTTTTGTTCTTCTTAAAGCCCTGAATTTTTATTACAGTAAATTAAATAAATTTATTACTGTATTTACCCTGCTTATACCAAAGAAAACTACAGTGCACACCAAAGAAAACGCGCGTGCATGAATTACAGTACAGTACACAGGGGTAACATCGGTATTTTACAGTCTTGCACTGCGGGAGTTCAGCGTAAACTGTACAGTAGGGATAAGGGTTTACCATTACATTTTCTTCAAGGCTAATGAGTTTAAAATTAAATTAAAGTGTTTTGGGAGCATATTTGGGGCATATTTAGGGTTTACATCATAAAAATAGGCATTTTAGGCATTTTTTACCACATCACAAATTTGCAGTTTTTCACTGTAGGCAGGTGCTCTTGGAATGTAATGATACCGCTGTATACTGCAGCGGTAGTTTATTTCTCTTTTTACACATATTTGGATGGATGGATGGATGGATGGATGGATGATTGATTGATTGATTGATTGATTGATTGATTGATTGATTGATTGATAGATAGATAGATAGACAGATAGCTATATAGATAGACAGATAGCTATATAGATAGACAGACAGACAGACTATATGGACCCCATTTGAGATGAACTGGAACAGAGATTGTGAGCCAGACCTTCTCATCCAACATCAGTGCTTGGCCTCATAAATGCACTACAAAAAGAAAAACACAAATTCCCACAGAAACTCCAAAATCTTGTGGGAAAACCTTCCAAGAACAGTGGAAGCTGTTATACCTGCAAAGGGCGCTCAGCTCCATATTAAGGTGTATGTATGTGAATGCAATGTCATTAAAGTCGTAAAGTTGGTGTAATGGTTAAGTGTACCGATACGTTTGTCTATATAGTGTAAAATGGATGGCTGGATGGATGGATAGACAGAAGAGAAGAGGGGGAAGAACCTTATTCTCATGCAGACTTTCCTCACCTCCCAGGAGTCGCCTTGCTGAAATGATGGATGATTTATGAAGAACATCTTCCAAAACATCTTCTGTGCTGAGCTTTTCCCTACAGAACTGCAGCAGAACAGTTTATCCAGCATGAGCTAAAATGGTCTATTTTTGGGACCCTTTTGGTCTAACTGTGAATGACTAAATCTGAACAAATGAAAAAAGGACATTTGTCAGAAATATACTTAAGTATAACTACAAATACTGTTATTTAAAAATGATCAGAACAGTACAAATCCCTTCATCGTTTTACTAAATTACATGGCAAGAGTTAAAGTGAGTTACTACCCATTTCTGGTAGCAGATGAAAACATGGTTTTGTCAGTCAGGGAGAAAATAATCGACTAATTACTGATATTCACTGATATTTGCTGAGTTCTCCTCCTCCTTTCTATACTTATCATCCAAAACTGATGCATATGTGCAAGATCAGCATTCATCACAGTGACCTGGGAATTTCTATCTGGGCAGCAGTGACTTTTACACCATCAGGGAGGCTGTGGCCTCGTTTGAACAGACCACTCAATATCACCTTTGGGACATATTTGGTAAGGGAAAGTGAAGCCAGTCTGCTGAGATCTGTTCTACATGTTTAAGGAAAGAAATGTCCATGTAAACAGCAGCGCTGAGGTGAACGGTTCGGGCCCTCAGCCAGCGTCTCTTTACTCAGACATGGGATGGAAACACGCACCGCGTCAGTCACGCAGTAAAGAAAGGCAGTGCATGGCTATATATTTTGCATGATTTGAAAACATACAGAATTGTGCAAAAGTCTTAGGCACCTGTGAAAATAATATTTAAATACTGTTTAGATGAGCAGTGATTTCATATTAATAACACTAAATTTATTTTGTTTAATTTATTGTTTATGGTTTGACTCAACCGGTCCCTCATTAAATTAAATCAGGAGCTGCTGATGGAATTTCCCAGATCCAGTCAACGGCTGGAGGAACCGAGGAGGAATCTGGAACCGAACCTGTGTTCTCCTCACCAGTTCATACAATATCAGCTACTTTTACAAACTTAATAAATCCTGATACTTTCTACTGCATTCTTGATTGTTCGCATTTATTCTAATGTTAACGCTGCTAGCAAAAAGACACTTTATCAGACGCTGAGAAAAAATTGCTTTAAATAATTTGCACAGGTGCCCAAGACATTTGAAGAGTACTGTACTTAGTTAAAGATTCAGACGAGTCAAGCTTCTGCGTTGAGATGTTAAATAACACTGGCGTATGTGGTTTGTCACACTATATGACATGCTGACATATATAAGGCCCACAATTTATGAAAATAATTGATCTATAAAAAAGAACATACAGACAAAAGATTTAGACTTCAGGGAGGCTGCTAGCACTGTTTCTAGATACATGATCTTCTTTCATCCATTTGAAGGCAAACAGTGTCAGAAACCCCATGAACCGTAAGCTTATATAACTTGTTCACCTCATAACAAAACTAAAGAAGCAAACTTCAGAAACTAAACAAGACTCATCTGATTGACTATGTTTGAGATAAGGAGAAAATTGTGTAAATTGGACTTTTGGCTGAACTATAGCTTTAATAGTTGTATGACAGAGCTCAGCACTGGTCTGACATGAGCAGTAAAGTGCAACTTTAACACACATGCGATGATATGTTTGTTGTCAGGGAGCCTTAGTCTAAGGCAAAAGCCCCAGATCCTCAGTGGAATTCTTGGTAGGTCTTTTTCCCTCTCATTCCCTGTTCAATTTTACATGGATCCACGGCCTCTCTTTTACATAAGAGCTGTCGTCTCACAGCTTTGGGACAGTTTTTTTATTTCAGGCTTGTTATGAGATAAGAGTCTCCACTTCTTGTCCTAATAAAGTCACCCAGAGAAACTGACTTACACTGATAATGATTTTTTACAACTAGGTTTTGTGCCGCTTCAAGAAGTTTGGACATGACAAACAGGTTCAAATGGAGCTGAGTATGTTTTAAATGTGTCACGTGTTTTGGTATGCAGTGAACACAGAATAATGGAGGGAACTCTGGAAGGCTTGTAAAGAATCTCTGAACATTTAAGGGTTTGGGTTGTAAGAGAATAATTTGGCTCCCCTAAGTGCTATGGGCGAGCTGAAATAAAGATGTTATATGGTGCACATTATAGTGCAGCTAATGCCTTTTTCCGTTTCGTGTCATAAATACGTCTCTGAAAACGTCTCACCAGGTTGCTTCTGTACTAAAAACATTGCAAAGCAGCACTTCCTTCTGGTAAATGTTTCACAATAGTGATTTTTTTTTGGTCATTATTGTGCCATTTCCTCTAACAAACAAAAACACACCTTGTCCAACTCAAGCCAACAGCTTTATTCCACTTGATATCTTCATTCCACAGCTCGGCAATCAAATGGCAGATTGAGGGAACCCTCATATTTTAGACAAGCGCAGAGCCTTATTTAGACCTCGTGGAAGCACATGAGGCTACAACCCTGTCTGATTATGGCATTCTGCCCAGCCTCCTTATTAAAACTGCAGAATAAATGTTTATGCAGAAGCAATGAAGATGGCCTCCAACACATCATCGTTAAATAAGTCATAAATAACAGCAGCGGTTTTATCAAAACATGGAGTAAAAATAAAAGCATGGACATGCACTACTATAAATACAGTACAACACACACACATAGAGAATACACAAACATCACAGACGACCTCCAGTCAACATGAAAAACCCAGGACTATACATCACTCTATAAGACTTCAGACACACCACATAAAGCTATTTTCTTCAAAAAAATATGTTTTCTCTTTTAATAAATAATGAAATACTGTGGGTTACTGTGTGTAAATGCCCATGTTCTTTTTAAAATCTAATATCTAAGGTGCAAAGAAATCTAACTAATATTTAGCAGAATGGAGTGACTATTACAGTACAAAGCGTACCTGCCAGTGAATAAAATACACTCTTTAAAAAATCTGACCATTTTTTTTTAAAATATGGCATCAGTGTGTGTTTCTATCCAAAACAACTCCAGGGCAAAAGTGTATGTGGGTCTATGAAAGGCTCACTGCTGAGGTACTTTTTTGTTTAAGTGCATAAACTGTTAATATCCCATCTATCATAACACAGCTTACAGTGTATCCTGCTAAAACATCAGTTTGTTGAAAATCAACCCCCCCCTCCCCATAAATTTTTAAGACAAAGGCACCACTGATCATTTCTTTTTTCAAAGACCAATTTTGCAAATGAAAATAAAGCTGCAAGCAAACTTTACCACAAAGCGGTTATAAGTTACATATCTGTCGAGCGGCTGTAATTCTCAGTCGGCCTTTAGCCAGTACAAAAGTATGTGCCTATTTATCCTTTCTGCAGTAATCGGTGGCAGTCACCCCATTCAGGCAAGTCTTTGAAAGCTTATTTGAAACATCTACAGAAACAAGTAACCCCTATTCAGTCTATCTGATTACCAAATGTGAAACAGTGTAAATACTATCGCCCTCTTACCACCGTCCCTCAGTGCACCATGAACAAAAATACTCCTACAACTGCCACTGCTGTCAACCTTATCAACACCAAACAGAAAGGGGCAAAAAAAGCCCTTTTCAGTTTCCTGCATTGGCCTTTCCTTGATCTTCCACCTTTTTGATCGCTGCCTGAATCTTGGCCTGGTCGCCCAAGAGCTCTCGAGGTTTGACGGGCCGAAGAGTTTCGTCCAGTTCCAGTAGAACCGGTATTCCAGTCGGAAGAGTGACATTGACTATTTCAGCATCAGATATTCCTGTTAAGAAAGAGTGAAATGGTGGTTATGGAATGAAAATACTATAATTTTTTACTCCGCTTCTTTTCAGTTAACAGTATTTTGCACCCAAATGAATGAACAGAAAGCACAGATATCAGATCAATATCAACAAAAATACTGGACCGGTTATCCGAAATAAAAGCAATGAATATGATCCAGCTCTATAACAAATCTAGCCTAAAGTTGCAGTGTACGATGTCATGCTGTTAGTATAGTGTTGTAGTAAAGTGTTCGATTGAAGTGCTTTAAAATCAATGAATGAATAAAAAGCATTATTTTAAACTTAGTAGTTCTTAAAGAAGAGATGTTGAATTGGTACTGGCCGAAACTCTTATTTTTAATATCAGTATAGAATCTCAAGTAGTATCACGGCCAACATCTCTAATTAAAAGTCAAGCTTTGGCATGAATCACATCGATGTAACCAGTTAGGTAACAGCAGCGGAGATCAGTCTTCTTTAATATGTTTAGAAAAGGTCATGAGAGCAAGGAGGCAGAGCCAACGGCAACTTTATATCTACGTTCGATTCTGTTTTTAACATGCCCTCGTTGACTTCACCTCAGGACTCGAAAGTGCACAGTGCCTGCGTTAGACAATTGACCACTGATAGGATGGTAAGCAGAGACGAGTGGATTTTTCTATTTCATTTTCAATAGGAATGCCCTTGCCCACAGCTAGGCTTGTCTTGGTGATCTAATTAGTGAACTAAATAAGCTTAATAAGAGGAGACACTTTTTGAGAGGCCCATATTATATGTACTAATGACATCTGCAAACTTTGCAAATAACTTTTGTCTCACTTAAACTTCCGGGCTAACTATGTTGTTCCAAAGTAAAGTGGCCCCTTATAGTCACATGTGAACACACCACTGTACAGCACACAGTGTGAACAATGTGAAATTCTTTCTCTGCATTTAATCCATTCACCAAGTGAAGCAGGGGGCTGCCACCAATTAGGGGCGCCCAGGGAGCAGTGTGTTGGGACAGCACCTCACTCAAGGGAACCTCAGTGATGATACTAGCAGTGTTGGGATTCGAACCCACAACCTTCTGATCGCAGGGGCAACGCCCTAACCACTAGGCCGCCAAAAAGCAGAGTAGAGTTAACGAAGCAGAGTTCTGTGTTCTTCCTGTTTTTGTGAGGATGTTTTGGTCTTAGCCCCACCTTTGGCCCCACCCCCCTTGTTATCCTGTTCACCTGTGTCTAGTTCCTGTCTCCACCTCTGCCCAGGTGTTCTCATTTCCTTAATTAGAATAGATATCGTATTTCAGTCTGTGTTTGTGGATTCTTTGTACAGTTTGCTTTTGGTCTCTGTTATGGTCATTTCTGTTTTCTTGTGTTTTTGTGAAATCTGTTTATTTTCCCCTGTGTCTGTGGTGCTGCTGTTCTTCTTGTCAGACACAGGAAACAGTCACTCAGCGTTTTTAGTATATCCTCAAACTTCTCTCCACCCGCTCAAAACCCAAATCCTGCTCTTCATAAAGGTGGTGTAAGCCCGATGTGGTTTAAGACTCAGGATGACTTACTGTGAGCTATAAAAATGAACAAAACATCATTGCTGCCGGCAGCCACTTCAGACAACAGCAGGGCTGGAGAGCACTGGTCTCAGGATTCCTCCGAATTTATGATGATTCTGCTGACTCTAGATCAGCACTCCGACTTCTGTGGTGGTTTGTGAACGCTGTCTAAAAAGGCTGCCTGCAGCATGTTGACATTTTGTTTTTTATTGCTGACAATATAGCTCACATTGACCCTTAATAAAGAACAGGATGTGGATTAAGTGGTTTGATAGAAGTTTTGGGGATGACTTGAGTTCTTTTGTTTTTAATGTTAGCCAAGCTGCTCCAGTTCTAAGCTAAGGAAGCAAAATCTGGACTAAAACCATGTCTGGTCTAGATTTTTTGCCAAACTGTTTCTTTACGAAGGTGCAAGACATTACACCAAGGGGAACTGATGACTTTGATGTCGATGAGGGCATGCTGAAGTCAATGAGGGCATGCTGAAAACGGAACTGAACCCGAGGGCTTAATGTAGATTTGTTGTGTCCAAATAATCAAGTTAGATTAGGGGAAGGAAGAAGAGACAAAAAAGGAAAGTTATCTTATTATGCACTTGTATATATGTATTATAAACCTAATTCATCAGCCTGCCTGATTATTTTCTGTACATTTTAAGAAAGAGAAATCAAAAAGTGACTGTAAGCAAGTGTTTACCCTCTAGATGTTTAAGCAAGGCCCTGCAGCTGTTCCCATGAGCTGAAATGAGGATAGTTTTTCCTTTCTTGATTTCAGGAACAAGGACTTCATTCCAATAAGGCAAGAGTCTGTCTAGCACTTCCTTCAGGCTCTCAGCTTTGGGCAGCTTCTCTTTGGGCACATCACATGTGTTGTACCTGCGGTCATTGTAGATCTCTGCAAAATAGGGGTGTGACTCATCGATGGGGGGCGGGGTGATGTCATAACTCCGCCTCCACAGCTTAACCTGCTCCTCGCCATGCTTCTGTGCCATCTCAGCGCGGTTCAGGCCAATCAGAGCCCCATAATGGCGCTCGTTCAGCCTCCACGACTTGGTGACGGGGACCCACTCCTGACCCATGGCCTCCAGCACAAGCCAGGCCGTCTGAACAGAGCGGCTGAGAATGGAGGTGTAAACATGATCAAACTTGTTGCCATGCTCCTTCAGCAGCCGGCCACACTCCTGAGCCTCCAGGACTCCGTTCTCACTCAGCTTCTGGTCCACCCAGCTGCAGAAGCGGTTCTCTTTGTTCCATGCCCCTTCACCGTGCCGCAGCAGGAAGAGTTTGTGCTTCGACATTAAACAGGTGCAGCGTTTAGGCCTGAAAGGGTTTAAAGAGATGAAGATGTAAAACATCTTCCCAAATCAAATGGGAAAAATGATGACCCTGATATATTCAGTAAAATATATGCTCTTTTTGAAAATAAAATTCTCAAACCAAACAACACTTGTCTTTCTTTCACTATTGTCTAAATAATACACTTTTAAGAAGTTAGTATATTTTTAAAAACAAAATTGTAGTGAAAACATCACAATGCTTCGGATAATTTCTTAAAGAACTACCAGTGAATTCATCCTAATGACTTAAGAACTTACCTTGTATAACACACTTCACCAACAGTCCACACAGTAAGATGATAAATAGATGACAGGAACCAAAACACTGATGTCATACGTGAATATGATTTAATGTTTTATCAAAAATACGTTTCACCAACAGTCTACAATAAGGAGAAATACATTATATGGACAAAAGTATTGGGACACACCTCTTAATTATGGAATTCAGGTCGTCCCTTACTTCCAGTGAAGGGCAATCTTAATGTTTCAGCAGACCAAGACATTTTGGACAACGCCATGCTTCAAACTTTTAGGACACAGTTTGAAGAAGAACCTTTTCAATTCCAGCATGACTGAGTCCCAGTGCACAAAGCAAACTCCACAAAGAGATGGGTGAATGAGTTTGGTGTGGAAAAACCTGACTGGTCTGCCCAAAGCCCTGACCTCAACCCCATCCAACACCTTTGAGATGAACTGGAACGGAGATTGTGAACCAGATCTTCTCGTCTAACATCAGTGCCTGACCTCATAAATGCTCTACAGAATGAATGGGCACAAATTCCCACAGAAACACTCCAAAATCTTGTGGAAAGCCTTCCAAGCAGAATGGAAGCTGTTTTAGCTGCAAAGGGGGACCAACACCATATTAAAGTCTATGTATTTGAATGCAATATCATTAAAGTACCTGCTGGTGTAATGGTCAGGCGTCCCAATACTTTTGTCCATGTAGTGTATATGGAGCATAACTAGGAGGAAATGCCTGTCCTGGCCATCATTAGGTCCCAGGCTTATTTGGTGTGTAAATGCAAGTACAGAGTTTAAATGCAAATTACTGAGTTATGAGAAGGTATAATAATTTATAACAGGAACTGTAACAGGAGCTAAAGAGCAAATGAAAGGCTGAAGGTTAGGGGTCAGGAATTAAATGTCAGCCTCCTAGCCTGCAGCAAGAAAACACCAACTTTGCAAGAAATAATGAAGAAAGATATACTAACGAAGCCTGAAGACTGTGAGAAATATCAAAATGAAACTAACGCAGCTTGTGGTTTAAAAACATTAATTTTTGTCTCACCACAGGCTCAGAATCTCGTGAAACATTCATTCCTTCCTCCAAAAATGTCCAGGCAACGTCCCTCTGACTCATACGAGCTAAAAACACGCATATGTTGACTTTATACGGTTTAAAAACGCTTAAAAATGTCAAATTGTTCGTTTGTTACTCACCAAATCCAGAAAACAGTCAAGTACCGCGCCGGTTCTCCACCATATACGGCTGACAGAGGAACCACGATCAACACATCCTCTCTTAAGATTGACGTCGCTTCTCAGCCAATGAGAAGCCGGATTGACCACATGTGGGCGGGCTTACAAGCCCCGCTCGACCAATAACGAACAAGACATTTTATAGGCATTTATATTTTAAACGCCACAACATATTTCATAGCATCTCAAAATAATTATGTGTATCATCAGGAATTGTATGCATATTCTAATAGATTTTTATTTAATGTAAACATAAAAATACATAGATATGCCTGCCTTCCGTTCCATACATATTCTCCCTCCAATTAATCCTCCCTCCAACTCCTATCATTTTAACCATAGTTATGCCAATTTTTGAATATATATTTTTAAATGCAAATATAAAAATACATATATATGTTCCATCTTTATTCTGCCCTCTGTTCCAAACATGCCATCCATATTCTCCCTCCAATCAATCGTCTCCTCCCTCTGTTTCACGGTAAAGATTATAATATACTAAGACTTATTATTCCCCTACAGAGACCGATTCAGTAGCTGCTATGAAACGAATATGTGAGTTATGTAGTTATGAAAGTGAGCTGAAGGATTGGTTCACATGCAGGCCTTATTTGAAGGTTGGTGAACTCGGGCTGGTGCTCAGTACAGTCTGGTACAGCCTGCACTAACGTAACTAAACCTGGTAATTCACTGCTCTCACTGAGTGTGTTAAAAAAAAACCCTGTATTTCAGGACTCTTTCAGAACTGTAAAACCTGTATTTCAGGACTCGTTCAGAACTGTAGTCAGACATCTCTGGTAAAAGGGGTTAACTCAGTTTAAACACTTTAGGGCTTAGGGTTGTCCTTCCAGTCCTTAATTCAATTGAATTGTATGGTTGTTTATGTTTGGGGCGGCGCTGAGCAGGAGGAGGGTCACCTGTACTCAGAGGCGGGAGGTTTGAAAGTAGCCAATCCGAGAACTGCCTGCTGCCCTGTGACGCTGCAGTCCAGAATTTCCCCTGTGGAACGTCTCGAGTGTTCTCCTGTTTTTCATTGTATTATTCTTAACCTCCCTGTATTTTTATTACTGTAAATTAAATTAATTGCTGTATTTACCTGCGTATACCAAAGAAAACGCCCATGCATGAATTACAGTACAGTCTATACAGGGGTAACATCGGTATTTACATTCTAGCTCTGTGGGAGTTCAGTGTAAACTGTACAGTACTAATACAGGTTTACCTTTACATTTTCTTTCAGGGTAATGTATTAAGATGAGTCTACAATGACATTTTTTTAAACCACATCACAACCACGCGTTTTTCACTATAAGCGGGTGCTCTTGGAACATAACCCCAGCATAAAGGGGGGGCCTTACTTTACCCGCAGCCCTCTTCAGGTTAGACATGGGTGCTGGAACCATGATAGCGGGGGAGGGCCTGTACCTTCAGCTCAGAGACTTTATTGCAAACATTTGCCATCTAAAGTGCTTTCTCACACACTACCAGTCAAAAGTTTGGACACACCTTCTCATTCATTGTTTTCTCTTTGTTTTTATTATGTTTGACAAGTGAACACACGGAATTATGCAGTAAACAAAAAAAAAGAGTTAAATAAACCAGTATATGCTTTGTAATAAGGTAATGATGGACTGTTGTTTCTATTTACTTAAGTGGTTAAGTTAAGTGGTTCTTGCCAGAATGTGCAGTAGAACTGTAGTGGAACAGGATCACTAACTGTGTACCAACCCGACCATCACAACTGACGATCCCAAACACATTCAGAAGGCAAGAAATTCCGCTAATGAACTCTTGACAAAGAGCACCTGTTACTTAAATACCATTCCAGGTTGATTCCTCATGAATCTGATTGAAAAAATGCCAAGAGTGTGCAAAGCTGTCTTCTGAGCAATAGGTGATATTTTCAGTATTAATCTACAATGTAGCCAATAATAAAAATGAAGGAAATCGTTACCTGACAGTCAGAGGGTTGATTCCTGACCGGGGTGGTGTATTTGGAGTTGGCCTGTTTCCCCCCATGTCTGTAAGGGTTTCCTCCCACAGTCCAAAGGCATGCATATCAGGTGAACTGGAGGTGCTAATTTGCTGCAGGGTGTGATTTTGTGTGAGACTTTGTTTGTGTGTCTGCACTGCAATGTACTGGAGACCCGTCCAGAGTGTTTCTCTGGTCTTTGAATGCTTGTGAAGGTCCCAGCAGCACCCCGTGACCCTGGTTTGGATAAGTGGCTGAAAAGCTGAATGAATAAACATCTGTACACCCTCCACTTCCACAGGGAAAGTGAAAGTACTGCACCTTAAAAACTCACTTAAGTTACATTATTGCACATTAAAGAACATACTGCAGGCTCCAACCTTTGGAAACAATGGTTTACCTGGACGGCAGACATTGTATAATAATCTACCCCTGCCTCTGTACGCCAGTGTGCTAAAAGTGATACAGTGCACTGAATGTTCTGCTACTGTGATTATCTAGGGAATATTATATAAAAGCTTTCAATGCTGTCTAAATTCAAAATCTCTCCATAAAAAACACAGCAGTGCTACAAGTGCTCTTTGGTGCGGTAAGTGCCATCATATTGTACTTATTTAAAAATAGCACCAAACCAGTTTTATTATACTTATCAGCACATCATACTGCACCAGAAGCATAGAAGTACTGAAGTTCAGTTTTAGTGTAGCTCTAAACACAAATAATAATGTTGCCTTAAAATTTAAAAAACATCTTATTGCTGAAGTCTATGTTTGCTTTTTCTGTCAGAAAAAGCTCCCCAGCTACAGCAATGAACAGGCATTTAGCCATTTATATTGTAAATGCCAGAACAAAGCCTTTCAGAAAATATATATCATGTATAGACATTGGATACAATTTTTAAATACATTTTTTTGCATCAAAATATAATAACATATAAATGTGCTCCATGTGCTTGGCCCAAGAGGTCATAGCACTGAAATGTCAGAACATGTTTCAAAGCGTCTCTGAACATTTATGGGTATAATGTATAGGCATGATATCAAATTGTTTTGACATTTTTATGTAATAAAAATATAATAATACATAAATATGTTCCATGTGCTCGGCCCAATCAAATGTATTTGAGTTTTCCACTGACATCTGACCCATGTAGTCTGAATAATAACACTGAAACATGCTGAAATACATGTCGGGCCCTGGTTATGTCTTTTTATTATGCATTAATATCAGCAAAAGAACGGCTTGAAGGACTTCTTTTCATTACCTTGGTTGTATTCTATAACTCTACATGGGATTCTGTTGGTGAAACATTGTGAGTGAATAAGAGATGAATTCTCTTAATTTGTCCCTTTTTGTGTCCAGCAAGTGAACTGTCCTGTCGTGGAATAACTAACGATATTAATAACGGTTTTCTGGAGAATTTACTGCTGTATCCTGAAGATAATCCTGAAGTGTATATACAGTACTGTGCAAAAGTCTTAGGCACCTGGGAAAATTATACTTAAAACCTGTTTACTACTGGACAGTAGTGTTAAG
>JBBPCX010000032.1:9341021-9372594 GCA_037974365.1 Hydrocynus forskahlii | reverse complement strand
TGTCACATCTACAGGTACATAACATCAACAGTTATAACCAAATCTTATTCAAGAGTTTAATAAAATAAGTGCCATAAATCCAAGTTCATTATGTGCTTTAGGCTTTTCACTGTTAATAGTGACAGATGTTACCGTTCAAAACACTCCATTGCAGATTGATCAAGGAACAGATAACTTGTCATGGCAGAAATGAGTGGAGAAGAGTTTGCGGCACGGATGCAGAGCCAGATAGCGTTAGAATGGAATTACATTTTTTAAGTTTTATGATTTGTTTATTCTGACAGCTATAAATAATACATTTTAAAACCGAAGCTGCGGGCCGCATGAAATCTGATGGCGGGCCTTGATTGGCCGCGGGCCGGACTTTGGACAGACCTGAAAAGCATTTTCTTTGTACTTTTAGTCATAGGCGATTCCGTTAAAGGAAAATGTCAGTACTGTTCCAACATAATCTCCTAATCTCTGTATGTGCTTAAAGAACTGAAAACCCTCTTCTTTTGTTGAAGCCATGTTTGATCTTTACAGCACTACCAAACTCTCTTGAGGATGTGTTGAGCTGTGCTGCAGTTCTTTCCCGCCCCCTGCTGGAGCACCTGCACTGTGTAGTGGTGACACTGGGCGCCCTGGGGGTGTTGTTGTGTGGAGAGCATGAAGCTGGAACAGTCATCCTGCAACCACGAAAACACAAGAGGGTACAGAGGATTCCTTACAGTATTTAAGACTCATACATCGGAACATCTATCATTTTTTTTATGCTTGAGTCTAGCATTCAAGAGAAGAGCATAATAAAGTAGGGTACAGATAGAAAAACAATCGAATAATGTTTCTATTCATAGATATAATGTTACATGTATAGAAATGTCATTCATTCTGAAGGAGTTACAGAAGCAACAATAACCAAATGTACATAGGCTGGAAACCGAAGAACCCAGAAATGTCCCAGAGACTTACAATAGACTTGAACCACACTATCGGTTTGAAAAGGTGTGCTTAAATGCAGGTCATTGTTTACATATGATGTCAGCTGGGTAGTCTTAATGAGATTCTGTCATTATTTCTATTATTCTTAAAACAAAACAAAAAAAACACCACCAGTGCAAGTAACAGATGAGTGCATTCTTTTTAGAGCCCAAACATGGAAAAACAATAGCTTTAATTGCCTATAAAGATGTGGGACGCTGCCTGGCTCGTATCAGATGCACCATCATGTGCTGGAGTACACTCTCCGCATGCTCCTGAAAAAATGCCAGGTTTGCTGTGAGGAAAGACTCTTATAATGTACGTCTGTACGTCTTGTGTAGAAAGGAAGACTGTGTGCTCTGTACTATCCTGCACTGGCAGTTCAGTCTGAGGAAACGGTGAATGTGTCTGGAGCTGGAGACAGGTACATCACTGCAAACCATCCATTTTTTTCCACTCGTCTGTTTCTCTCTCCAGTGGCCTTGTACACAAGCCTTCTGTGTCTGTCTCTTTCACTCACACACACACTCTCTCCTCTCTCTATCTCTATCTCTTCTGTTCTCTCTCTTGCGCTCTCTCTCCCTCTCGTCCTCTCTTCACTCGATCTCTCGTCTCTCACTTCTCTTTCTTTCTCCTTTTTCTTCCAATCTCTTTCTGTCCTAATTCTCTCTCTCTTTTTCTCCTCTCTTCCTCTTTCTCTTTCTCTCTCCTGAATTCATGTTCATCTGTCCTCTCTTCTCCCTTTTTCTTCCATCATCAGTCTTTCTTTTTCCTCTCTTCTCTAATCTCTCTACTCTTTTTCTTCTCTATCCTCTCTCTCCTCTGTAATCCCTCTTTTCTAACCTCTCTCTTCTCTCTCTGTCTTTCTTTTTCCTCTCCTCTTCCTTCTTGCTTCTCTGATCTGTATTCTCTCTCTTTCATCTCTCCTCTATTTTCTCTTGTTCCTCTCTATCCTCTCTCTCGTCCATCTCTCCTCTCTTCTCTCTCTTTCATCTCTCCTCTCTCTTCTCTCTCTCTTTTGTCTCTCCTCTCTTCTTTTTATTTTCTATCCTCTCTCTTCTCTCTCTTGTTCATCTCTCCTCTCTTCTCTTTTTTTTCTATCCACCCTCTTTTATTCTTCTCTAATCTCTCTTCTCTTTTTTCTTCTCTCTCTCTCTCTCTCTCTCTCTCTCTCTCTCGCTCTCTCCTCCTCAGCCTTGCAGGTGGAATGATCGCAGGAATTCTGCAGGGGAAGGATACAGACAGTTGTGTGCACATGGGCCTCCTCGCTGCACGTCTCTCTCTTTTCTCTCCTGACCCCATCGCTCCATCACTGACTGCAGACGCCATCCACCCTGAGGGGGCTCACTGTCAGCCATGGGCCAAGCCCACCGTCCTGTGGATGGAGTCGTAACAGACTGAGCTTTTTTTTTTTTAAAATAGTATACAAGACAAATCTGATAGATTTTTTTCATCTCATCCCTGTAGGATATGATTACATTCTCAGCTAATTTTTTTTACCATCTTCATACTCGATTCTGATATTGTAGTTTTACTGGTGAGATGTAGCTTTAATCTAAGGGCCTTTTTCTCAGTCTGTCTTTTTTCTAGCAGAAGCTATGCTAAGTGCTTCTACTGGGTTTATTATTGCCTTTAATACACCATACCATTTCTGCTGCTTAAGCAAGAGCTGCATTTTAGAACTACCTCATGCCTTGTGTCTGACTCTCATGTTTCATGCAGTTGTATTTACAGTATTGAACCAAACTGCCTTTATGTTCACTTGGAACTCTGCCAAGCAAATCCAGGTCCCGATCGTCACGCCCCATGAACTGGTCCTTCATCATTCTAATGTTACTGTATAATAGCTAGTTTGATAATAGAAAACACACTGGGTAAAACGAAACAGCTCTGTTTTAGTAGGGAATAGGTTTTAGGAGCACATTTGTTGATTTTTGTTTTAAACATGCAATCAGCAGTCACCTAATTTACTGTTTTACTTTTGGTGATCTGTATTGCAATTTTATGATAGAAATAACATTAGCCAAGTAAGAGCACTTGCGCTTTCTTTAAATGCTGCGTCTTCACCTGTATTAAAACTGTTGTAGCATCATTAAATGTGACTCATTGTACTGAACAGACAGTTGCCTCTTACTTTTGATATTTGATGGAGTTAATTATATAGCCTATGCCAAGGATTTTTCCTTTTTTGAATTTAAAATGTTGGTTTGGCCCTAAAAGCAATTAATGTTATTTATGTGGCAATTTTGGCAAATTTTGCTGTGCTATGGTGTTTGTGTTTAATTTGTCCACACAGTGTGGGACAAAAATGTAGTCGTTGGCTTATTGGGCCATTAAAAATATCAGGGTCAGAATTAGTGATAAAAATTAACGATCAAGACATTTATAGTTTTATTCAATCCAATTAATACTTTATAGCATTTTTAAATAATGGTGCTTCCCCATCCTGGTGCAAGGAGAACCCCAGCACTGCAAATTATATTTCCTTACACTAACAAACCCATTTTAACATCATAAAGGGCTTCTGAGTAGGATTTTGTAACACAAAAATATTTTCAAAACATTGTTCAATAACTGTCCTCTAGATAAATTAAAAATGTGTGTAGGCCTGTTTGATAACCTTTTGAACATCCAGGTTTATTAAGAGTCTGTCGAGTTTCAGGACTACATCACCCAGAATGCACCTGCGTCCCTTCTGCGCAGACTCAGTGAGTGGTGAATGGCTACTGTATCCCCCCCCCCTCTCATTTTTAGTGTAAGATGGTGGTGAGGAGCTGCTGTCTAGAGAAACACTTAGCCTCATAAAGGAAAGCGTTGAACCGACAGTTTCCCCCGGAGCTGAGCAGGGCAGCGTGTGAGAGTGTGTGTGTGTCAGAAAGAGGCTTTTCTGTTTAGAGGCAGCGATCTCCGAGTTTTGCTCCGGTGAATCTCTCTGGAGTGGAAGCTAGAGTGAGTAGCCCTTCTTAAAAATAATCTGTGTGCAGTTATATCAACAACAAATGGCCTTAATGAAGTCGTGTGGATGCTTTGAGTACGAAACGCCTCATGTTGTTATGACGAGGACGCTAAGGTGGTGTAGGGGAGGCTGACAGAGCTGCAGCCGGCGAGCCCTTCGCTAGAGCGCGGACAGGCCAGTAGGAAAGTCGCAGGCTTTGGGCCAGTGTAGGCCGCGTTGTTGTAACAACTAAGAAAGAAACGAAATTATTGAGGATAAATGTCCTTTTCTTGATCAGACGCGTGATTAGACGTGATAAGCGTTGTGTGGTAATTTGAAAGCGGCTGTAAATGGGTGGGTAGTGGAGGTTTAGCAGCCCCCGCTCGACCTCCAGATCAAGCCCGGCTGGAGGAGAAGCTGACCGGCTTTTTGGGTCTCTCCTCTGGAAAAGAGCCTCTGTGTGCCCTGCCTCTTTTCTCGTCTCACAGAGAGACAGCCAACCTGTCAGACCGTGTGTGCTCCTTTCTGGACGAAGATAAACGTGATTCCACACACTGGAGCCCTGTTCTCCCCTGCTGCCATTTGCGTTGGCGTGATTTGTGATTTTTTTCTCCAGTAGTTCTCATGCTGGACGAGCAGGATGTGTCTTGGATGCAAGATGTCATATGTGTTATGAATTCATGTGACACATTCTGATGCAGTTTTGTAAAGGGTTGAGCTCTTGCCAAGTCTCCTTTTGAGATGGACAGTGTTCTTATGGAGGTAACAATAAAAAATGGACCAGGATCTGGGATAAAACCTCTCACACGTACTTGTGATTCCCTTTTTAAATACGCAGACATGGTACAAAAGTATTGGGACGCCTGACCATTCCACCTACAGGGACTTTAATAACACTACATTCAAATACATAGACTTTAATATGTCCCCCACCCTTTGCAACTATAACAGTTTACAGCTTATAACAGAAACCCTTGGAAGGCTTTCCACAACATTTTGGAGTTTCTGTGGGAATTTGTGCCCATTCATTCTGCAGACCCTTTATGAGGTCAGGCACTGATGTTGGACGAGAAGGCCTGGATCACAATCTCCACTCCAGTTCATCCCAAAGGTGTTGGATGGGGTTGAAATCAGGGCTCTGTGTGGGACAGTCAAGTTCTTCTAAACCAAACTCATCCAGCCGTGTCTTAATGGATCATGCTTTGTGCACTGGGGCACAGCCATGCTGGAATAGAAAAGGGTCTTCCCAAACTGTGTCCGCAAAGTCGGAAGCATGGTGTCAGAAGCATGGTGGTGTTTCGCTGGAACTAAGGGGCTACATGTCATATGGGTTATGAATTCATGTCATGCTTTTTGATGCAATTTTGGGGAGATTTTAACTCTTGCCAAGTTGCTTTTTGAGATGGGCTGTGTTCTTAGAGAGGTAACAATAAAAATATGAATGTTCTGGACCAGGATATGACATAAAAGACCTCACACTTATTGCTGAAGCCATTTGTAAATACACGAACATGGTATGTGGTCACTGGTTAAAGTGCTTCTCTAACATGGCCATGCTGACTTCACTGTTTACATTCAGAAACACTGACATTTGGAAGGTTGGTAGTGTTTGCATTCAGACTGAGTTTTCACTTCAGTCCCTTTCTTCCCTTGTTCTGCACAGTCCAGTGCTCTCTCTTTGAAAATTGGCATTGATAATTGTTTGGAATGAATTTGACAGTGTTGAATCATTAGACATTTTTTACACGGTGAGTGGGAGGAAATCTAAAATGGTGAAATATCCCTAATTAGAAGTAATTGGTCAAGAAATGGACAGCATCACTAAGAGTATGACATACTCTGCCATCACCAGCAGTACTGTCGTACTGATGTCTCTGGATTAATATTCGGATTCAAAGATGGTTATAAAGTGCTGGTATGCTTTTAGAGTAATTCACTAATCTAAGTAAGGAACTTTAAACTAAAGCTAGTTGTGAACTATTGGGAAATTCACTAAGCTTGCTAACAATATGTGTTGATCGTGTATTGACAGTCATTATTGTAGGGAATATAATCATGAAATACATTCGTTAGAGCTGCTTGCAAATTTCTGTTTTTTTCCTCCTGTTTAAGTGTCATTCATGATCTCATTTTATTGTAGGATGTGAGTTTTATGTGTGGTCTCCATTAGTTATGATGTAAGTATTTAAGGGTTAAGTATTACATCTTCCTCCATAGGCTGAAGGTCAAAGTAAAGGTTCCTCCATCCTTAAAAGCACAAACAGCTCTGTCAAAATGGCACCTTTTTCCTCCCTGATATTCCTAAATCTCTTCTGCTTTGTGCCTGATATCTCTTGTCCCAGCTCCTATTCAGGTGAACTGCTGTGATCTGAGACTCCCTGTACCAGTGCAATAGGATGTCCCGTAGTCCCGAGCTGAAAGAAGACCCCATGGAGTGCCCTCTGTGCATGGAACCGCTCGAGATCGACGATGTCAACTTTTTCCCGTGCACCTGTGGCTACCAAATCTGCCGTTTCTGCTGGCACCGCATCCGGACAGATGAGAATGGCCTCTGCCCAGCCTGCAGGAAGGTACAGCACAGCTACCTAGCACTGTACTGTTGTTGTCCGGGGATGCATGGCTTATTCCTTTATTGAAAGTGTCTGTACTGGTATTCTTTTTGCTCTTTGGTGTTGGGTCAATGGTTAAGCTGTGATTTTAATGCAGGCAAATTACCTTGTCATCCTAGTCAAGCTTTGTCGACATGTTGTGGTTAATGATTTTCATATTTCTACTCTACTGATTATACCAGTCTTCTTGAATTTTTTTTTTATGATGCTCTTTGAGGAGTGTTCTATACTGGTGTAGGATGTTCTACCATGAGGTCCAGGCTGACTGATTGTCTCGTGTGTTGTAGCCATACCCGGAGGACCCAGCTGTGTACAAGCCCCTGTCACAGGAGGAGATCCAGAGAATAAAGAATGAGAAGAAGCAGAAGCAGAATGAGAAGAAACAGAAGGTGACTGAGAACCGTAAGCACCTCGCCAGTGTCCGCGTGGTGCAACGGAACCTCGTATTTGTGGTGGGACTGTCGCAGAGGCTTGCTGACCCGGAGGTGAGACTCTATACAACACTCAGATTGTGAACGTTTTTATGAATCGGGACTGGTAGGGTGTTTATTGCCGTTCTATTGAGACACCCTCATGTTGCCAGTACAAAAAGTTATATTTGTTTTGTTGAGTGTTTTTTTTTTTTTTCTTCAACCGTAACACTGGTTACCTGCAATTATTTCTTCTCAGCTGATTCTTCTCAATTTTTCTCTGCAGTGTTGTGATATGTAAAGCACAATGTTTGCTGTAAATGGAAAGTACCATTTTTGCATGTGTGGGTGTCCGTTTGGTTATGTCATGCATATCTATTGTCCGAACAGTAAACAATACCCTTTTGAGTAATTTATCATTATGACTTAAAGGAATGTGGGCTGTGAATGTGGATGTCAAATTTTAGATGCCAGCATCAATGCTGAGTCACATTTAGATGATTTTCTTTGCTCTTTCTCATTAACTGCTTTGGGACATGCTCCCGCTGGTTGGAGATATGAAGGAAGTCGCAAATTGAGACCAGGGCACAGGAGTAGGGCTGTGATAATAAGCCGATGACATTGATTAGTCATTGATGTTCATTATGATTTATAAAAAAGAACTGATTGAAGTAATTGTTAGTTGCAGCCTCGATAGCGTTTCAGAGCAAGTCTTCAGGTCTGATGTTGAACTAGCGTTGTGAAATGCTTTGTGAGTATGAGCCAAGTTGATGTAACTTAACAGAGATTAAAATAGACCATGGAAAGAAGGTCTTCTGGGTTTTGTTGGGATAAGGATTATATATACCTGTGTAGTGTGTGGTTTGGAACAGTCCTTTTTGTGCTGCTGAAATGTTTTTGCTAAGATGTTGACCAGCAGTTGCCCATAGTCTTCTATGTGTATGTGTCAGTCTCAGCTCAGATATCGAAATCAGTTAGCACTGAAATGGAAACTGCCACACATGTATGTTACTTTCATTCATGTTTCTGATGAAGGCACAGTAGTTACTGCCACATGATTAGAGGCGTATGTTGTGTTGCGGTTTTTTTTAAGTTATTGTGTATTCGTTTTAAGTCGTGTGTAATTTTGTCTCTTGCCCTGGTGGACTTTTAAATAATAAAATGATATTTTAAATCTTTTCAAATAAATAGCTAGTGTAGCACTTAATAGACTCTTTAAAGCACTTAAAATACTTGTTTTGCCTAAAATAATGTTTCCATATGTTACTATTTAAGCCACTTTTATGTCAAAAATCATAGCAGATTTTGATTGGACTTCTGAGCTGCTTAGAGTTTTGTCCCGAAGCAAAGATTTGAGTTTGAATCAGTTTTTTTTCTATTGCTGGATGTCTTGAAAGAACACGTATATGCATTTTCTATGGATGAGAATGGTGACCCAGTTGTGCCTTCACTAAGCAACATGGCATCTAATCAGACATCTCCATGGTCATTTAGGAGAGCAGCTCACTTAGCATGCGCAGCCTTTTCTTCCTTAGATCGATGTGGCTGAAGTGAGATGGAACAGGGAACTTCTAAATTTAACATTTAAAAAATCGGAAAGACTTGTCAAATAATGAGGCCAGCATGTTTGGCCAAAATGAGCTTAGCCCACTGAACATATATGGTCAGTTTCACTGACCTGGATTAAGCCTAAACCTAGACTAAAGGATATCCATGCTGAGTAGCAATTAGCTCTGATTCAGACTAGACTTAATCCATGTTTTGGGAAATGCTTGTTTCTCCTAACAGAAGTCCTCGATAGCCCTTGATAACATTTTCCTTACAAAAGAAATTCCATAACGAATGATGTGTAGTCCAGGACTAGTCCTAAACTATAGAAAACAGACCCACAGCATTAAAAGTATGGCTTTGTTATTTGAGTCATTGAAACCCCAATCAGGAACTGCCAAAATAGCACCACAGCTGGTCTGCTATTCCTACTATTGATGATACTTCTTGTCTTGCATTTCTGTGGAATCGAAGCCATTTCTGATGTGAAGGCTGTAGTACGTTGACTTGCTTTGACATGTACAATATCATTTCCATTCTAGTTTTACATAGAACATTTACATAGATCTCCATCTTATTTTTGTTTGCTCTACATTAAGTGCTTTGAAGGCATAAACTCCTTTATGACATTTTTTCAGGTCCTTAAGAGGCCGGAGTATTTTGGAAAGTTTGGCAAAATACATAAAGTGGTCATCAACAATAGTACGTCATATGCGGGCTCACAGGTAAGGAGTGTTACTTTGACCAAAGAATGTTCATATAAGAGAAAGAAGTCATATCAAAGTGCATAGTGTTTGAAGACACACAACTGAAATAAGCAGTTCTTGTTTGCTCCACAGGGTCCTAGTGCCAGTGCATATGTTACCTATGTCCGCTCAGAAGATGCCCTAAGAGCAATACAGTGTGTTAACAATGTGGTAGTCGATGGCAGAACACTTAAGGTGAGTCCAGTATTTTAAAAGAATTGTGGTTGATCTACATGAATTCTTCATATCCACATGGATTCAATCTCTGCTTCATCTCATTTCTTTTTACATCTGCTTGGATTTACTGAGTCTAAAAGACAATCTTTTAAATTGTTTGGGTTTTAAAATATTAAAATATAAAATGTAAATATATAAAATGTAATATTTCATATGTTGGTGAAATCTTGTTGGGTTGTTTTGTCTCAAAGGCTTCTTTAGGTACAACAAAGTACTGTAGCTATTTTCTGAAAAGCATGCAATGCCCGAAGCCAGACTGTATGTATCTACATGAACTGGGAGATGAGGCAGCTAGTTTTACTAAAGAGGAAATGCAGGTGAGTACAGAAATCAGTTTTTGTATCATAATGGCATCGGAGGTTTTTCTCTACAGTGCTTTGAAGAAATTAATGCAGTTTCTAGACTTGATAGAATAGTCTGATTCTAAGAAATACAGTTGTTTTTGATGTACTGTTAATGTATGATTATGCATTTATGCTTGTTATACAGGCTGGGAAACACCAGGAATATGAGCAAAAACTACTCCAAGATCTTTACAAAATGAATCCCAATTTTCTACAGACTTCAATGTGCGGAGGGGAGAAATCAAAAAACAAAGCAAATGCTACACAAAGGTTATTTTATGTTTAAATTTTTTGAGGGGTCTCTGTGTCTGCTATGCTTATGACAGCAGACTCATAAACGCACCAGTGTTTTCAGTAACACTAGATATTGATTTACTTTTATCACCTCTGTGAGCCAAGTTCATTGTCTGTTCTGCTGTCTCTTTCATCCCCAGACCAAACAGTAGCAATAAAGAGGGCTGGCCCTTGTTACAGGGCTATGGTAAACTAGCTAACGGTTTACCTACAGAACATCGCAAGTCCCCACCTCTTTTAGACTGTCTGACAGACTCAGATCACCTGACGCCAGATGAACCAGACCCTGAACTAGGAGCAGATCAGAGTACAGGCCTCCCACCCTTCCCCTCAGCCTTAGAGTCAACCAGGTACACAGCTTTACACAGCTACTACAAACTATAGGACTACCATTACCAAGTATTTCCATCAGCTCTTGACAGTGAGTTTGTCAACTAATCGTTTCAGCCGAGGCACAAACACTGTGAATACTTTGCTGTGGCATGTAAGAAAAGTTGTGCTGATCATTACATAATATTCAACATTTATGCTGTTTGTTTTAGCCCTGTTGATAAAACAACAGAACCTGTCAGTATAGGGAACGGAGAGAATATACCACAGGTAAGAACCACAATTTAAATCGTTTGTAAATTATTTGTGTGGGGCCGGGTTAGAGGGGCGTTTATCTGGTGTTGTAATCTTCCTTTGCATTTCTGGTTTCTCAGGTCCCAAGCAGTGACTCGCCCTCCCCTCCCCCCGGGCTGTCTAAGCCCAGCCTGGTGGTGCCCATTAGTGTCGCTGACTTAACAGCACGATCCCCCTTTGAGGGGGCCGCTGCCGAGTCTCAGTCTCTCTTCTCGGACAACAGTAACTTCAGACACCCCAATCCCATCCCCAGCAGCCTGCCATCCTTTCCCAGCTCCCCACAAGGGGGCTCTGACTGGCCCATGACCCCCGAGCCACCAACCCTCTTTGCCTCAGGTAGATTCACTTACCTAAAGACCCAAAGCAGTTTGTTAGTCATTCAGTGGAGATCATAAAATTCGGCAGTGGTCTTGTTCAAGTCCTAGAAACGCAGGTGTTTAAAATGCTAGTTTGGAAGAAAAATGTGCACAGTTTTCACTCGAATCATAAAAGTGGTTGATCACTGGATCACAAGATAACTGGTATCTTTTCTTTTTAGTATTGCATTAGTGCTGCCAGGCTTGTTTAGATAACTGACAGAGGAAGCGTGTACACCACCAGTGAGCGTCAAACAAGTATGTGCTCATATCATCACACACTTGTCTCAAACTACATTAACTAATCTCAAATAGTCTTGTCTTATGTGGTTCTGACTCTTTTTGATGTATTGTTATTTAAAAGAATGGGCAAAAACCTTTTTCTGTACTTCTGTACATTTTGTCACTCTGCTTTGAGGCAAGTGTGTGATCAGAGCAGTGAGCATCTATTACTTGTTAGCTATATTAGGTTGATAGTTCCAGTAAGAGCTGCAAAATATCAGTATTGCAATTATACTGCAATATATTGCGATGACTTTCAAGATATTAAAGAGCCCATGTCATCACTTTTCTCGAATTAAAAGGGCTTAAAGTCTGTAAATATTATTTCATACACTCCCCCATCCATATAGTCCATAAATGGAAACAGCCCATTTTCAACACATTTAAATATATTTCCTCATTCTGACCACAGCAGTTTAGCTTCCCCTATTCATGCACTGCTTCGGCAACACCCTTAATGGCTAAAGATCAAAATAATTAGGCCTTCATCAGAACACCCAATTACTCAACTGGAGCTGTGATTGGTCACCCTGTCAGAAACACTGTGATTGGTCAGAGGCTTATTTGTATGTTGCAGACTTCTGCAGTTTCACTATTGCAGAGACTGATATTGTGATAAAGATAAGCACAGGCTCTGTTGTGCGGCCTTAGTTCCAGGACAACATTAAATTGAGACAGACTAGGTGAACAAAGTGAGTCTGTGCTAAATTCTCATGTGTAACATCCTTTTCCAGACACCATCCCTGTCTCCTCATCCACTGACTGGCAGGCAGCTTTCGGTTTTGGCTCTTCAGCCAAGCAGCAGCAGCAAGATGACGACCTAGGTTTTGACCCCTTCGACGTTACAAGGAAAGCACTGGCTGACCTAATTGAGAAGGAGCTGTCTGTTCAGGAAGTTTCACCCCGGTCCCCCACTTTCCCACCCCACCAGCCCAGTCTCCCCAACGGCCAGCAGCGTTTTCCCCAGCTACAGCACAGAGGCCTCTACAATTCCTTCAGCCTGCCCCCGCACACAGCATCACGCCACCCCTGGATGGGCCTTCCCACCCGCAATAACCTCACACACTTGAACCACGCGACCAGCGTAGCAGCCACACACAGCCACTTCTTAGACGTCAGCGGCCCACCCCAGCACCACAACACAGGCCTCGGGGGGATTCCTATATCAGGTGAGAGTTTAGAATATCCAGCTCTATTAGTGCCTGATTATATGTGGAGGATGACCTCTGTTACTTCAGATGATTAATAGATGCACCTGGGCAGGGCACACCTGTACAGTTGTAACCCAGTGATCTGAATATATGTTGCTTTCTTTTTAATTCACAGATCTTTTTTTAGGTCTTTCTTTGCACATTATATTGTTTTTATTTCTACACTCTGTTGCAGCAGCCTCCTTTCTCTTGTAAATTGCCTCTTTTCAATTTGCAGAAAACAGCTCAGTGGAAAGCATAAATGTGAAAGAATGGCAGGACGGCTTGAGAGCACTCCTACCAAATATCAACATCAACTTTGGAGGCCTCCCAAACTCTACCTCCTCTTCGTCCTCTTCTTCCTCTACATCCAGCGTGAATCACATTGGGGCGCCAGCTGGGTCAGCGGGAATCTCACACAGCCTCAGTTGGGATGGCACGGCCAGCTGGATGGACCCTGCCATCATTACTGGTACATCACAGTGGTCTTCCAGAGTCCTTATGAGCAGCTATCAGTAAGAATACGAGTGCTGAATTCACTGCAGTGTTAACAGTGGACCACCGTATTTTGTATAGATAGTTGCTTACTGTTGGAATTATAAAATATTCACCAAGTTTTGTCTTTAAGATTATTGACTGAATAAGTCAGTAAAAATCAAAACAGTCAGAAAAGGACTTGTGAAAAAGGAAATGGTTAAACTAAAAGCAAAAGTAAAATAAAACCAACACTAATTTCCTGTATCGCTTCTTCTTTACCACTTAAGGTATCCCCGCATCCGCAGGTAACAGTTTGGACTGTCTCCAGGATGACAACCCACCCCACTGGCTCAAGTCTTTGCAGGCGCTGACGGAGATGGACGGGCCGGGAGGCGCGGTGGCTGCGCCCCAGCCTCAGCACACAGGCTTGCTGGACGCAGCAGCCCACCTTTCGCTGCACAGAGCCGGCTGGGCACCCTACCTCCCTGCTCCCACACTCGCCCCCAGCCAGTTCCACTCCCCACCGCCAGGCTTCCAGACAGCCTTCAGACCTCCAGCGCAGACCGCTACAGACATCCTACAGAGCGCCGGCATGGACCGCCACTAGGGACAAACCCCTCCATCCCTCCTTCCCTCTTAACTTAACTGTAATGTGTGAGGCTGCAGAATACCTTATCATAATAACATAACATAAGCTCTTATTCATCTGTCCCCTCTTCTCTCCCATACCCTTCACCCACCCTCCCCATCTTACAGCATTCATTTGTCTCACTGTTTCGTGAGACACACTTTAATCTCCGTGTAGATGTGTGGTCGGGCACAGAGAACAGAAATAGTGAAGGTGATAATTATGCTGGCTATACATTCAAAGGCACCGAACACACAAACGGTTCTAGAAAATGGCCTTCACTCATGCAGAAGCATTTGAGAAAACGGTGAACAATGAGTGAGTGCGCACAACAAATAATGTTTAAAACGAATAGGTGTCGACATGTCTCTTTTACCAAACATCTGTCCATCCTTGGTTCTCATTCTCATCGAATACTGTGAATGTGTTTGTTCAATAACAGCCGTTTGGTGAAATCCGAGATGAAACATGCTTCATTTCAGTGGAGTCAGTGCAATGCACCAGTGTCTGTGCCTCACAAGTCTTTGGTGCAGATGTGCACGCAAGACTTGATGACACAACGGTGCTTGTGTAGAGGCCCCTGGTCCCCTGAAGGGGTGCCAAAGGCCCCCACCCAGCAAGGGGGAGTCACTGCTGTACCTCTGTATCAGAGGGTGGAGCGCTGCCCCATTGATGGCTGGGGGCTTTGTGTCCTGACTCACATTTGACTCACTAGTAGGCGATCCATGGAGCGTGTAAGATGCCACCATGTGGTACTTGGTCACTCCATTCCTAGTGAGAGAAAGACGAATTTTGCACAACACATTTGTCAAACATTAACGGTAATAGAGATTTGGGCTGCCAAGGAGGGATGGTGATGGTGACGTGAATGAGATGGTTGATAATGATTTCTATTGGTAATGACCGATGTGGCAGTAACACAGTAACTTCTAGCCATTTCAATGCCTCTGGAGCATTTCTCCTTTTTCTTTCTCTGTACTGCGTGGCCCGTACTAAACAGTATTTATCAGACACACTCATTCATTCTTTCAGGAAAAATCAATATAGTCCAACCTTTTGGTTTTAACATGCTGCTGAGATAACACATTTAATAAAAAGTGAAGAGCTAAAAAGATAAATAAAAGATTGACTCCTTTTCTGCAGGTCTGGAACAACAAAATCCTAAATAAAATTGAGTACTCAGTGCCTACGTTTTAATCTTTGCTTTTTGTCCTGCAATGCATCCAAGTGAAGAGATAATGTAGATTAATTCATCTTAAACCAGAAGTTTTATTGTCTAATGAAGCAATGGACACTCAAAACAACAGCACGCAATGTTACTGGCGGATATCATTTTTGGTAGATTATATATATGTATCCTTGAGGTTTTGGTGAATGCAAATTTGTTGTGAAAAGTCAGATGATACATTTTATAGTCTTCTCACAAATAAAGGGGATACTGCACACAAACAAAGAACAAGAACAGCTGCGTCAGGGATGTGCTGATGTCACATCGATAACTGCTTATATACAATGTACAAACGTGCTTTTACAGCAGAGGTTCATATTGAGCCACGGGTGGCCTGCAGTCAAGTCTGTGTTTGCACTAGCTGTGGGTCATCAAACATGTAAACGTGGTGCGTTTCAGTGTTCGCCTCCTTCAGGGAGTTCAGCAGTGCGGCTGCAGTTCTTGTGTGCTCTTCCGTATCCACTTTCTGCTGGAGTTTAGCAGACTGTGCCGTTCTCTAAACGAGATTTGGGGTACGAAGTGCGTGTTGGTGGCGGTGGCTGGATGGAAGGTGCCAATGTGCAGAAGAAGCCAGCGATGAGAGTTAAACCCAACCCGCACCAGGCACTGAACATGGACCAGCCGTAACCGTGGCCTATGTCGTCTGGTAGAGTGAAGAGGGAACGTGGGTAGCGGGACAGTTCGAAGTTGATGCCAGCCACGCAGGTACACAGAGCAATGATACAGAAGGTACCTGTGATAAAACAGTCATTATAGCAGCAGAATGTATTTTCAGTAGTCTCTAAGATTTTTTTTTTTTTTACTTTCTAAATTACCTCCCATGAGGAAGAGAAGGCCAGCCACATAATGCATCAGTCCCTGTTCCCAGCAGCAGCCTAGAAGCCCTATCGTCCAGCCAAACAGGATGATGGACAAAGCCATGCCCATGAAGCCAGCCGTCATCCGACGCAGATCTGAGGAACAAGACTCATTAACATGAGGAAAACAAGCAGTGGACACCTATTACCAAGCGTATTTAGAATTCAGGTGCCTGTTTTGTTTACCTGACATCATTCATGTATTAAACTCATTTTAAAGAACATTTATTCTGAATAAAGGTCTCACTCACGTAAGGCATGCCAGTCATCCTGCTGAATGGTCCTGGTTATATTGTAGGAGAAGTCTTTTCGCACTGGGACCGATGCAGAATAGTAATACTTGATGTAGGAGCACCGCTCAATAATACCTAAATGGAGTAAAAGGAAAGTTTTAGTGACATAGATTATTAAGGCATTGATAGTAAGCACAGTAACATACAGCCTGCTGACGTCTTAGATGGAGATGTGCGTACTACATCTCTCAGAGCTTGGACCAAGGAGAAGAGCCAGTCTTATTCATCACCAGCATGAGTGAAGTACACAGGAGGGCTTCTGACTTGATGCTGCCTCTGATCATATGGCCTCAATATCCATCTGCCATTCATTTACTCAAAGGCCAATTACTCATGATGTGTGTGCAGACAAGAGGATCCACATGCTGGGTATAAATATAGGCCTACAACTGACAACAGATACAGATTCCAAAGGCAGCTTTAGGGATCCTCTGAGGGTGTGTCTGGATCTGGGATGATTCCTGAGGGAGGCATGATCAGAAAACAAGCTGCTAGAGATGTAATTCTAAGCAAATGACCAAACCTATGGACAACTTAAAGGGCAGTAATGTGCCTTTTGAGGATGCATCCTGAGAATATAAGCTGCTAGCGATGTAATTCTAACCAAATGACCAAACCAATGTATTACTCGTTATCCATTATAGGACCACATTTTTTATTTGCCCTACTGCTCCACACTTTGAAATTTCTAGTGAAACAATTTAGACTTGATCCTGCATTGTAAACAAATGACCAAACCAGTGGACGATTCAATGTCCATCATAGGGCAGCAACAACTGTTTTCTGAGAATGCCTCTATCAGCCAAGATGCATCCTGAGAAACAAGCAGCAAGCATAGTCAGAGATGTAATTCTTAGCAAAGGGGCAAATCTATTGACGACTCAGTGTCCATCATAGGGCAGTAATAAGTGTGATGGACACTGACTCGTCCATTGGCTCGATCATTTGCTTAGAATTACATCTATAGCAGCTTGTTTTCTCAGGATGCTCCCCTCACTCTGGATGCATCCATAGAAATTCTAAGCAAATGACCAAACCTATGGACTACTCGGAGTCCATTATAGGGCAGCAGTAAGTCTTTTCTGCCTCCCTCAGCCTGGATGCATCCTGAGAAAATACGCTGCTAGAGATGTAATTCTTTAGCCAGCCTTTAGTGTCAGAGATATAATTCTAAGCAAACGATCAAGCCAATGGACGACTCGTTGTCCATCAAAGGGCAGTAGTAAATGTTTTTTGAGGATGCTTCCCACAGCCTGGATGCATCCTGGGAAAACACGCTGCTAGAGATGTCATTCTAAGCAAAGGACCAAACCAATGGACGATTCATAGGGTAGGAATAAGTCTCTTCAAGGATGCATCCATGCATTCAAAAAGCTGCTAGAGATTAGTGTCAGAGATGTAATTCTAAGCACTCGAGGTCTACCACAGAGCAGTAAGTGGTTTTTAAAGAAGCAATGATGAAAAACAGTAACAGATGTGTAATGGTGCGATGCTGGGATGCCCACCTTGCCGGATGAAATCCTCGATGTCCTGGTCGAAGCCCAGCCTGTAGCATTTGGTCCACAGCCCCATGTTGGTGGAGTTGAAGCGCCGCTCGCACTCGTCCGCGGGGCTCATGGCGAAGAGGTGCCGGCGCAGGCGCGGGGCCAGGCGTCGGGGCTCGGCTCGCTCCGGCCCGCGGGGCTCCGGACGGGCCGCCCGCAGAGGGAGGCTGTGGTTCGGGATGTAGATGAAGCCCGGGTCGCGGCGGTTGGGGAAAGTCCTGCAGCGCTCCTTGTACCTCCGGGCGTCTGTCTCGTACCAGTGGTCGGAGGAGATGGCCACGGTCAGGAAACACAGGGCGACCAGAGAGAGAGACAGGCCGGTGTATAGCAGCCACTTCCCCGTCGCCATCGTGGTTAAGGCCCAGCAGCAGCATCAGCAGCCCGCCATGGAGAAGCCTCCTCCTCCTCCTCCGAGCAGCTCTGAATCACAGAAGCCTGCGCATCCTCTCTCAGACGCACACACACTCCTTACCTGCTCGTCCGTTTAACAGCCAGACTCCAAAATCAACACCAGAGCTCAGACCTTAAAGGTGTAGCTGTGATGAACACCTCTACAAATACAGAGTACACTATGTGCACTGAAGTTTTGGGACGCCTGACCATTGCAAACAGAAACTAAAGGCATTGCATTTAAATACCTACAGCCTACTTTAATATAGCCACCCTTAGCTTCCACTATCGGTAGGCTTTTCACAAGATTGAGAGTTTCTGTGGGAATTTGTGCCCATTTAGATTAGGCACTGATGTTGGATGTTCTCTGTTCTAGTTCAACCCAAAGGTGTTGGATGGGGTCGATTTCAGGGCTGTGTGGGCCAGTCAAGTTATTTCACACCAAACCTAACCATGTCTTTATGGAGCTCACTTTGTGCACTGGAGCACAGTCATGCTGGAATAGAAAAGATTCTTCCCCAAACTGTGCTCACAAAGTTGTCCAAAATGTCTGTGCTGTAGCGTTAAATTGTACTTCAATAGAAGCGGCCTGGCCCAAAGCCTGAAAACAAGAGTCCTAATACTTTTGTCTATAATGTACCTACATCATCATATTAATGCTTATTAAATGCTTGCTTCTCATTTCAAGACAATCAACCTTACAGGTAGAAGACCTGAGTTTACTTATCAAAAGGAGTCAAAACCTATAAAGCAGTTGCTATCTGGCTTGAGAAGTCACTGCAACTATGCTTTAGGGACGCTTAAATGCAACCATAAATCCCTTACAAGTATCCAATCCAAGTCTTGAGGGACATTCTCACTAAAGTTTAATGCCTGATCATTAGGCCTAATCCACAGCCATGAAGGCAACTCTAAATGAAAGTATCAGGAGTATGATACGAGCATTTCATTGTATAAATTGAACCAGCAAGATCAAAGGAAACTGGGAAATAAACAGCATACAAAGACTGATCAAAAAGCTTTTATTAGAAACTTGCAGAGTCAACCTTCAGTGCTTTATCCCTCAAAAAAAAAAAGCAAAAACCCACAAAGCACTACAAAAGCTTCAACTGTTCACACATGTATTCAGACTTGTGGGACTGCAGTCATACAAATCTGGACAACTGAAGCCCAGCAGAGTTTAGTAATATTCTAGCTCACCCAACACTTGGGGTTCAATTGGTCAAATATCAGATAGCATGTGCGAGGCAAGAATGACAACTGTGCCAACAACTGCACACCCCAGTCCTTAAAGTGAATGACTTCATTGTGCCAGTTATATAAGAAATTTGTAACAAAACAATTTCAAAAATACATTTGGGTATGATTTCACTTCTCTGCTGGTAGAAGAACCAGGGTCATTTTACTGCTCACCCAGCACTTTCAAGGTTTCACAGGTCCCAAAGGGGGTTCCAGAGAAGTTTTTCATTAGATGCCATTTCACTCAAGTTCTCAACTTCCTAGACTTGGTTTTGGCAGCTACACTTACATCTACACTAGTAAAAAGTGACCATGCTTCTGAGCCTAGCTTTTGGAAGCTACTAATCCTTGCCCAATACAGCTCTACCAAACCTTGTTTAAAATCAGACTTTTGCAGGCCTGTCTGAAGGGATGAAGTTTCCCTCCTCTTTCCTCAGCATTGCCCAATATGAAGGCCCGAGAGGATCCATCCTCTTCAGTTCAATATTCTGTGAAGCCAAAGATTAGATACAATTAAGGAATATGAAAAAGCCTCCTGAAGGTTCATTCAAACCTTCAGACCACCACATAAGCCTGGTTTACAGGTGTAGAGAACACAACTTGTTCATCAAAGCAATGTTGTACCGACACACAATGGATGGTCAGACATTACTTCAATGAACCTTGTAAACACAAAGAAATCACATGGACATGTCAATCCTCAAGCAGTAAATACTCTGAAGCTAGACATCTATGATCCTCAGAAACAAACACGATAGAAATAAATCTAGCATATGAACTTTCACACCCTCTATACACTAAAATCAGTTTATGGAGCAAGTTAAGTTTACATTAGCAAAGCGCTGGGATCAGGAAACGAGTCGTGGTTATACATACCTGTTAAAACGTGTCCAGTATTCCCTACTCCGTCCTACAGGTAACCTGAACTCACCAGATTACTACTAGTCACTTCAAACCACAATGCATGACAATCAGGGCAGCATGACCACAAAAAGCAACTTTGCACACATACATTTTAGAGCAATAATAAAACAGTCCATTGCTTGCAGAAGTGCATGTTTGAGCAGGGCTGTGTTGCACGCTCGCTTGGATGATGTGCAAAGTGAAGCCCTGCTCAGTTTGCTCTGCTCAGTGGTTCGGACTCTCCGGAAAGAGGCGCAGCGCAGACAGAGGAGAACTCTTTGTGGCAGCCGGGCTGTCCACAGCGCCACACGCTCTAACCAGAGACACCGAGCTCCAGAGAGTACTCTCCCAGCTTTTTTAACCCTCTAGAACCGACGGGCTGCCTCCTGTAGCTCCCTGAAAGCTGGAAACCAAAAAACAGCGAGCACAACGGACAGGAGACCAGAGTAAGTTAGGGTTAGAAAGTGTACTCCGACCAGTACAGAGGGAGTCGCGGGTTATATATACGCAGTGACGTCACACGACTCGAAAACACGCTCCTTTCATTGATTGGCTAGTTTTCCCGCCAGAACGCTTTTCACAATTTAAAGGGAACCATCACAAACACAATTAATGCAAGATTTAAGCCCAATAACTAGAACATATTTATTACACATTAGCTTATTGCTAATATGTTTTTATTTTATATGTTGATATGTTTATCTATATGATATGTCCCCTATATGATATGTCCCCTATATAAAGGGACAATCGGTGAGAGATTTGAACCCACTTACCTGAACATATATTTATTGTATATCATTTTATTGCTATATATTCATAATTTAATATTTTAAATGTATTGTTACGTTTTTATTAAATATATGTACTATGTATATATACACATTCTAACATACACATACGCACGTGTGTGTGTGTGTACGTGTTAGAATGTGTATATATACATAGTAAATACATTTAGTATATTTCATTTATATACATACATGCCTCAGAGTATATGCATTCATTTTGAGCTGCTGCTGATCTTTTCCTCATATAAAGCACAGTTACATTCCAGCATTGTTGCTTTCCACCTGACTGCTGATGCAACATTTGTTCAATTTATTGAATGTTAAACTATTGCCGTGTGCCGTATTGCACATCCTTGTACCAAACTGCACATTTTTACTATTAGTTTACAGTTTATAGTTATAGTTCAGTTATGTATGCTTATCCTGAGTGTCTTTTCTTCCTACTCTGTAAAATCTGGAGCCTCCGCGTCTCACCTCACTGTGTATGTGTAAATATCTGAGATGACAATAAAGTTCACTTTGACTTTGGCTTTGAATTTAAAAACTGGCAATACAGCTACCTTTATGCCGAAAAGGTTTTGAACCAACTCTTCGTGATGGATTGTGACTTCAGTAAATGTTAATATCCATGATATGTAGGGCATTCGTTGCTTTTTTTTCTCATTTAGGAATGGGTTTTTGTTTATGACACCCAATGAGTTTGTCATGTGTAGATGCCTCTCCAAGTCTGGCCTCCACAAGATGGCAGCAGCACACTTACCATGTCCAGCAGCCTTGTTGTTGTCTTGGTGTGTAAAGTACTGTCGATTTCAGTCCAGCAGAACATATGGAGATCCCATCACTGCAGCCTCCTCTGTCTGACACTGTAGATCACGGCAATGTCAGCACAGTTGTAGCCAAGATACGAAGCAGCCAAGATACAGTAAATTATATCTTTATTTCACACTCATTTGAAGTAAATGAATTACTCTGAATTGTAAATACACTAGAACATCTAGAAAACACACAGGCTGAACTGATGATCTGATCCTGTAGTGTTGTCAGAGATACGATTTTAGGATCTTTGGCCTCAGTGCTAATCCTCAATGATTTACGCAGATCAGGTGCTGAGTAGGCACTAATGGAGGAAGGTGGGCATGTGTGTAATGCAGGCAGGCAGCATATTCTGGGCCAGTGACAGTGAGTCAGCAGAGAGAGGCAGAGAGAGAGAGAGAGAGAGAGAGAGAGAGAAAGACTAAGTAGACGAGCTAAGAGCTATGGGCTTTGCTTACAGACAGCATCAGCTAACCTAAACAGTATATTATGAGGCGCTCACGCAGGACAGAATTTTTAATGGAGTACGCAGTATATTTTTCTGCATATACACACACATTTATGCTGCACCACACACCTGGGTCACCCACAGCTTGCTGCAGCAAAATCTGTCGATGCAGTATCAGACTCTCACTGTACATACTGTTAAAGAAAGACTGCTTTTGCAAGATTTGCAAGACCGCTTTCAGACTGATTTATTTCCAACGCTGAGATTAGCAATAATTAAAAATTAAACCAAGTATGACTACGGTTTGGACTGAGGGGTCATCAGTGTGTTCATTTTAATTCCATTTTTGAAAACGCAAAGTAAAAGCACAGTGCTGCACCAATCCACTAGTAGTAGTATATTTCGTGAATCTCAGTTTGAAAGCCTCATATTCCCTTAGTCTTGCATTTTTAATCCAGCTTTTTTAGGACTATTGATCAAACCTTTAAAAAGTACTTTATAAGCGAGGCAAATGGCTGTAGCACGCTGTAATGTTCACACTATACGTCTGAAAGTCTGCAGACATCCTCAGACACCCGCTCAACCAACGTTTCTTTTGAAATCAAGGATATTAATTGGTAATCATTCCTTCGCTGCAGTAACAGCCTTTACTCGGTTGGAAGGTCTTTACACTAGATGTTGGAACCTTGCTGTGAGGATTTGGTTGCATTCAAACATGAGAGAATTAGTGAGATCAGGTACAGATGTTGGATGATTAGTTCTGGACCACAAACACCTTTCAAGACCATCACAAAAGAGCTCTGTCTCTCTAGAAAATGCAGTTCCAGTGGTGGTGTTCTTTATCCCCCTCTAGCAGATCCTTGGTGAGTTAAGACTCATATTTGGCTCCTCAATATTGTCCCATTTTATTGGCAATGCTTTTCTTTGGAATAAGTTGTCTGTGCACTACTGAACGTCTGTGTCAGCAATTTATACACCTTACAGTGGCATTCCACCTATACTTCAAAAATGATGGTCATTTAATGGTTGAGATGTTAACAATTCCTCTTTAAAGCAGCTAAATTTACTCCTAAGTAGGGACGTCCAAATACTATTGGACATATAGTGCACTAATCGGAAAAACAACATGGTGACTTAAGGCTCACAGGTGACTGCCCTTTATTTTCCCATTTTACTGGCAATACTTTTCTGTGGAAATTACCCGAGTTGTATGCACACTGTTGGATGTGTGTGTCAGTAATTGATACACATTAAAGGGAATTTCCACCTACACCTCTGCTTTAAATTACGATAATTTACTGGTTAAGACGTAAACATGTAGGGATGTCTGAATACTGTTGGACATACAGTACAGTGCACTAATCATAAAAACAAACCCAGAATGTGGAGCTGAGGGATCATCTTATTTTTTATTTTTTTGATAGTCAATTAAAAATTGCATCATTAAGAAGTTCCCAAATACAGTGGTGCACAAATCTGCTGTTGTGTTACCTTTTATTTGTCAATACTGGAGAGGCTACAATCCATTGAATCCCAGTCTCGATTAAAAGTCCCCAGATCTCATTATTGCAGTGTGCTTTCTATATGAAATTGCTCTGAAATATTAGTATTTGATTTATGGGTTAAGCAAATAGCCCAGACTGTATTTAGTGTTGGCTGACTGCTGGGCTGTTTGGTGTATAGCTGGATAATAACCCTGATCTTCAATACAGCAGTAATGCTGATGCTGAATGAGTGTGGCAGACTCTGCAGTCGGCAACTCTTTTACCGGTACTCTTTTCCTCTCTTGTTCTCTCTCTCTCTCTCTCTCTCTCTCTCTCTCTCTCTCTCTCTCTCTCTCTCTCTCTCTCTCTCTAACACACTTATTCACACAGGCGCACTAAACTGCTGAATTCTGTGTTTCATGAAGGACTGCAGGAGCCGGAGGGGAGCTGCAGAGCCTCCTGACCCGCTCGTCCTTGACTGCTCTTAACAGGGAGAGAGAGGGAGAGAGAGAGAGAAAGAGAGAGTTTTGAGGTATAACCATTGGCACAATGCAGCTCTATAGGGAGCAGCACTACTCCCTGCAAAAGACCTCCATCTCATTCGTCATCCTTTAACTATGGAAGAGTATTTAAGCCTCATCTCTGCTGCAGTCTAGAGCTGCAGCCTGTAAATAACTGTTTACTGGTCACTTATTGTTGGCACTTGTACAATCAGCTGACCGTTCATAAGCATTAAGCCATGCTCTTTTTGATCAGTTTCTCCTGAATGATGAGTCAGGCCTAAATTTGCTGAAAGATTTACACCATATTTACACAAATGTATTGGAATACACCTGTTTTTCAGGATTTGGGCTAGGCCCCTTACTTCCAGTGAAGGGCTTAATCTTAATGCTTCAGCATACCAAGACATTTTGGACACCACCATGCTTCCAACTTTGAGGACACAGTTAGCGCGAGAACATTTTCTATTCCAGCATGGCTGTGCCTCAGTGCACAAAGTAAGCTCTATAAAGACATGGTTGGATGAGTTTGGTGTGGAAGAACTTGACTGGCCCGCACAGAGCCCTGACCTCAACCCCATCCAGCACCTTTGAGATGAACTGGAACGGAGATTGTGAGCCAGGCCTTCTCGTCCAACATCAGTGTCTGACCTCATAAATGCTCTACAGAATGAATGGGCACAAATTTTGGAAATCTTTTGTCCAGAATGTCCTGGTGTGCTGAAGCATTAAGACTGCCCTTCACTGGAATTAGACATACACAGTTTTGGAAAAAAAATAAGAGACCACTGCAAAAATGTTCAGTTTAACTTTTATCGGTGCAAGTATTGATCTGAACAGATTTGCATTAGTTTTTAAGAGCTGCTGACAATATTTATCCTAATTTCCAAATAAAAATATTGTCCTTTAAAGCATAATTTTAAAGGAAAAGACAAAACATCGAAATAAGAGAAATGATGCAGTGTTTACAGAACTGGAATAAATCAAAGAAAACAAATCTCTTGTTCATTCTTAAACAAAATGGCAATAATTATCTTTGACGAACTTCTAGTAGTGTTTTGCCATTCAACTGGTCACATTGCAAGAGGAGAGTGTTGATTACAGCAGTGTTTTTATACTTTTCCTCATTAAATAAGATGTGATTCAGGTGATCACTAATCAGTCCCTCATAAAGCAGAATGAGGTGCTTGTGTAGGAATTTATCAGACACTGGCATGGAATGGTTGTCATACCATAGAGATGCTGATTTAAAAATAAACTGCAGTGCTCCCTTATTTTTTTCTGGATATGTATATGCACACACACACACATACAAACACAAGCATATTGAACAGATAAAATTAGCTTTGTTTATACAGGGAAACACTTTCCTCAGTGTTTTTTGCAACCAGGCATGCCATTATTATTGTTCGGTTCTTTTCATGTAGGATGGCTTGATGTTTTTTTTTCAATACGCAGTGCAAGCACTCACACCCAACTTAAAGTAACAAACTGAGCTTAGCATTTTACTAGACAACTTTGATTTGTTTCACACACAGTGTGGGCCACCACAGGGCTGACTTGAGGTTGACATCAGATTACTGTTTTCTGGGGTTAAAATCAGACAGACCAGACTGTTGGTGAAAAGGGCCTCAGACTCCGAAAAAAAAACCCTGAATTATAAAAAACTATGGATGTTACTTCATATGACATTGTCTAAATCATTATGGTTGCATTAATGCACGGGGCTGTACATAAATCTATTTAAATGGTAGTCCTGGTGCTAGAAAAGCTGCAGGTTAGTGCAATTTTAGATCATGAGTCCATGATATAACTGTAAAAAATGTTACTCCTCATAGTGCCCATAGTTTAAACAGTGATAAAATGCAGAATATGGTCTGGATTTCAGTGTTCATTTTGTAAAATGTACACATCGTTTATTTTCTGGATGCTTATATAACTCGTGACCTTGCAAACGCATTTATGTTTGAAATTTCAAAACCAAACACCAGAGCTGAATCTGTTTCGCTGTTCACGAGACCACACAACGCCTGGGGCAGTCGGGAAATGTTGCGCACCAAGCAATAATTTTACATTCACACAGGATTGTCACATGGTAAAGCCCTGCTAGAGATAAACAGGGAAGTCAACTAAGGCGCCTTCTAAGATGTTTTGTGTCTCTCACATCTACACTAAGCATGTCCAGCCATGACTGATGAGCCCATATCTTATTGATCTGCACTGAACGCTGCTGTAGTGTGTGATGACTGACTGTGTGTGCTTGTCCTCAGTGCCGCAGGCTGACGCAGCAGTGCGGAGAGGAGAGCGCCTGTAAGGTGAGATCATATCCTGGGAAACAGCAAGGTCAAGCCCAGCTCAGGTGCCCTGAAGCGGCAGGAGGGGAGAAGACAGATGGATGGATGGAGGGACTGAGCAGAAAAGAAGGAGTACAGATGCCTTAACAGATACAAGGATTACTGGGTGTTTATGTGAGTTTCCTTCTGGCACAAGGCAGGACATATGGGGACTCCACGTCACTATTAAAAAGGGTCCATATCAGCATTTAAACACACCACAGAATGCTACAGTATGCATAGCATGTAGGGATGCACATGCTTACCCCTCAAAACAGCAATATTTTTATGCCACTGGTGCATTTTTCAGACATGCTCCATTGGTAACAATCATGTAAGAATATATATTAAAAAAAAAAAAAAAGTATATATATATATATATGTATATATATATATATATAGATATATATTTTTTTTTTTTTTTTTTTTTTTTTTTTAATTTATTGTGTCTCAGATATGTCCAGATGAAGTACAAGATTAAAGCACTAAGACTTAAAGTTAGTAGTTTTCTTTTTTTGAACAAGGCTTAGTGATATTTGCAGCAGCTGTTATACTTATTCAGAACTGCAATTATATCATGTATACAGCAAAACTGCAGCTTTATTGTCTCATGCAGGGACTAATAAAAAATATACAAAACCTATAAAGGTACCCTATAAACAGGTGTGCTTGATAAAAGATTACACACCTGGGAATAAAAAGTATGCCTTCCGTTAAAGTAAGCTGTTGTGGGAACTTAATTTGAAGCAGAAATGGTAGAATAACACTATTTATTCTCTGACACAGACACTGATATTTAAACATTTAAATATTTAAAGCATATAAAAAATATTGGATGATCTGCTTTCCTGTTCTTTTAAAACCACCAAGCTTTAAAATCCACTCAGTATGAGCACCCGAAAGTAGACTATCATGCTCAAACTACTCAAAAATGCTACAACATCTGTGAGACAGTGTGGTATTTCAGGCTAGATTTATTACAGATTGGATCAAAATAAATTTGTGGATTTTGGCCCCATACAGATGCCATTCTAATTCAAAGTGACAGTCTTAGTTTTTGCCCCGTTCATGCTTCAGCTTGGTTCAATCATTCTTTGCCAGTCAAACTAAACATCTGTAATGTAGAATCTGATGCGGGTCACTTCTGAAATGTTCATAGCTGACTTTTGACCTGATATACACACGCACACCAATTGCAACAATTCGACATTCACAGCCATGCGCGACCAGTGATGTTAGCGATTAGCTACCATACGGAGTCGCTGACTGTTACTGGACCTTCCGACAGAGCGCTGCACATTTACACAAGATGGATGAATTGATGGCCATGGCCTTAATTATTAACCATGGCTGACAACAGCATTATGGAGATAATGTAAAGAGGAAGAAGGCCATAAAGTGGACCACAAGGCAAGAGGGGTCAAAATGAATAGTTATGTGAGGGAGGGAGAAATGCATTAATACCTGAATTTCTGTGAGCAGTATAAACTCACAGCTAGGCGTTATTGCAGACATAATGCAGTAGATAAGGAATTCTACATTAGCATGTCGAAGCTGTTGATCTGTACAGTATGGCTTTTGTTTATAATGAGGTATGTGGGAAGCGATGAGGGAAGTGTTTGCCTGTAATAGATGAAGTAGGCATAGTGAACCCTGACTCAGGAAAATGTGCAGTCCCACTGGACTATAATTTGTTAAAATCTGATGTGTGTTTGTGTCTGTGTGCATGTGTGCATTTACAGAATGCATGTGATTGTATGTATATAATGCACTAATGTAACCTAAGTATGGAGTGTTACAATCACTTCCTCTAATACACTATATGAACAAAGGTATTGGGACACCCGGCCATTACACCATTACAACAGGGACATTAATGTCATTGCATTCAAATGCATAGACTTTCATTTGGAGTTGGTCCCCCTTTGCAGCTATAACAGCTTCCACTCTTTTTTGGAAAGCTTTTTTGGAGAGTTTCTGTAGGAATTTGTGCCCATTCATTCTGGAGAGCATTGATGAGGTCAGGCACTCATGTTGGATGAGAAGGCCTGGCTCACAATCTCTGTTCCAGTTCATCCGAAAGGTTTTGGATGCTCTGGTCGGGCCAGTCGAATTCTTCCAAACTGCACTCAACCAATCATATCTTTATGGACCTTGCTTTGTGGGTCTTCCCTAAACACTGTACACAAAGTTGGAAGCGTGCTGTTGTCCAAAATTTCTTGGTCTGCTGAAGCATTAAGATTGTCCTTCACTGAAAAATAGGTGTGTCCCAATACTTTTGTCCATACAGTGTATGTAGCTGTAGTTGTAACCATGCAATAGTATCGTGTTGAAGGATACATAAACAATTGGAGCTAAATTTATGCACAGCAGTTTTACGTAAAACACCTTTCCCCGAATCAAGATTAGCTGTTACCAGTTCCGAGAGGGGTCATGGCACAGGCCATTTGTTGTATTTTTATGATTGAGAGGAACCAACACAGCAGACTGCAAAATGATTACTTTGTCTGTAGCTGCTGTTAACAGGGAGGTAGGACTCCAAATTCTATTAAAACCCAGCTGGTGATCTGACTCTGAGCACTCAAGAACCAGATGAATTTAGAGGGCAACTTTAAGTGTAGAAAAGGAGACAAGATACTGCTATTACTTTAAAAGTTCCATAGTGAACAGTTCTCTTGTATTTTTTCTGGCTGTTTTCCCTCAATGGCTTTATGTAGCAAAAACAGTCATAAAATAGTTCTCTAATAATTCTCTAACCTCTTCTTTATCCCTTAGGAAAGCTTTTAAGACTGATATATGCAAATGTCCTCTCTTTTGACTGGCTGTTTTACATCGTGTCTTCAAAAAGCAGTCTGAATATGGAGCGAATTGTTCTGATAGAATTCCTTTAGGAAGCCAGAAAATAACCTCAGCCACTCTATCCGGATGTGCGGATCCAATGGAAGGCTTCGCTGATACACTTTGCCTCCCAGCACTCGATCGTAAATGGCTGGGCTAGACTGCTGCATGTGTGCATGCTTGTGACAACATAACCATGAAGTCATTCAAAACCGTGGCTGTGGTGAGACAGATTTCATAATGCACTTTCCGGTGGACACACACAGCCTGACTCAATAGGCCAACAGGACAATGGCCCACAAAGCTGCTTGGTCTGTCAGCAAATGACTGGAGAGACATACATTTCCCTGTCTATTTATTGCCCTCTCTCTCTCTCTCTCTCTCTCTCTCTCTCTCTCTCTCTCTCTCCCTCTCTCCCTCCCTCTCTCTGTTTCTCTCTCGCTGCCTAAAGAGACGCACTCGGCCCGGTTCCAGCTCAGCCCAGCCCCAGGCTGCAGAGGAAAGGAGGGCTGCAGTTGTGGATGGCAGTGCAGAACAGATTGTGAAGACACTAAACAGTGAGGGTCATACAACTCATTCAACCACAAACAAACACACACACACACACACACACACACACACACACACACTTACGCGGGAGTATGCATGATTCCCCTAAAACATGCCAGAACATGAGATGAAAGAATGTGTCTGCACTCTCATAACAGATATGTTATACACTACAAACATGTAGTGCACTACTGCTTAACACATGTGTAACTCACCCAGGACTTGCCGATAAAGTCGCTTTATGGATTTCTATTGAAAAATCAAGCAAACCTGGCAATTAATTTTCTCTTCCCATGCAAAATGTCAAAGCTATTTCAAGTATGAATTTTAAAAGCTTGCTCCATCAGGTGCTAAATACTGGGATAAGTATGTTTTACTTCTGGTTTTGGTTTTCTGTTTTATGTGAGATGAATTGTTAATGTTGGGTGCACACTTTGTGCCAAAATTTAAAGAGACATTTTTGCTTGATACCCAGAACTTGATCTGCCAGGCTATAGATGAGTAGGCGTGACATTTGTGTGCAAGAGAGGGACGCAGAAAGAGAGAAGTGTGCAGGGTGACATGAGGCTTTCAGCAGCAGCAGATATATACACAGGCACACAGTCAGGTCCTCATTTCTGCTCAGTTCATGCATTATTTCTTCTCAGCTGCTTGTATTCCAGTTGCTCCTGTGAATGGAGCAGTAAGAAGGCCAAGATTTGACAGAGAACAAATGTGGCATGTGGCATGTTCAGTCAATATGTTCCACTGTCTTTAAACTGTTTCACTGCATCTACAAAACATTATTAATGCACATAAACAAGAGGACTGATCCTTACAAATTTATTGATTTAAATGTATGATCAAATCAGATGTGAGATACACGAAACAAAAAGACCCTTGCATAGATCACAGACCATGCCTTTGTCATAATCTGACAAATCAAACACTTTGTAACATAATTCTTGTGAGAAAATGAAGAAAATAAAACAAACAGACAAACAACTACCATGTGCTGAGTACAGCAAAATGAGTTTGTTTTAAATGGAACAGAGATGAAAATCTAATCACCATTCTTTAACATGAACATGTAACTGATGTGGTGATTCTTGTGTGTGTTTTGAGCACTCATATTGAAACGTACTTAAAGTTCAGATCAGTTTCACAGGTACCATTTCATCATAATCACCCGTGCCCTCCCTCACTCAACATCCTCGTGCACTATTGTACCGATGAAAATGATCAAGTATGTGATCTGTGGAGTTTGACTGGATTAAATGCGAACAGAAAACAAGTCCCCTGATCAAGAGGAGACAAGAGACAAGAGACAGTGGAGAGGATGAGTGAGACAGCCTCGGGTGCACACGAGAGCAAGGGCTATAAAAAACAAACAAAAAAATGCAACCAGAATATAGTTGATTCTCAGTTTTGAAAGGCTAAGCTCATGCAGTCATAGACCATGCAGATTTTTTTGCGATCAGTTTCTGTTGAGATATGTATCTTTACACTATAATTTCACAATGGGATTTAGTTTGGTACACCTGTGTGGTGCTGAACGATGTAAGAAATGAAAACTACATACAGTACATTGTTGATGCTAATGCCAGTTTTTTGGTGATAATTCATAATATTAACTATAATCTTCATATATATTTGTCATGGCTTGTCATATGGACTCATGATTGAGTCTGCTGTAATATTTAACAAGAGTATGGTTTATCTAAACCATATGTGTATGTATATA
>JBBPCX010000032.1:9317223-9341002 GCA_037974365.1 Hydrocynus forskahlii | reverse complement strand
GCCACAAAAAACAAATGTCAATAGCATTATGAGGCTACGCAGGTAAAGAAACCAATCAAGTCTTCAACGCACCTCTGAAAGGCCACTCCCTTGATGACCAGACTTTTTCCATTGACTTTATAGCAGATTACTTTTTGAGCAGTAATGTCACTCTGTACCATCATTTCAAAAGCAATGTGCACACTTTGTCTTTGTCAGTTAAATGTTATTTGGTCTTTAAATAAAATCACTAAGCTTTTCAAAAAAAGAAAGAAAGAAAGGAGAACTGCTGATATCTTCACTGGTTCTTGAGAAGTGCCTATTGCTCTGGATTACACGCTCAGTAAAACTCCAAAGAGACGTTGCTTTTTTTAAATTAAAATTAACCAACAATAATGGTAATATTTTTAAGAAATGTGGCAATGGCACTTATTTAAAAAAAGAAATAAAATATAGGATAGCAGCTATTCATTTAGACTTCCTGTCCCAGACAGGGCAAAAAAAATTTTTTTTAAAAATTTAAAAACTATGAAACTATGAATTGTTACATCACACTTGTTCTTCTTTCATCATGGCCATTTACAACAAAAAAAAAAAACCCGCACTCCACTTTTAGCCTTTTAATACCTAACACACCACAGCCCTTGGTAAATGTTGTGTTCCAATGGAACCCAGTGTAAATAGATGACAGTCGCTGTTAAAAGCAGCTCCTGTAATATGGATTCCTAACCTATATTGCTGTCATAGTGTATGTTGGTGTTAAATATATGCATAGCACCATATGGCTCAATTGCTGTTAATGTACCACTGTTAGGTGGTCCTTTCTAAAATTTTCAAAACACTGAATTAAAATGGGCGTAGATTTGTCACTTTCTACTACGGTTCTACATGTACAACAATGTTTAAAAACATGAATTAGTCCCTTTGTCAGGTAGCATATCATAATTCTGCTTTTTTGTTGCTTTTTATATTTAAGGTTACATTGTGATTGTTAATATGGATTTGTCTACAGTGTTTTATAAAAATTTCTATGTTCATCTTATTGTCCGGTGGCTATACAAGCTGGGCATCCAGAAGTTTGGAGCTAATTACATCCTCAACAATTTCTCATGTGAATAATTATGTATAATTTATAATAAGCTGTTTCTTAATTCATGTGGGTAAGCCCTACTCAAAGTTATCAGTTCCTGCATGGCTGTAACCTTCTCAGTTAGGCTGAAATAACCTACACCAAAGATAAGCTGGACAGTCGTAGGCTGACTTTTTGAAGACACAGGATTATTTTATGAAAACAGCACATGGAAGACTGCATGTAAACTGGTTCTAATTCGTAACCCTGTAGTCTTACACATTGCTCTGTACACGCTAGGCTTCGCAGATCAGAGTGCAGCTCTTTCCTGCTAATATAGCTATAACACGAAAAATCAAGTCCAAAACAAAAATTCGAAATGCCAAGAAAAGCATGAGCCTTGATTGTGCGTAGCTAGGAGGGGCATAAGTCTGAGGGTCTAAGGAACGGTTGCATTGTTGCATTTGTTCTAAGTGCTTCCATAAAGGCTAGTTTGTTGGGGAACTCTGAAAATGAGTTTTCCTTTATTAGAGTATCACACACTGGCCATAGTTTTCCCACATGTTCTGGAGCTCTACACCAAGGAGCTGTTCCGCTCAACGGCGAGCCCTACGGTGATGACCTCACTGAGGTAGACTCATTATGGCACAACACAAGTGAAAACTACGATGCAAGGCAGATTTGAAGCTCTACGAGATCCCATCCCCCTTTCCCCATTCAAATGTGGCCCAAACCTTCTATCCTTCAGGGCCTTAGTGCATGACAACACAAAAACGTTGGGTTGTGCCATGTTAAGTTGATTTGTACTTATTTTCTTGTACTATGCATATACTCATTTTAGTTGTCATCCTCAACACACGTCTGGTAGCAATCCCACCAAATCTGTTTTACTGAGGCACTTTCACCTGTATTGTTGTTGAGAGGGTCAAAAGGCACTAGCAACAAATAAAAGTAATTCTGTCACGATCTCTTTTTTTCCATCCCACTGAAGAAAATCCATGACCTTCTAAATAAGACTGCAAAAAATGGAAGCATGAAATTTTAATTTGCTCAGTTTTCTTTTTGAGAAAAGGCCCATGCATTGCATTATTGAAGTTATACTGATTTTGAACAGGTGCTTATTATGAGTATATGCAATTTTATATTTTGTATTATTTGTTCTTTTTTTTTTTTCTCTCTCTCTCTGCTTCTTAGACTACTTTTTAGATTAGAATGTTTACATCCCTGTGTTGGGGCTTGCATATCTTTTCTTGTCACATTTCAGAAAATTTCAGGATTTCAAACTCCCAAGTTCCCCTGATTGTAACAACGACACCATGGAGAGGTGTCTAAATTGCAATAAGCTATATAATACTGATGTCATGCATTAAATATACTAGGATACACAGTACCTTAGTTTGAATAGGCCATAATGCAGATTATTTCAACATGCTATGATCTCGTTAAGATTTCTGTTTCCCTTAAGGTTAAACATTCAGTCCTTAGATACACCTAAATGAGAAGCATTTCAAATCATATCAAACCAGTGCACTTTCCATGGATACGGATGATAGGAATAAATGGATAGGACGAGGGGAAAAAAACAAAGATTAAAAAAGATCCATAGAATGAGGTAATGTCTCACGCATGCCAATATCAAAATGAGGATAATCTAAACATGCTTATTAATAAGCTATTTTTCCCCTGTCATTGTGCTGTCTTGCATCGAAAGGGCATGGCATCGAATCACTTGGTGATATCTAAATTACAGCATCTGCTGGAGAATAGCAGCATTGCGGATGTTCATGAGGAGATGACTCCGTCCCTCATAGCATCCCTGCAGGAGATCAGTCTTGTTTGTATAAGGTGCTTTGCTGGTCAGTAGGTCTGGAGTACTGTGGGGAAGACCACATACGAGCCAAGCGCTGCAGATGGCTTGGCTTGTCCTTATGAGTATTTTTATGCGTTTTTGCCTTGGATGCACTGTGCAATTTGCTGACATGTAATCTGTGATCCATGCATAATGTTTCAGCAGTCACACCACCGCCAGCTGGGAACAGCCATCCAGAGTCACCCGGGCCTCTGGAGAATTTGCCGGTCAAATATGCATGTTTCTGGACGTGCTGTAGAGGGCTGTTCGTCTGTGCATAGCCTATATGCAGAGCCCCTGCTGAAAATGAATTACACTAACTATATATATATATATATATACATATGTATCAGTCTCATATTCTAACAGCATATTCTATCTTTTGGTCTGGTCTCCCTTCTTCCGCAAGGTATAATGGTCGCAATGCAGGAGTGCGCTAGGGAATTATATGAAGCATTCAATACGGAAGCAGTCCGCTGAACTGTGCCCTACTGAACTCTAAACATCTGTCAGCAGTTTACTTTTGTTAACGCAGTTCTGATTGGCTATGGTGCAGTTGCCAGTTCTGAGGTTGGCCTCTCTGAAGTTGTCTATGCTGTTGTTCATGTCTCCGTCGATTTCCATGTACTCAGACTTGCTGGCGACTGAAGAACTGCGGCGGCTTGAGTCGGAATCAGATGCGATGTTGGGGTTGCTCACGTTCAAAAGCTGGGCCTGCTCCTCACCCTCAGTCTCCCTATGGTAGAAGTAGTTGAAGTTGGATACGATGACAGGCACTGGTAGGGCGATGGTTAGCACACCAGCGATTGCGCACAAGGAGCCTACAATTTTGCCCCCTATAGTCACAGGGACCATGTCTCCATAGCCTACTGTGGTCATTGAGACAACGGCCCACCAGAATGCATCAGGGATGCTGCTGAAGTGAGACTCGACCTCCTCTGCTTCCGCAAAGTACACGGCACTTGAAAACAAGATGACGCCGATGAACAGAAAGAAGATGAGCAATCCAAGCTCCCGCATACTGGCCTTTAGGGTCTGCCCTAAAATCTGCAGGCCTTTGGAATGCCTGGACAGTTTAAAGATCCTAAACACCCTGACCAGACGAATCACCCTGAGAATGGCCAGTGATGTTGCTTGTTCCCCTTTGCCCTCCTTATTATCTGGATCTTCTGCCAGCTCTGTGCCCAGCGTAATGAAATAGGGGATAATAGCTACTATATCTATGGTATTCATCATGTTCTTAAAGAAGGCCGCCTTGCTCGGGCATGCAAGGAAACGTACTATAAGTTCAAATGAGAACCAGATAATGCAGAGGGTCTCTACAATGAAGAAGGGGTCAGTGAGGATGTTTGGTTTGTAGAAGAAGGTGGTGTTCCCTATTGTCTGCATTCGTCCCATAGGATCCTCTTTCAGTTCGGGCAAAGTCTCCAAACAGAAAATGACAATGGAAATTAAAATGACCATAACAGAGACTATAGCAATTCCTCTGGCCGGCCCTGAGCTCTCAGGATGCTCGAAAAGAAGCCAGATTTGACGCTGGAACTCCCGCTCGGGCAGGGGCCGTTCTTCTTCTCGGATGAAGCCCTCATCCTCGCGGAACTTCTCCATCGCCTCCACTCCAAGTTCATAGAACTTAATCTCTTCTGAGAACATATCCAACGGGACATTCACGGGTCTCCTCAGCCGACCCCCAGACTGGTAGTAGTAGAGGATGGCATCAAAACTAGGGCGGTTTCGGTCAAAGAAGTACTCATTTCTCAGGGGATCAAAGTAGCGCATTCTCTTCTTGGGGTTCCCTAACAGTGTCTCTGGAAACTGGGCGAGGGTTTTGAGCTGGGTTTCAAACCGCAGCCCGGCGATGTTGATGACCACCCTCTCGCAGCATTCGAGGTCATCGTGGTCTGGGGGATATGTGTCCTGCGGATGCCCCGGCACGGCTGATGTCTCATCCATGTTATCTCCAGCCACTACGGTCATCCTGCAAGTCGGGGGTAAAAGCGGTGCTGGAGCTGCGGGATTGCGCTTAGTGCGACGGAACGGACATCCACTTCTCTCTCTGAATCCCTCCTCTGCTCAGCGCTCCTGTCCTGCCCACACAGCCGGCTCGGAACCCAGCTAAGGGGCTAGCTCACTTTCCATCAGTGTGCCCCCGCTGCAGCTCCACCATCGCTCCTTTCCGCTGCATCTGCTCCTGCTGCCTCTGTCACCCAGTCAGAGAGAAAAAAAATAGATCGAACAGCGGAGATATTTGCCAGCTCAGCAATTTCACCAGGCTTACTTATTTATTTATTTATCTAGCCCTTCAACTATCATGTTCTCTTGCTCGTGTAGGTGTCCTTTCAGGTTGGTCTACGGGTTTAAACGACTACAAAGCTGATGCAGCTGCACTTTTTAAATGTTCTTCCAGTGCAGATGATCTGACTGGGTGCATGCTGGGCTGGTTCAGATTCAGAAAGGAGCTCAGGAAGGTAAGAAGTGAGGCGAGTACAGGAACTGAGCGAGGAGATACTGAAGCAGAAAAGGCGCAGAAAGGGAGATTTTGCGCTTACCTCGTGCGGATCCGCAGCCACGCTGCGCTGTTCACGTGCGTTCACGCGCTGCAGCCGCCGTGTCCTGGACTGTGCTGCAGTTGAGCATCTTCAGTCGGGTTGCGTCGAATGTCTTTAAAAAGAGGCGATTTCACAAAAAAGATGTTGTTGCAAACGAAACAAAGTGCAAAAATGAAAAAGCAGGTGAAGCTGCAGCCTCCCCCGTTCTCCTGGCCGGGAGAAAAAAAACCCACTGCTGCAGCTCGGGGGTGGTGACGGGGGGGAGAGGGAGGGGGGGGAGCGAGAGAGAGAAAGAGAGAAAGAGCAGGAGAGAGAGAGAGAGAGAGAGAGAGGGAGAAGTATATGGAGAGAGAGGGATTGGAGATGCATTAAGGGGCAAATCGTGAAGCCCTGCCATTTCCAGACATGACTGCATCAGCGAAAAAATTTCCCTCTCACGAGTGAGACAGAGATGACGGGAGATCTGCTTTATGTGGGAGGGGATGGAGGTGGAAGGTGCTTAAAGAGGGGGAGAGGTCGATAACAGGATAGAGAATAATTCCTTAATAGTACCCAGCATGTTGTTGTACTGGTTTGCTCGCTGGAGAGAAAGAGAGAGGGAGAGAGAGAGCGGGAGAGAGGGAGGGGGTGGAGGGAGAAGGGGGGCCCGACGCAATGCAGACTGGCTCTGCTAACACACGTGGCCACGAGTTGGGTGCAAGCAGTGGTGCAGAGTCTGATTCACCACAGACTGTGTGTGTGTGTGTGTGGGGGGGGGGGGGCTGGGGGGTACTGTAACTGTTCTCAGACAGGCAAACCCATAGCAACTGCGTTTGAAAAACTGAGATATTCATAGATACTAAGAGTACAGCAGAGATGGCAAGTCATAGTTAAGCTGGCATGCAGCAGAAAATGGGCTTTGAAAGGATGCTTGTGTCATTTTACCATGTTTTACCTCTTTTTTTATATCAAAACAGTGCATAACACCATGGACATTGAAATGTGACTGCAGTGTTAACCCCTTAAACTGCAGGTTTATTATTCTGTGATTTCATTTTCAGTAATTAGAATACTCTTTAGCTCCAGTAAATACTATGAAACTAGACATTTAAGTAGTTACTGAAGTGTGGGCCTACACACAGAGCCCTGGCAGTTTAAGGGTTTAATAAATGGGTGAGCTGGAGGTTTGGTGCAGAGTCTGAATAATTCCAAATGTCATTTTATATCCCATATCTCGTTACTGTATTACTGTATTTACAGTGATTTTACTGTGTTTGTATTTGACCAACTGACTAGTGCACAGGTATTGTCCACAATTATGGATAACCACAACAAATGTACATAAGAAAGACTTTCTGGGCCAAATTTCGTTGTCGTTTTACCATAATTGGCGTCTTTTTGCAGCAAGTGGCTTTAAAAACTAGCACCACGGACAGCGAAGAGTTGCTGCCGATCACAGGTTGATCAAACAGTCGAGGTGGTGGTGATACTTGTGTTGCATCTCCAGAATCATGGAGATATGACTGTGTTTCTAATTTCATTTTGTGGGATAATATTCTTAAATCAGATTTTCACTGAGGCTCATCAGCCATGTGGCATAACTGGTCCTGTTTAGATAAAAGTGTTTCAAGAGCTTCACGAGGAGGTGCAGCAGAGCTCCTGACAAATCCTTCTAACTGCAAATATACAGCCATTGAAAAAAATAGAGAAAAACACATTTTTTTCTTCTGATTATTGCATTTGTCATTTGTGGGAGTGTGTATGTGTAAAATGTGCATGTCAGTGTTGTCACTGGTGAACACAGTAGATTCAAAATTACAAACAAAAGAATGTTGGGTGAAAATGTACAAATAATACATACGTACAAATAATTTATTATACCTTGGGAATATTAAACTACACTCTTCTATTATTTTACAATGGCAACAATTAAAATAGCGGTGTTAGGAGCATAGTGTGTGCATGTGTGACTCTGTTTCATCCCATCAGAAACTGAATCAGGAGTGAAGCTGGAATACAGCACATAGAAAAGCGGCTATACAAACACTACTACACTCACAACACACACACACACACACACACTGCCGCACATTGTACAAACAGTGAACAGAAAAAAAGGGAGAACGGTCACTTTTTTTTTCTGCTAGGCGGAGCACCAAAGTTTATGCTTGAACAAAGTGACACTGCTATGTTCACTAATCACTGCAGTTTAGACTTGTTTCCAGCACCTGTATACTGTATTTAGATACAGTATAACTGTAATTGTACTGCGTAAACCAGACAGATTTTCGTACAGTTTGCACGCACCTAATCAGATAAGATTAAAGGATGCAGTTGAGTGGGGCAACATGAGACGTAAGCGCGTGGGTCCAGCGGTCAGTGTGTGTTTTAAGTGTGAGTAACACCCTCTGGTGTGTTTGGTCAGCAGCAGCTGGAGTGAGCTCTTAACTACAAAATATCATGAATAAGAAATGGCCAGGCTTTTCCAGCCTGCACTTTGCATCTCAATGACTTCCCCTTCTTATGGGTTAGTCGACTCACTCACTCAGCCTCAGTGCACCGCTTGCCGTTTATCAGACTGGCAGTGTCATTGATCTCACCTGATATACATTATTGATGAAATCTTTCACATTTTAGTGAGGAGGGTATTATTCATTGTCAGTTGCTTCGGCATGCAGATGCTACCATCTCACTGACCATCATAAATGAATTTGATTACATATCAGTCAGGGTGCGCAAGAGGGAGCATGTAAAATATGAATAATAGATTCATATTTAGATTATTACGTATTTTTAAAAATACATGTACAGCAACTCAACACTTTAACGTGGATCAGCAGTCGCGGTTTCAGTCCAACATGAATTTTTTCTGAGAACCAAACGAATAATTGTCCGCTGAAACCCCAGCACCAACGCGGAAACTGCAGATATCCTCCGCATTTTTACTTTTGTGACATCTGGACCTCGTCCTTCACGCCCCCCTCTTCCTCGTGCTGGGTTGCTATGCCAAACATAAACCATGCACGAGGATGAGGGGGCGTGGCGGACGAGGCCCGGACGTCACAGCTTTTTTCGATGCCATTTAAACTAAAGTTTTCATACATTTATGTACTAAAAATATAATTTACTAATTTTGTAACATAAATATTAATGTAAATTCAGCCACATTTCCATATAAAAAATAATTATACATTTTTTGGTACTGTGGAGCGAAACACAAAGTAAGCGCCTCTTGGGATGGTGAAATGCCGCTGTACTCAGAGGCGGGAGGTTTGAAAGTAGCCAATCCGAGAATGCGATTTATTTCTCCTTGCTGCTGATTGGCTGCTGCCCGTTGACGGAGCTGCAGTCCAGAATTTCCCCCGTGGAGCGTCTCGAGTGTTCTCCTGTTTTCATTTTGTTCTTCTGAAAGCCCTGTATTTTTATTACTGTAAATTAAATGAATTTATTACTGAATTTACCTGCTTATACCTAAGAAAACAACAGCGCAGACCAAAGAAAATGCCCGTGCATAAATTACGGTACAATCTATACAGGGGTAACATAGCACTGCGGGAGTTCAGCGTAAACTGTACAGTACGGATGTGGGTTTACCTTTACATTTTCTTTAAGGGGAATGTGTTTAAAATGAATTTAAAGTGATTTGGGAGCATATTTGGGGGCATATTTAGAGTTTACACTATAAAAATAGGCATTTTTTTACCACATCACAGCAACGCAGTTTTTCACTACACTCTCTCAGAACGTAACTGTTACTGTATATCTCTTTAGTCAGTATTGTATGTAAATGGGTTCAGACTACAGATTATGGACTGATAGACATTTAAACAGTTTGCTTTTCATCATAGTTTATATGTGAGTCACTCAAGTCTATCACTATATAAAGAAATATGAATTAAGTTCAGTGCACTGGAATTGTATCCTTAGTATTTGCATACTAAGAGGTCACATAAGTAATGACACCTCTGAGGACTGTTTGCTTTTTTGAGCACTTTGAGGAAAAATATCATTGTAATGTGGTGGATCTGTGCTTTCAGCTTTCAACATTGTTAAGCCTTTAGTATAAAGATATCTCGTCCTTCATCGTTAACCTGATGCTTGTAGGCCCGGGTCAACAGATCAGCGATCGGACAATTAAAAAGTTGTGTTATGAAAATGGGAAAATATTTATTTATCAAAAATAATTGTACACAATACATACTTCATTCAAACATTAAAAAATAAAGCTATATAAGCTATAAGCTTAATTTGGAGAGAGCATGTTTAAAACAGCATCAAATCTTCCATGCTTCAGATTCCACTAGCAAAGGCGGAAAGTGAACAGAACCTGGCAATGACATTATCAAACCGAAGATTACAAATCATTTTCACAGCGCTTAAGATCTTTAGAACATTTTTGTATCAGTTTAACTCTGATACTACTGGCTTTTTAATAATAAGTGGAAAAATAATGAAATCTATAATAGGTTTCATGTTTGTGGCTTCACTGGCATCGTAATAGTAAGTAGGTACAATATATATTCATTTACAAGTGCAGTGTTCACATACGTAGCTATTAACAGTCCTGAGTCAGCCTAAGAGGATCAGTGTTCCTTAAGATTTCCCAAAATACTTTTTGCAAGAGTCAAGAAAAGCTTGAAATCAGTATTCATTGATTGCTGCTGGTGATAATACTGACTTCTTTTGATCTTCGTGATCCTGCAAAAAAAAGGTCATGACAATTTATTACAGTTGTTAATTAATCAAAAGCCACGCAATTCATGCAAAATTGGAAATCAATCAGGATTGTGTAATTTGAGCCTCAGGCTGGGAATGGAGTTCAGTGTTTATCCACAAGATGGTGCTCCAGTATCATACAAGTACTCCTCGTGCCTCATTACTGTTTATTTTGAGATGCAAAGAAAATGGTATTATTTCTTATTCAGCTATGCAAGCTCATCAGTGGTTTTGTCTTCCTTACGTACAGTCATACAGCTGTAGAAATAGGGGCTTATGGAAGTGATAAGGGAGCCCCAAGACTTATGGACGTGATAAAGGAGTTCCGAGACTTTTCTTGAAAAAATGTATTGAATCCTATGTAAAAATATGACTTGTTTTGACAGAAGTGTGAGTGACTTGAAAGAACAGAGGAGAAACACCTGAAAGAAACTGAAATAATAATTGATAATTGGTCAGTGAAGGAAATTACCATGTGAACATCACTACTCATCACTACTTATTTCAACATTACTCACCATGTGAATATCACTACTTATCACTTCTTAGTCAGTATAACTTACCATGTAAATATCACTACTTTTCACTACTTATGTCAATATTACTTACCATGTAAATATAACTACTTTTCTCTTCTTATGTCAATATTACTTATTTTCTACTGATCTCTACTTACTCCTAAACTCGGTGTTGTCAGAATTCCCGTAATTGTAAGTTACTTATCTATGTTTATACCCAGCATTTGTGTGTACATGCTGATGTTGAGATTTTTCCAACAGATTTTTAGTGGACTTATTTAGACTTTATATTTTATATTGTTCTTGTCTCTGTGTCTGTGTGTCTGTGCAGTTGTAACACAAGCAATTTCCTTTGGAATCAATAAAGTTTTCTAATTCTGATCACGATTCTGATAACGAGCAACATTTACTCGGTTCCATGTGCTTAAGCACAGTGATGATGAATTTGTGCTTTTCAGAGTGATAACCCTTCTACTTTAGTACATTGACATTACTTCTGTTCATTTTTTCGGAGTGCTTTTTTGCTCATATATATAATGTTTTTGACTACTTCTTCCTTTATTTCTACTTCGGTTATCACTGTAAACCAATTCATGTCAAAGTTCATTGTTCAGACTGGATAATACAGTTTAGTAGAATTTAAAACAATATTAATGAATATTAATGAATTTGTGATTTTCAGAGTATTTTCAAGTGACAAACCTACTTCACTACATAGTTACACTGTTGACATTTACATTACTTTTTTCTGAATTAGTTTTTTATATATAAAGGTAATCAAAAACAACTCTTATACAAGTTGTTTTTTAATTACCTTTACCTATATTTCGTTATTATAAAAATAACTAACGTTAAAGTTCATTATTCAGATTGAATAATACAGTATGGTCGAATATAAACTATTTTTCTCCAGTAAATTGTAAATATGGCTGTGATTGGCTCGTCTGCCTGTGAGGATGAACCTCTAGCCAATCCTATCGCAGGAGGCGTGGCTTGTCGCCTAGCAACGGGAGACGCTGAGGGCGACGCCCTTCAGTTCTCTATGAATGAACACGTGGGTTGAGTTTATTTACAGTAAAATATGCGTCTGAGGCAAATATGCAGCAGCTAAAGAAAAAGTATGAACTTTTAGATAGACCTGTTGCTTTAGCCTGGTTGTTTTTGGAAGCTTCCTCATTACATCACTTTGCAGAAAGAACCTCAGATCTGCCTCCATACTCACAGCTGATCAGTGGATCTCACACGTCCGTCAGCTTGCCAGTGTACTCCTGCAGGCTAAAATTGTAGTAAGTGGACGAAGAAAACTCGTCCTCGTCTGAGCAGTCAGACTTAATGAGGGAGGTCTTGCTGCCCCCACCTCCACTTCTGTCCCCCGTCAGAGGTGCGGCGGGCTGCCCGCAGGTCACGTGCTGATACTGCGTGCGGTCCTCCTCGTCGTTCTCTCGGTGGTAGAAGTAGTTGAAGTTGGCCACGATGACGGGCACGGGCAGGGCGATGGTGAGAACGCCCGCCACGGCACACATGGAGCCGACGATCTTGCCCCCGACCGTGATGGGGCTCATGTCTCCGTAGCCCACGGTGGTCATGGTCACCACGGCCCACCAGAATGACGCGGGGATGCTGGTGAAGCCGCTCTCGGCCTCGTCGGCCTCGGCGAAGAAGACTGCGCTGGAGAAGAGCACGACACCCAGTAGCAGGAAGAAGATGAGCAGGCCCAGCTCGCGCATGCTGGCGTGCAGCGTTCGCCCCAGGATCTGCAGGCCCTTAGAGTGGCGCGAGAGCTTGAAGATGCGGAAGACGCGCACGAGGCGCACGACGCGCAGCACGGCCAGAGGAGCGGCCTGCTGAGCCTTGCCGCCCTGCTGCGCCAGCTCCAGACAGACCACCACGAAGTAGGGCGCGATGGCCACCACGTCGATGGTGTTCATGAAGTCCTTGTAAAAGGCGGACTTGCTCGGGCACGCGAAGAAGCGCGCAATCAGCTCGAAGGAGAACCAAGCGATGCACAGCGTCTCGAGCGTGAAGAAAGGGTCCGCGTACCACGCCAGGTCCTGGCCTCCGTCCAGCGTGGCGTTGCGCTCGAGGCGTTCGTCGCCGAACACCTCGCGGAACTCCGGCAGCGTCTCCAGGCAGAAGATGGCGATGGAGATGAGGATGATCATGACGGAAACCACGGCGATGACGCGCGCCGCGCTCGAGCTGTCCGGGTACTCGAAGAGCAGCCAGAGCTGGCGCTGGAAGTCACTCGTGGGCATGGGCCGCTCCTCCTCGCGCGCCAGCCCTTCATCGTCAGCGAAGCTCTCCACCGCGCCCTCGTCGATCTCGTAGAACTTGATCTCCTCCATGAAGATCTCCACGGGCACGTTCCCGGGTCTCCGGAGGCGCCCGCCGGACTGATAGTAGTAGAGGATCGCGTCGAAGCTCGCGCGGTTCCGGTCGAAGAAGTACTCGCCTCGCGTCGCGTCGAAGAAGCGCGTGCGTTTGCGCGCGTCGCCCAGCAGCGTGGAGGGGAAGCGCGCCAGCGTCTTGCGCTGCGTCTCGAAGAGCATGCCGGACACATTGATGAACACGCGCTCGCTGCCCTCGGACTCGGCGCACACTGTAGGCGCGATCGCCACGCACGTGGCCTCTACGTCCTTCGGGCCCTCCTCGCGTGAAGCCGCGGTCATGTTGCCCCCCGCGCGCGCCTGTTGCCGCCGGTCGCTCCTCCAGGGCTTCCTCCCGCTCCACCAGTTCCGAGGGTCCGGGATATCCAGGTTTGCGGCGTGTGGGACGCGCTCGAACCGAGAAAAGGCGCGCGAGCGGTGACCTCCACTTTCAGGTTTAAAAACAGTAAAAAGTAGCTCGACTGGCTGGACTGACTCATCCACACACCGCGCGCAGCGAACTGACAGACCATCCCCGGCTCTTTAAGCAGCAGAACCCAGCCTGACCCTGATTGGCGCACTCACGCCCTGTCCCTCATTTTTTTTCCCACGCGTGTTCCCACACACCCCGCCTCCTGCACGCAACTTTAAAAAATACTCCTCATTTATATACAGCACTGTGCTAAAGTCTCGAGACACACCTCATTTTGCTTCCAAATACTTTCTTGTATTTTTAAGTGTGAGAAACAGTTCTCCGGGCTTCCTGAAGAACATTTAAAGACTCGCATTTTCAGTCCAGTCCCTGAACCTGACCAGTTTCAGAGGAATATTTTTTGTTTGTTAAGACACACAGTGACTTACGAATCATTCAAACAGAACAAAGACCATCTAACTGACGCCCTGAACCGGTGAAGAAACAGTTGCAGATGACTCCAGATGATCAGGTGGTGATCAGTATACTGGTGGTGCTGAATGCGGAGTGGTTGGAACTCCTTTATCTTTTGGCAGTTTGCAGCCTGTAGCAGTAAAACAATTGTTTCTGTTCTTTAATTTAATATACATAACATGCCAAAACATGCCATTTGTCAGGCTTTAAATATTATTTATGTACCAACAAGGTGATGCAAAGCAAAATATGAAGAAATTAGGGGTGGCTCAAGACTTGCACAGTGTTGCATATACAATTAAAACCGTAAACGTAGAGGTGTATTTACTCAAGACTGGGTAGGCTGTGTTCTAAACTGTATTTGTTTTCTTACCAGAATTAAAGTCAAGTTCAAGTTCAAGTTCAAGTTTATTAATATAGCACATCACCGTACACAAAAGGTAATTCCATGTGCTTTACAGAAATTGAATACAAAATAAAATAAAATAGAATAAAATAATCAAAGCGATAAAAGAAATAAAAGAAGACTTAGAAAATCGACAAAAGAAAATTGAAAGTGCAATAGAAGTGCAAAGGAGAATACAGGAGTCCAGTTTTTACCAGCTTTTAAGTGTGTAAACTCAAATTTAAATGAACTTAATTTAATGTTTAGACACTCAAATTTGTGTCTTACTATTTCTTACATTTTGTTTAATTATAAGTATGAATGGTCATAATGTTCAGATGTAGATTTTGTTCATGTTTTTGGTGATAAACATTGAACACTGAAGCCACATCACTGGATTTTGTAGCAAACAAAATTAAAGTTAATGTAAACCAGTGCTTTTCCTTTAAGTGCCACTGCATTGCACATTGGAGCAGGGACAAATGTGACAGTACTAAATCCATTAATAATGTTTCAGTCATGGTTGTTTCTCTAAAAGGCAGAAGAGGGCGGAAGTTAATCTGAAGTAGTTTTGGTTTTTGATCCAAGACTGCTAGTGGCACCTCTGCAGTACCCTTGAGTGAGGTACCGTCCCCACACACTGCTCCCCGGGCGCTGTGTTCCTGGCTGCCCGCTGCTTCGCTTGGTGAATGGGTTAAAATATAGAGGAAGAATTTTGTGCTGTTCACACTGTGTGCTGTGGTGTGTTCACATGCGACAGAATGGTCACTTTCAATGTAAAATATGTAAAAAGAACTGAAACCATCTTTAAACTTTGATCTTTTAAAGAAGAACATTGTGCAATGCATGTGAAATATTTTAGAACTATATCATCCGTCCTAGGATTACATTATAATACATAATTCAGTGGTCACCAGCCCTGGTCCTGGAGATCTACCTTCTCGAGAAGTCTAGTGCTAATCACAGTCTTCAGTTTTTGCTCTGGCTGATGAAGTTGAACTGAGATCTGGGAAATTTGGAAGCCAAGTCCACACCTTTGCCATGTTCCTAAAACAATTCCTGAACAGTTTTTGCTGTGTGGCAGAGTGTATTATCCTGGTACATGTCAAACGACATCCATATGACTGCTAAGACTCAAGGCTCCCAGAAGAACATTCACACTGCCTGCACAAGCCTTCCCTCTTCCCAAAGTGCAGCCTGATGCCATGTCTTCCCCAGGTTAGCCGTCCACATGATGTAAAAAGACATGATGTGAAAATGAGACCACCTTCTTCCATTACTCACTGGTCCCGTTCTGATGCTCATGTGCCCATTGTAGGCACTTTTGGCGGTGGTCAGGGGTCAACATGGGCCATGTGGGGGTGGCTTTGCCATAAATACGGTTGGCAATCATTAAAATATGGAATTGTTCCATTTTTGAAAGATAATAGACATGCTCCATATTACACTTTGTTCCATATTTGTGCAAAACCATGACAAAAAAATGACAGATTAGTCCACTTATGAAGCTTGCGCAATTTGTATGAGGGAAACACGTGAGACGTCAAGTGCAGAGACGTGCCCTCCCCCCCATTAAAATATTATTGCTAGCAACCCAACCCCCCCACCAGTGCCCCCACCCCACACCAACACACACACATTTAAAAAGTCTTCCGACGCCCCTGGCATGGGCACTCTGACTGGCCTGCGGCTACACAGCTCCATATGTAGTTTGTGCTACAGTAGCTCTTCTGTAGGATCTGACCAGATGGGCTAGGCATCACGCCCATCAGTGCCTTGGGCGCCCGTGACTCTCAGCAGTTCCATTCCTTGGTGTTCTACCACTTTTGGTAGGTATTAACCAGGAACAGGAACAGCCCACAAGACCTGGCGTTTTGGAGAAAGCTCTGATCCAGCCGTCTAGCCATCACAGTTCAGCCCTTGTGAAAGTCGTTTAGATCCTTATGCTTTTTTCCCCGTTTCCACCACATACGTCAAGAACTGACTGCACACTTGCTGCCTAATATATCACACGTATTGACAGATGTCATTCTAATGAGGCATAAAAAGGTTATTCACAACTGTCAGTAGTTTTAATGTTGGAACTGACCAGTGTATGTTGTTAAGAATATTCACTGCTTTCTCAGAGCTGACTAAAGACTCCTTGGAATTATAGGGTCAAATCGTTTTCAGGCTTTGGATTTTGACTAAATGTAGTACAACCTTTTGTCTCCTGTTTGCTTTCTACTGGTTCATAGACATACTGCTCCTTCTGGAATACAGTAAACCCTGAAATTCGCGGGGATAACATTCCAAGAGCACCCGCGAATTGTGAAAAAACGCACATTTTTTTTTTTTATAGTGTAAACCCAAAACACTTTAATTTCATTTTAAACTCAGGCTTATACATTACCCTTTAAAAATGTAAAGGTAAACCCGTAAACTGTACTGTACAGTTTACACTGAACTCCTGCAATAATAAATTAATAAATTAGTAATAAATTAATTTACAGTAATAAAAATACAGGGTTTTTAAGAAGAACAAAACGAAAAACACGAGAACACTCAGTGAAACACTGGAGATGCTCCACGCAGTAAATTGTTCTGATGTGGGAATCCTGGACTGCAGCTGCCAGAGCAAGGAGAAATGAATAACACTTTTCGACTGGCTACTTTCAAACCTCCTCCTACAGGGGTATTTCAAAATATTATACATTTACATTTTATATGGAAATGTAGCTGAATTTATGTTAATATTTACGTCACAAATTAAGTAAATGATATTTTTCTTACTAATGTAGTGCTAAAATGCTTGGAAAATTATATATTGCCACAAAACAATACAAAAAAATGCAAAGTATATTTGTGGTTTCTGTGAGTTTTTGGTGGTTTCCGCAAACAATTATTACTTAGGTCCTGAGAAAAAATCCACGATCCAGTTCACAAAACCCATGTTTGCTGGCCCAGAGGTGTTTTAAAGGCTTTGGAAATATGGTATTTCAGAACAGGTACACAAATACTTCCTCTCAGAATCCCCTTAAAATATTTCATAGTCCAAAAATCTATGTTTTTTTTACAGTGCTTCAATTGCTGAATCCTAGCTGCTTGTGCACAGTCCCTACAGATGTGTCCGCAGCTTCTTGTCCAAATGACTTATGTAAACGGAGAGGATGTAAGAGGTAAAATTCTGGTTTTATTCATCACTATGATGGTTTAGTTTGTTTTAGTTAGTTACTTTTATTAATTTTATTTATTATGTTATTTATTTGGCTACTTCATTGTTTTTCATCATGAAATCAAGCAGTCAGTGTTCTACTCACATGCTTAAACTTCACTGTGCCTTCATACCAGCCTCTTACAGTAAACTGCATGACATGCAGACATTATGGCATTTTTTAGCTTTAATGTGAAAAGTGCTGACCTTGATTTTTTTTTTTTTTTTTTTGGGAAAGTAACATGGATGGCTAAATCAAACTATTGTTTTATAGAACAAAAGAAATACCTTTTTTAAATACCTTGGCCACTTGAGGCTACAAGTTTAATGGGTTAAAAAAATGACAAAAGATTTGTAAAAATATGGAACGACTGAATACTTCAGTATTCAAAGTATTTGGACCATCCCCGGTGCTGAGAGATGACTAGTAATGTACAGCTTTAATAATAAATAAAATATTACTAAGTTGTCTCTTTTTAATGCAGTTGTTTTTATATTTGGCCTCTGCTGTACTGGCCTGGTGATTAGGCAAGGGGATGGCATAGATTTCTAGTCATTCAGGTGGTTTGATTTGTTTTATGATTATTCTTCACATCTGTTGTGCAAAATGAAAGAAATATTTAGACGTCTTGAGCCTGGACTTGTGTTTACTTAAATACAAGCGCCCTGTAAACACTAGGCAGTGGAAACTTGAGTGATACCTGAGCACCCTGTGAGGACAGCATCTTAGGGAAGCCAAAATACCACTCCTGATCCCTGGAGTTACAGGGTCCAATTTTACAGCTACGAACATGAGGAAGAAATCCGACCAAGCTGCATGGACTGGGCAGTTAAAAACGAAGACGTCTTTGCCTGTAAGCAGGCCTTGGTTGTAATTCATTCAGTTGCTGTCTTGCGTACCAAAGATACCAGCAGCTCACATCCCCCCTCGCTCGCTGTACTCTTCAAAGCATGAATGAACTTCGAGCTGAGAGAGACCTTTACATGTGCAAAGAAAATGTCTTTATTGACCTGTTTTGACTCATGAAGCAGGGTGACAGTTACTTAGTTTTTCAGTAACTGACAACCCAGAGAAGGTCAGAATGCCCCGACTCTAAAAGAGAGTCTTTCTAGAGTTGGTCAGTCTGCAGAGCTGGACCTTTTTTACTTAAGAGATAGGTGCAAATCTCCAAAAGCCCTGTGAAAACCTACTGCAGACGCTGTAGATACTCTGGATACTGGCTGTAGGTGACAGCATTAGGTGACAGTGTAAGGATGCGTGTAATTCCTGCTGATAATTTGTGAGTCTGCTGCGGCTCACTGATGGATTGTCCAAGTCAGGCCGGGAGGTCAGCACATTATCAGCTCCACAAACAGTCACGGTAATTATGGGGTGCTGGATTGCACCAATGAACTGCAGTATATAACAAAACAAAAAGATTACGGGAGCTGCTGCAGTACAGAAGAACTACAGCTTTTGCTATTCAATTCAATTCAATTCAAAGAACTTTATTTGTCACTGAGGGGCAATTTAAAAGGCACAGTGGAGCAGCGCACACATATGACAATAGTAACACTATATAAACAACAGTGGTTTCTATGTTCCCCTCTAAATATGCAAAGCTAAGACTTTTTATGGCCTTTATCCTACCGAGTGAGCCTGTATGTAAGGCATTTTGGGTTGTAATTGGTTGTATTTGTAAATGTCCAAATAAGTCCAAAGAGTTTGGAAAGAACCTTGTTATTTCTTTCCGTGTGACACAGGCAAATGCTGATTATTTATTTATTCATTTAAAGAGAGACACCATTCTGGTGAGTAGCGTTACATTTCAAAATACTAGATATCACAGTGAATGTTTGTCAATTGATTGATGATATTCTAAAGTACAGTACTTTGTACAGTTGTGAAAGAAAAAACCCCAACATTTGAATATCCATGTCGTCTACTAAAATAAATCTACTTTTTAATACAATTTAAAAAATAAATAAATATATATTTCAAAACGCCTTTGGACAATGTTCATTCAATTGTGAGGACTTACTTCAATTGTGAGGATTTTACGAATCAAATTATTGAAGTCTCCTTTATTACTGAAGCCTTTTGTTTTATTTAATGAAAAAAAAAAACCACAATGTTTTTCAGGTTATTTTTAGCTATAAAGTAGCATGTACACAACCATGAGCAATATATTAGGAAATTCGTAGGAAATGAGCAGATCTTTAATAACATGGTAAGGAATTAACATATGAAATGTATTGAATGCAGGTATTCCAGAACCTGTGATTTTTAAACATGTTTGAGAAAAGTGCTCAGAGCTGCATTACCCACACAGCTCTCTGAAAACAGGCACCATTTGTGTGGTTGTTTTCATTAGTATAAAAGACTCAACAAAGACCACATTGACTTGAAGTGTGGTGGAGCTGGGCCTTCTTTAAAGTTGTTAACTTTTGAAAACTATACTTAAACATGGACATATAAAAATAGGCATTAAAAGAGTTTTCAGTTTTGTAGATGTACAGGCATCTAATAGATGAAATTCGGCAAAAAATCAGAAAAGTTACTGTAGTGTCTTGTCTTAATGTTTGATTTATTGTACTTCAGTACATTAAAACAATTCAGAACACTATTGGGTTAATGATGGCTGGGCCTCAGTGGAGGGCTGTGTTAAGTTCCAGAGAAAGATTCCTGATTTGTTATGGAAACATGCTAACCTGACATTAATGTTCCGGAGTATTATTTCTCCTGGATTTGTTTTAGTTACCTCAAAACTGAAGATTATCATTTGGCTACCAAATGTATGTATTTTGCTAGATATGTTGACATGCTGTGAAATGCCTTCTCAAGGGCATAATTACTGTAGCAGTATCCTTTCCAGTGGGATCCACTAGGGTACTTTAGTTCACATACAAGTTCTCTGGGTCATGACCACCTACAGGGCTCTGTGGATTGTCTAGCTTCTTTGGAATGTCTTCAGATTCAAACAGCGAAACAAGCAAAGACGAATTAAATGGGCTTTTTAAAGCAATTAGCAGAACTGCGCAGCAAACACCGGACCTGTGCTGGGCCAATAGGAAGTGCTTTCTTGTCAGAGAGGAAAGGCCAGGGATTCCCAAAACAGTAAATCACTGACAGCGGGCAGTATCCCATCCTAAAGGGTTGCAGCAGTTTCAGCCATGTGAATGAATGACACTCCTTTAGAAACTGGATACGTCTTCACCCTTCACACACTCGACAGTAGCAAAGAAGCCCCACAGTGTGCTAATACCAGCTCCCCAGAGAGGATGAACTCACATGGAGTGTGGAACGTGCCATTTCAAATGCTTTACTTGAGGTTCACCAGGGCTTCACATGTGTAACTTCAAGTGCAGTAAATTGCTGACAGAGATTTCATGCAAGATGCTTGGAGTTACACAGTACTCACCACCTATGGGAGTTACTTTGAATTTCTGAACACTTGGTACAGTACTGGTGTCCCTCTGAGTCTAAATGATCCCTCACTCTCTATTTAGTCCATGAGCTCACAGGCAGAGCCTTGTGCCGCTCTCATCTTCAGGGTGAGGAAAGGCTTGGGCGAGGATGCTCATTCATGTAGTCGGAAATGTTTGTGTTTCGTAAAAGAGGCAGCATAAAATAATGGTATGTCCTTGGAGACACATACCTGTCTTCATGTGTGTTAATTAAATTATGAATGATCTTCAGCAGGTGTGACGGCCTGGACGTTTGGGAAGTTGGCAGCTCCGGCCGAAGGCTTCCGGAGAATTCTGTCCTTGCGCCAGCTGCGCTGTTGCAGAATCAGTCTGGGGCGACTTGGCTAGACGGTCACATACTGAGCGATGAAAGCCCAAGTTGGGTGGGATCAGTTGATGGGCAGTAAGATGTTGAGAGAAACAGCTTTCCTTTCAAATTATCAGGCGCTAAGCCATCATTAGCTCGGGCCGAATGGCTAAATTAGGCATGGAGGAATGTTTTATCAACCTGGGCACACCTGCTGGTGGGACTCAGCGGGCTCATAGCATGAGACTTTGGCCTAAGGGGCCCACAGATTTCTTCACCTAAAGGTGTTGGAGATCAAGGCTTCCTCCAAAGAAAGCCGATACGGTGGTACGGCATCACGCCAGTAACTGGGGTTTGATTGCCACCAGTTTTAGCACGCTGTCATTCGAGTTGATGGCCATGTTTTTGCTGATAGGTAACCAAGGCATGAAGCAAGAGAGCGAAATCTAAGCTTAGAGATCCGGAAGGCAGGGCACCCTTGAATATCTTCCGCATGCTCCACTCGGCCCCTCACGTCTTTCCGGATCATGATTACACTCCTTGATTAGGCCTTGCCCTTTTTTAGTAGATGGCGCTGTCTGCTTCAGTGGTGCCCTGTCTACAGGGAGACTTCAGAGAACATCCTGTTCAACACGGCCACACCGGTTAAGAATCAGAAGGAACATCTGATGCAGGCTGCTTTCATTTTTATGGGGTTTATCAGACATGGATTCTCTTCTCATTTTTTAAACCAAAATCTGGAACTACTTGGAAGAAGGTTTGCCATTTCAAAAGTACTTCTCCAAGCAATGTTTAGAAATCCAGTAATAACACTAATATTTTCCACAGCTGAACACCTCAGAAGACAAAAAATATAGAGACAACCAGCTATGTGACATGCACAATTGTTTCCAAAATAAGCTACTAATGTCTAAATGTACTTTTCCCAAACACCATAGACTACTTTGGTATTAAGGATCAAGTTAAGGAACTGGCCCATAATCTCACAGCTGCTGTCAGCCTGAAGTCAAAAGCTGTCCCAACATGAAATAGTGATTATTCTTATGCCAAGACATTTCAGTGCTTCCTGTTTATGGCTTTTTATTAGAACAAAAATGCAGCCAAACATAATTATACATGAATCATTTTAAAGTCTTTGCCAGAATATCTTTATGTAGAAACAGATGAAAGGTCTTATCATGCAGATCTTATGATGTTAGGTCTTTGATTTGATCTTGTTTTTGTAACTACCAGATGGGCAAAAGGCAATTTTTCTCATTGTGTGGAGCCATTTTCTCTACGTTCCTGCCCAGCTGGAATACGGGTTTGTGGCCAGAGAAAGCCTTTGTCTTCTTAAAGTAACAACAAACTATTTCTCATGATCTTTAATCATTTTTCTGAAGTGTAGCTGGTACAACATGGAACAGCTGTTACACAAACCCAGCCAGTGGATCATATTGTGTTTGCAGAATGACAATCTAATAGTTTTACACACATATGCGCACACACACACACACACACACACACACACACACGCACACACACACATACACACACACACATATATATATATATATATGTATATATCGTATACACAACCGGGCAAAAGTTTTAGAACACCCCAATTTTTCTGTTCTTTTGTACTGAAATTCAAGCGGTTCAATTGTTCATTCTACAGAAAGTTCTGCAGAAGTTCCCATAAGTGAGCAGCACTTATAGGCTGCTTTGCTTTCACTCTTCTGTCCAGTTCATCCTAAAGCAGCCAGATGGGGTTTAAATCTGGAGACTTCTGGCCACTCCATGTTTTCCAGCTTCCCATCTTGTTTTTTTCTAAGGTAGTTCTGGCAGAGCTTGGACTTGTGTTTTGGGTCACTATCTTGCTGCACTTCTCGCAGTTCAGCAGTGTACTTTGTACCATTTCATGCTATTCACTGGACTTGAACTGTTTAAATAAAAGAAAAAACTTGAAACACTGGGGTGTTCTACTTTTGACCAGTAGTGTATATATATACACACATTAAAGGTGTGTATATACAGTAAACCCCCATTCATATGCGGTTCAGCAATCGCTGCTTCAGTGTCACGTGGATTTGTTCTGAGAATCGAACTAATAGTTGTTCGCAAAACCACAGATATCCTCTGCAGTTTTTTGCTTTTGTGACGTCCGGGCCTCGTCCGCCACGTCCCCTCGTCCTCGTGCTGGTTGGTTATGTTTGGCCGTGCATTTTAGTGCTAAACTATTAAGAAAAATAAATATTAATAAATATTAACGTAAATTCAGCTACATTCCCATATAAAAAATAACTATAAATGATTTGGTACTGTGGAGAGAAACACAAAGAAAGCGGCTGTACTCAGATTACGCAGGTTTGAAAGTAGCCAATCTGAGAATGTTATTTATTTCGTCTTGTTGCTGATTGGCCGTTGCCCTGTGACACATCTCGTGTGGAGCCATCTCAAATGTTTCTCTAAGTGTTCTGGTGTTTTTCGTTTTGTTCTTCTTAAAGCCCTGTATTTTTATTACTGTAAATTAAATTCATTTATTACTGTATTTACC
>JBBPCX010000032.1:9281197-9310594 GCA_037974365.1 Hydrocynus forskahlii | reverse complement strand
AGACTGAGTGTGTTGGGAGGAGGATGTTGAGGAGAGACTGAGTGTGTTGGGAGGAGGATGTTGAGGAGAGACTGAGTTTGTTGGGAGAAGGATGATGAGGATGTAGCTACAGGGAAGAGAAGAGGAAGGTCTAGTAGGAGGTTTATGGATTTAGATGGCTGTTCTGTTGTGGGGACCCCAAATGAGGAGCAGCTGAAAGAAGAAGAAGAAAGAAGAAGTAATTAATACAAAAGAAGAAATAAATGTTTGAGAAATGGCTAAGACTAAGCAGGTAAATTTCTGAGGAAAACATTAATATTGGTGCGAATATTTGTGAAAAGCTGAATAGCTACAAAACAATTTCACACAAATGGAATTCTCCATCTATTTTATACTTTTTGAGAAGTCAGCACCCAATATTTCAGGAATTTAAACCACTAAGAGATTATATGTGCTTACAATAGTTTGGAATTCATTTTTCAAAGCCTCCTCTTCATACCAATAACAAGTAAAATATAACCAAAATGGTATATTTAGTGTATATTAATTAAATAATAATTATAGAATAAGCCATTATATTACTAATTAAGAAATACATAAGGATTAAAGAATAGAAAATAGCTGTTTGGTTTTTTTTCTTACTTAACTGATAATAAACAATTGAACTAGAACAGTTCTCTGTCATTTGAAAACACAACGTATCCCCAGGTTTTTTCCATTTTCTAACTTTTAGAGTCACACGTAAAGGCTTTATAAATACCCTCCATCTCTTTAACATTCAAATGAATATCAATTAAGTGTAACTTGAACTTAAAAGGTGAATGTAATAGACTAAAGTTAACCCTAATCATTAAATCCAAAACCAACACCTAATCATAATCCTGACCCCAACACTGATAACTGACTGATCTACATTTACAGGTGATCTTTTCTTACTTAACTGAAAAGAAGGCAGTAAAATTGAACTATTGAATTATTTGTACATTTAAAAAGGCAAGGTGTCGCCAGGCCTTTTTCCAGTTAACCCCACCACTGAACCTAAACGCAAAATGTGCCTTAATCCTAAACACGGCTGATAATTCACTGGTGTTCATCAGATGGTTGTTAACAGTTTGGGCATTTGTAGATAATGAAACGATGAAAACGATTCTGATGACGAACTCTAGGACAGAAGCGCCTGTTCTGACTGACACTCAAAGTTCTGAATGGTGCTCTCTAGTGGCACTATGACCAAAAACAGTGGAAACACAAGGGCCTGAGTTCGAAAGTGAAATCTTAGCTACAACAGCATGGATTACCCAACACTCAGCTGAACAGTTAAATGAAATGTATTTTTAACAAACAATTAGATTAATTTCACTTCTGTGGCCCCAATTTTGACCATCAAACATACACTGAAAGGGAAAGAGGTCTCAAAAGGAAACTGCAATGGAGCTTTGCTCAGACTTCAAATGAATACGTTTAAATTATAGAGTGAAAAAATACAAGATAGTGGATTGTTATTAAATTTGTTTACTTAAATAGAAAAATTACAACACATTTAGACAATTCCTTTAGAAACTGATCAGAGGCTTGTTTAATATGAAAACAAAGTTCTTTTGTGTGATTGAGTGTGTGTGTGTGTGTGTGGTGTGTGCGTGTGTGTGAAATCCATTCATAGATATCACAGGGCATCTCTACAATTTACTGATTACAACTTTGAAAGTTCACATGTGACCAAATTAAAGAACACCATAAGGAACATTATTTATAAGACATATATCATATCAAATTCAGTATATAATTACTTATTTGTCTGGTTAATGATTATTTTTCTTCTACCTAGGGTACTCATAACATTGGTTCCACTAATAGTGATTTTAATCCACTGTTAGTCTTTGGCTAGTCATACTAACACAGATCTGTATGACACAGACAACCAATTAAAATAGAGCATAGCTTACATGTTGCACAATGAATTCTTGTCCACCATGGAAAAAAAGATGCTCAAAAGGAAAAAGGGGCACCGATAGTGACTAACGTACATTTGATCAACTACTGAAGTGCGGCTAAAAAGGTGGGAAAAAAACAGAACGCAAATTTAAAAGCAAAATCAAACCTCCTCAGCAGTTCTGTGGTTTTAATGATCAGTTTTCGACCCTCTCACAACACTAACATTTATCACAGAAAGACAACAGACTGATTTTCATGCCCCTAGATCGCTCTGGGGATCAAACTAGTCTTAGGCAACAAAGTCGGACTCGAAACATTGTAAACATAAGAATTTAAGGGCAAGGCAAACAGCAACGTACAGATTTCATATTTGGCAAAGAACATTCTGTGCTTCTTCTCTAAAGCGCTTACTGGCTCTTCACTGACGTTTCATGATTCCATTGCAATTAAACTACATTAAATACTAATAGCTCTGACCCTGAACCAAGGTGAATGACCATCATTTTCTCCTTTAGCACAGAATAACAGTCAGAATGACCACATTGGTAAGAGGGCTAAATCGAGTGATCATGGAAGTGAGATGCCGACAATCAATTGTTGAGATTAACGTGCCAAACCGTACCATCAGGGCACTGAAACAAATACACAAGCAATGCTACTCTCATTGAATAAAGTGCAGATTACCACAGCATCATGTGACTACTTTAAGTAGACAAACTCCATTAGGCTACATCTATAAGTGTACACAGGAATGGGTATTTTTTCCAGTCTATGATGTTTGGCATCAAAAATACATTTCTCCACCTTCCCAATTAAAGGCCTGTTTAATCCTGAAAGTACTCACAACTGGAATCATATAGTGTTTGTAAAGCAAAAGACAGAAAAAATTAAAGGCCTACCAAAGAGGTCAAGTAAAAAGTTAGGTGTTTCTCCAACAACCATGCTGGAGTGTGAGCGGCAGGAGGGACGAGGCTAAACTGGGGACAATTAAAAGATCAAATACGTTTACTACAGAACTTAAGTTAAACACACGCGTTACAGGGAGAAGACCGTTAAATGGCCTTCGGGTTCTTCTGCCTAGCTGAATGCTTTATGTAGGCTGTTGCAAGCATAGATGGTCCAGGCTAATAATGAAGTCATTACAGAAACACTTAACAGTTATGCATTACAGAAAAGCGTGAAATGGTTCAAGTTTAGTGACATGCATGACTATTTACATACCAGAAAAAAAAAAAACAGATTTACAGCACAGAAAACAAGTAAATCCTCAACTTCAACAATCCCTCAGGCCTTCTGCACTTGTGCACGTTCGACTGATGGATAAGACTTTATGGTGCTGTTGTGCTTTTGTATGAGGTCGCATTTACTTTACAATAACACGATTCACACTGTGAACACTGATCACTCGGAAAAGCAAAACTAACCCTAAATCTACAGATCCACAGAGCGCACTATGATTAAGGTGCGTGATTTACACACATTCAAAGGAAGCTGAATCCCAGCTGTGAGATCCATGGTTTCAGGAAAGATGAGTACAAAGCGCAAGGCCGTGGTTTTATGTTTCTGAGCACTTCTGAGGGGTACTAATGGGTGGGCTGTTACCAAAGCAACCAGTGTGTCATTATTCCTCATCCAGACATTGATCCTCACACACAAATATCCATACAGAGTGTTGAATCAATTTTTAGAGTGATTGTTTTCTGAAATTAGTTTGTTGTTCTGAAAAAGTAGACAAAATAATTGAAGTAAACAGTGGGGTAGAATAGGAACTACGTTTTCCTTCTGCTCTCCTCTTCTGCTAATCATACACCTGTGACGTTCACGCAGCTGTCGCGCTGACGGCAGGAAAAGCCATATTTATTATAAAGAATCAATCTTGAAACTGGCGACTTTGTAATTGGTAATAAATTTGATGCCAACATTTCCAAATGTCCCTGTAGAAATCGCAAAGACGCCTTTGTAAAATATCATTATTGGTATTGGTATGAGGACACTAGCTGCATGTCACTTGGTACTGGATCAAAAAGATGCTCAAAGTGATCAGCCGTCCCTACAGAAGGGGGCAGCAGTCAGCCATGCAGTGTGAGAGACATTATAAGCTCCACAAACATCTTGTTCCTCACTGCTGAAAGGGCTCGCTACCACAAACTGTCACGTGTCTCCCTGTGCAAGGCCAGAAGTCGTAAAATTCCAAAAAAGTAGAGGCTGGGTAACAGCTATGTGACACAAAACTAAGTTAGGAGACACGACACACAGAAGCATACACACACACACACACACACACACACACACACACACACACACACAGGACATGAAACCTTTCCGGGCAGCCGAGGAGAACCAGCTCCTGTTCCATAATGGCATTTCAGTGTTAGCAAATTTCTCTACAAGACGCACAGTCAACGCCAGTGCACTAGTCGAGAGTGTCTCGTCTTCAACACCTTCCTAAAAACACGGCGCACAGAGGATATGGGAGATGGATTCCAATTTTCTGGCTGTCCTGACAGCTCCTCTGCTGGAAGAGAAGGAGCTGAAGGTGCCGCCTCTTAGCAGAAGTCTCCATGTTAAAGCGGAGCCCCAGAAGGACACGTGCCGCCGGGCAGTCGCTGCGTGTTTCTATGTTTCTGAGTTGGTGACTGCGATGGAGGGGGCGGGGCCGATGATCTTGGTGTACTGGCTGAAGATGGCGTCGAAGGCCTCATCTCGGTGAATCATGGCACCAAACACTAGAGGCTGAGACACAGAGCCAAAGAGGAGCACTTAAGCAGAATCTGCGGATGTGCAGCTGTAATGAAGTCTGAATGCTCACTTCTTACCTTTTGTGTGGATGGCGTGGCTATTGAGATTCCCATCCCAGATCCAGGTAATACTGACAAAACCTTATACTACAAAATAAAGTACAATATTTAGGGGTGAAATGGACTAAATAACCCTAAGGAAATAACAGAACAGTAAACAGTGTATGTTATACATCTATACCTTTTGAATATCTGTTATGTCTTGGAGTTTAATGACTTTATTCTTCTTAGAGGAGGCTGACCGGGAGCTGGAGCTTTCAAAGCACAAGTAACTACGAGATAAAAGAAGGAAATTATGAACATCCTTGGTTACAGAAAAAAATACTCATTCATGTCTGTTTTGTATATGCAAATGAAATGAAAAGCAAAAGGAAAGTTGTTTCATGGGCTATGTAATAGCATATGGTTAAGTGCATTGTGTATAAGTACACAAAGACATACTTTTCTGTCACATAGAGGACACCGTTACGAATATAGTCAGTGGGCATTTTCCTGTCTCTGTTGATCAAGCAGCATCGCCATCCATTTTCACACACTAAAAATGACACAAACAGAAACAGGAGCACGGTCATAAAATGGTATAATGTTCCATAACCAAATGAAACAGGCATTTATCAGCATCATCCAGGTAATCTGGAATCAACATCTCAGCTTTGAATAATGCGAATCCATGATGCAGTGCAAATTAATTCTGACTGGTTGAGCATGGAAGTATCTCTGATATTGTTGGATAAGACCCCAAAACAAAGCAAAACATACAGGCAAAAGCAGTTTATCTTTATAGGCATTTACATGCCACCGCTTTGAAAAGGGTCTGAAATCAGCAAGTAAATACAACGCTGCCACCTACTGTACATATACCAGTAGGCACATATTTGAAAGTCATGAGGCTTGCATGCTTTGACAGAAGCAGAATTTGAACCTTAACTGCGGCATCAGTACTAGTATGCTCCTACCTGATAGGGGGCGCTCGTTCTCAGGCAGGTTGAAGACTTCATGGAAAGGGCCCCTCTTGGTGCTGTACGCCCGCCCACTCTCCTCCTCACGGCCAATGCCACTTGGTATTCCAGCTCCCAGGCTACCACGTGCCACCACAGGCTGGATCTGCTGCAGGGAGGAGGCGGAACAGGTTAAACGTGCATCAACACCACAGACCGAGGGGGGCCAGATTAGAAGAGGCCCCGGATACTGATACAGGATCAGGAGCCTGCTCTTTCTCCTGCCATCCAGAGGCAGCATTAGATCCCGGATCCTACATCAGCACTGAAACACAAGAGCCCATCTGATGGGAGTTGATTTCAGGCTTCATCACACCAGAGTCAGCCAGTGAGCTCAGCGATGCTTCAGAACAGGCCGAACCTTGCACAGACCGGTGCAGTCAGGGGGCTTGGCTGTGGGCATCAGGTTGAGATGAAGGAGGGCACACTTGTTCCTCTCTGGCTGTCGGATATCAGCGAGGGAGGTTGGGGAGGGATGCAGTGGAATCGTGCAAAGCGCAAAGCCATGGAATCGTACAGCCACTGCTTTACTTATGAAGCTAAACCGGACTGACACAGTAAGACAGTGTGTTTCTTTAAGACAGAAACATCTCTGACTCATCTGTGCTTCAGCTGGGCTGAAGATGAGCATTCCTATATGGAACATAAACAATTGGATGGAGGGAAGGAACATTTTATTCCATATATTCTAAATACTTTTTGATTATATGTGCACAGTGCCAAGGAGACCAACAGCATCCATCACATGATGCAATGAGTGTTCCCAAGGCAGGTCCACTGCCCTTAACACTCCATACCAAGCACCCATCTTACATTTACGGCATTTAGCAGACGAATTTATTCAAAGCGACTTCCATTCCCTAACTACAGGGGGCAGTCTCACTGGAGCAACTCGGGGTTAAGGGTCTCGCTCAGGAACCCAGTGGTGGTTTACTGAAGGTAGGATTCAAACCTACCCTACCCGCTAGGCCACCACCACCACCCTTCACCATCCTATGTAATGTTTCTGATTGTGACTCATTTGAAACTTAACTAGGAAACAGGAGAAATGGATTCTGATAAAAACGCGTCACAGTCATGTAACTCTGTTCCTGTACACATTATCTGTGAGAAGAATGAGACAGGCTTTGACTTGACTTACCCAATTCAACAGCATAAACTATCAGACACTGACACCAGAAAAAACAAGTTTTTCACTGCATTATCTGTGTGACACATACCTGTGTATGTATCGGAACATATCAAAGTACAGAAGTCTAATAGAACTAAGAGTAATAGAGGCAGCGCTTGGCTGTTCTGATGTCACAGCACTTGTCCCGACTACTGTAAGAAACTATTCAGGTATAAACCTCTACACAAACACATACTAACCCATACACACAGTCATTAAAATACAATCTAATACCCTTCTAATGGCAATGAATCAAAAACATACTCATATATTTAAAAAATGTAAATATCAGCTTGTTTTCACTTAAATCTATCGTTTTGAAATGTCGTTCACAGCTACAGCTGCGTTTTACCTTAACCATTATGCTTTGTAAGTTTTTGATCCATTCTCCTGCAGAAATGTGCATACTAGTCTGAGTCTCTATCCGTAAACATACACACGCACACACGCACGCACGCACACACACACACACACACACACACACGCAGGACCAGTGGTGGCAAACACAGGCACTGCTGTCAAACCAGAGGCCACACCAGATCCCTACCTTTTCAAACCCAGACAGCTGAGAAAGAAAGATAACAGAGCACATGTATGACAGACTATTACTTCAAACAAACTCTGACACACACTAACCAGGCTGAGCACTTAAAGTCACATTCCTGCCATTTTTCCAGCCATTTTAGAAGACTAATGCTTTGTATTCCGAAAGTGTTAGAAGTCAACATATAAACTGGAGTGGCTTTATTGGCTAAAACACACACAGACACACACACACACACTCACCCGTCTGTTGAGGGTGGCACTGTTGCGCTCTTTCAGCTGTGGGTCAGTGGGCAGGTTTTTCCATACAATGTAGGGAGTGTCATATTTGTCCCGAAGTTTGGGGCAGCTCTTGAAAATGAAGTCAATCATGAAGAACTTGATTCCAGCATAGAGTCCTGTTGTTAAGACAAATCACTGCAACTATAAAGACACCTAATCCGCATATATTCTACTGCATGTGATCCACTTGTGCACAAGACAACAATGCAATACTGTAAAATGGTCAAGTGATTCCAGTGCTCTTCTGTGCATGTTTCTTACCAACTAAGAAGCCCAGAAGTTTGTATGGCAGCAGGCAAGAAGCAATAAACGCCAGCCACAAACCAATATACAACTTCTGAGTGATCTCCGGCTGTACCCACATGAAGAGACTGCAAAACAGACACACAGTGTGTGCATTTTCAAAAGCTGGGTCACATGACTGTTCCTAATTACAGTTCAATAACTAACACAACACAGTAATAAATAATACTTTTGTAGTCTATCATGTACAATATAAGAGGGTGTGTTTGTGACTGAAAATGTCATGAAAATGCACTCACTTTTTGATTTTCTCCAAAACATCTGACATCTTTCCGAACAGATTCTATAAAAAATATATACAGCTTGTGAAAAAATGCTCTTAACACCTGAAGCGTGAGCTTCAACAAATCTCTGCTACACCTATGAAAGACGTGTACCTGTGCTTTTTGGGCCACGTCCAACACTAACTGGAACTTCTCTGAAACAGTCAGATCTTCTTTTGGAGGTTCCTGTTGGAAAATGAAAAGCCAGATTCATCCATTAGATGAATGATTGCTTCCTTTGCTTCAGTGAAAACCAGTAGTGCATCAGAAGTAGTCACATCTTTTTCAGAGGTAGACAGAACACTGTTTCTAAATATCAGTTGCATGAACAGGTCTGGGTTCATATTTACCATTGGCTCAGACACCTCAGGCACAATACTCCACTGTATCCGCCAGCCTCTGCAACAGCAATGCAGTCACACAGCATTAGAGTGTAATCTGCTGCTTTCTGATTGAGCAGTTCATTCCCGATCAGAAAATCTATGTCATACAGCCTAACGAGATGCATTTGTTCTCCAAATTAATACTGAATAATCAGAATTATTCAACACATCCAAAATTAGTTTGAGGAGTTCAGGCCGAATTACCGTGAGCTGCTATTGGACTTACTTTGCTATGAGGTAATTTAAGGACAAGCGTAGAATGGCTAAAAATAGAAACATGGGAATGGCCCAGCCATGCCACACAGCATTCATATAGATCTATGGAAAAAGAGAGAGAGAGAGAGAGTGAGGGGGTGGCGAGTTCACATACATCACATTTACTCTCTTCTACGTTCCGGCTTGCTATGATGTCCGTATAGAAATACTAACAAGCATTTTTATTACATTCAGAGGTGCTTTCCTGTACAGTGATTAAGCCCAATCACAGACCTTTCAATACCTTTCAGTTTACATTTCCTTTCAATTAAAAATCACAAATGAAAATCCAGTGCAGTCCAGGACTAGCCTTAATCCCTTTATAGGAAACAACTAACATTCTGACCATAGCCTGGACAATCAGATGCATTTCCAACATTTTGTTGGTAATACAAAATATTCAAATGGCCAGTGGAATCACAATGTATAGTTTAATTTTCAAAATGTGTGATTACATAAAATGACATTCAGACTGTGTGCATGTGTGCGTGGGAGTGTGTTGCTTACAATGAAGGCAATGGCCGATGTGTAGACTGAGTGCCAGCTGGATAAGGCAGAAAGGTTCCTCATGAAGTTAGTGACAGGCTTAGCACCTCGTTCTGTGGACACATTTACACATACGGATTGTTCTCAAATGCCCGGACCAGATGTTGCCGTATTAAAAACCACAGAGGTATGTTAGACATTTAGCTGTCTAACTATTGCCACCAGCCTTGCTGTGTCTATACTTACTGAGTCGTCTCATATTTTCAGTTAATCTGTAACAAGAGCAGAAGGTGAGGATTAATTATTAACCAGGGCACCTACAGCCAGGTAGCACTGCTGAACAGTCTCATCAAACTAAAAGGACAGGGAAAACAGCATCAGTTATGAATCGACCACTAGGGGGCGGGCCACAGCCTTCCTCAATGAAATCAGGTCACACTGAACCACTCGTTTTTCTCCAGTGAGTGCTAGGACTCTAAACATAGAATGCGGCATTACATGTTACTGCTGATTTCAGAGGGGTCACAGCATGCATGGGCTACGGTAAGGACATGTTCTATATGAGGTTCCCGCTTAAGTGAAACCATCAAAGGAACTTCAGAGCTTTAATGTGTTGAGGCGGGGGGCTGGGGGGACCGCCGTGTCCTTTGTAACCAATTCAAAACCACAGGTGACACATCAGCGTCTTCCTGTGAAACAGTGCAAAAAGGTTTTGGCACCAGCACCTCAGAAGTGCAGTATGACATTTACAGCAGTCTTGCTGCATTTTTAGTGTCTTCCCGGACCAGTCCCGCCCCTCAGCACCCTGACAGCTTCATTAGCAGGGAGAGAGACAGTGCTGACCACCTCACCTTTTAGCACTGAGCGGCTCCTCTGTCTCTACTGTGTTCTCCTCAGGCTGGAAACGGAAGTCTTCTATATAAACGCCGAAACGCTCATACAGCCACTTCCACAGCTTAGACCTCATAGACTCCTTCTGCTTCTCTCCTGTCAAAAAATAAGAAATAACTATTAGTGTGGGAAAGTCAAAATTAAATCAAGCTATATCCAGGTATACAGTGAGACGAGACGGCGTGGCTCCAGCACAAAAAGACACACAGAACACACAATAAACTATAAATAAACTATAAATATAGACCCTACACTAGAATAAAAATGCGCAATTTAGTACACGGGTAATTTTTAACAACCAGAAATTGTGCCGTCAAGTGGAGAACAAACAGAATACTGGAATGTAACTGGGTGCTTCACATGTGCAAATGAACAGCAGCAGCTCAATATAAATATACAGTTAATCAACAAAAATACAGTAACTCAGACAGTATTCAAGTACAAATGAAACATGGATGTGTTTTGTGCATGCAGCTGCATGTGCATCATAAAACAGTAACGTATAAAGTGCAGAGATGAAAAAAGACCAAAACAGAGCACACTTGTAATTCACTGCAAAAGTGTAAAAGAGGCAAGCAATCCAAGCGCTCTTTCACTGATAAGATTCCATCGGCTCAGAAATAATAAATATACTTGTATGGCCATAGAATTAATATATTTATAATTAACATTCAGCACCGAACACAAAAACAAAAACTGTGGCAGAAATATCATAAAACACTTATCAGACCCATCTTTGAGTGGTTCTAATATTCTACCATGTAGCTTGAATGACGTCCCTCTCTCCAACTCCCACAATCTGCTACACCACTGAAGCAGAAGCGAGGGGAAGCAGGCAGCATGCCAGGATTTGTAGATCTTGCTGTTTTTGAAACTCACTAAAAGTATTATCCAGATTACACGTGACAACGTCTTAAAGAAAGTAAGATTCGTATTCAACAAAGAAATGGACAGACATCCCCTGCTACCTCTTGTCTGTAAGGTTTTCTGAGAGAAACGATTAAATTAGTAGTGTGAGCTATTAAAGCCGTGTGGGAAGATCCACATCAGACTTGTGACTGGTGATGGTAATGTTAACATACACTGTAATTACGATTAAGACCACCCAGTCATTTTTTCTACTAAAATGACAATGAAACACTAAACAAACATCAAAAATGCAAAATCCTGTTCTTGAAGGTGTTTCCCCCATGCAGCCAAAACGACCTCTCACTTATAGTACACCTTATTCCTCATCACTCACAGGACTGGAATTTCAGATCACAAGTTGGAGCTCAGAACCCTCATTTAAATAAATTGGAAACAAATTAAACTCATCAATTTCATGGCAGTTTACGGTAATCATCACTAAGTCAAGTAACTAATCCCGACCACAGACATTTACAGGACACTATACTGTTATTCATAGGACATATTTTGTAAATATTCAAGTGAAAACAGATTAAACCAAATATTAACTAACCAAAGAGTCTCAACAAGGGGAGGCAATAATCATCTGCTCCCCAACTGTGTGCAGGTGTGTGTGTGTGTGTACGTGTATGTGTGTGTGTGTGTGTGTGTATGTGTGTTTAAGCAGAGACATGCAGTTCATCAAAGTACACTTCCCACCTCTCTAACCTCTGAACATCTTCCTTTAATCTTAGACCCTACAGCTGTTACCACACACAAACACAGACACACACACACACACACACACACACTTACACACAAACACATAGTAACACAGTGACCTCTTTTAAATACTCTTCTGCAAAGCTTTGCAGGTTTCTCCTTCTCTCTTTCTGTCTCTCTCACTCTCTCTCTCTCTCACACACACACACAGACACACACTCATAGTTTGTAACACACATGGTTTCTGACCTACTACTGCAAGGGACTGCAGATGGAGACACTCATACCAACAAGCAACAATTACTTGACAGTAACTGTCAGGACAGACAAGTCATGCCATCTGTGCTTAAAGGTTAGTCACAGCAGCAGTGACAGGTCAGACAGAGGCCAGGAATACTGAGGCAGTCAGTCTGAACTTGATACAGTTGGAAACTGTATATAAAGTAAATAAAGCAGCTTTCCGTGTGGAAATCTAGCAGCTAAAATTATAAGGAGCCACTTGCTACACCACTAATCCTCGAACTATGGTACGAGTATCACTGGTGTTTTGCGATGCTCCCTCTAGTGGTACATGAAAGAATAAAACCAAAATAAAACCAATTTAAAACATCATACTATTAAAATACTACAACAATTTAAAAAACTGTAACCATGATAAAATTGTAACGAGATTTAAGATATTGTTGTCTGTCTGGTAATATTTTTGCTTTAGTCTATTTACTAGGAACACAAATGAACTGTTAATTGTCAACAGTTACAAGCTATACTGTGATGGCAAGATAAAATCCAACTCTCACTTGCTTTGTGTGTGCATGTGTGTTTAAGTGTGTTTGTGTGCATGTGTGTTTAAGTTGTATTTCTTCTGACTTGCTGTATGCGTGTATGTGTGTGTGTGCGTGTGTGTGTCTGTATGTGTGTGTGGGACTTTTACTGTTGTTTGAAAGCTGTGTTTAAGAGTTTAAGTGCCAGTTCTAGTGTGACCCCTTTGTACAGCGTGGCTGTGGTTAACAACAGTCAACAACAAATAATATCTGTCTCAGAAATGAATTTTCCTTCTGTCTGAACGGTGTGTAGCTGAATAGGGCAGACCCACATTTCAGCCATGCACCCAATGGAAAGTTTGAGAACCACCGGGGTAAACCACAGAACTTCAAAGCAGTGGACATCTCCGTCAGCTTACCTGTTCCATTGACAGTAGGCCCATGTGCTTTGGGAGGTGGGGGCGGCGAGTCCTCTAGCCTGTGAGTGACACAAACATTTATTAGAGGAGGTGACTAAACTATTGCACCTGCAGAGTTTTTAACAGCGCAGCTGAGATACTATTCTACAGCACGGGTCAAGAGAAAACCAACCACCACCAAACCGATCCTTCTGTCCTACCTGGTTTTGAGAATCTCGTTCATCTTTTGTTCGAGGTCGACTCTTTTCAAGCGCTCCTTCTCCAGGTCCTGCTTCAGCGTCTCGATGTTCGTCTCCTCTCGAAGTTTCCTCAGCTCCTCCTCTGAGGGAAACAGAACAGCACGGGTCAGGAACACGGCCGGGAATTGATGAGGGAATTCCTGACACAATTTCAAAACGGCACCAGACAAATTACACTTCAGCAGGTCATTTCAACACATCATTTCACAGGTGAGAAGAAAAGATAACGGACAACAGCGGTTCTCAAACTAGGATGATAAAGCCATAAACGTCTCTATGTGTCAGGTCCATGGCTCTTTCTGTTTGTATGAACTCTCATTCTGAAGTTCTACACCGGCCGGGTGAGTATTCACAGCCAGCCGGTGTTTTAGTTTAAGTGACTGTATGATTCGATTTGTTCTTGGTTAAGTTCTGTTTGGTATTTGTACTGGTGTCGGTCCCCCCTTCGTTCTAGTAGGTCTTTGACTTGTGTGTAGGCCCTTGTGCCTTTTTGTTTTATCTTTTGGAAATAAAGAAAAGTCTGTATTAAAATGGAATCCCGCCTCTGCGCCTCCTTCCCTTGGCTCGTGCTGATACTATGTTTCGTGTGCATCATGACTATTAGTTGAACAAAGTGCACAAAAACGTACAAAAAGTATATTATTACTTCGGTAATAATCACTTGATAATCACCTTGAGTTGATAAAGTGCTGTCTGAAATATCGCGATATGTTTTAAAATGAAAGCATGTAGTAGGAAATTCTAAGATATAGCAACAGATTTAACAGTGCAGCTATAAAGTCCACGTGAGGATGTTAGATGTGAAGAGGGTTTCTCTTGGGTGTTTCAGGATGAGTTGAGACAGAGGAGGTCATGAACCATGGCCTGGATTCAAAAGGGGACCATGGGTCAAACAGATTGAGAGCCATTGTTTTAAGACTCTAGTATCTGAAATCTTTTCAAAGGAAATGCAGCTGAATGTCAACTTTGTCAAAGTCCCTTGAGCCCAAATGTCTCTTTAAATCTCCATCAACCTGCTTCATGCTTGGTTCAGAGCAACTTCCCTCATTGTTAGGCTATGCTTGGACAGCCAGTCGACTCCGATTCTCTTCTAACAAGCCCAATATGCAACAGACGTTTTCGCTGCAAGCAATTTCACACACTTTCAATCAGGTAAAGGTAAAAAAAAAAAAAATCCAACTCTGTGAGTACAGCCTGTTCCCCCACACAACACCTGCTTCAAGGTTACCTGGAAAACAAGACCATCCTCATCTATAATTCAGCCCCAGTCCAGTCTCTGCCAGGGGCACCGTCCTCACCGTAAAGACCCCCTGGTGCTCACTCAAGGGCAGGTGACATAGGAGAGACACCAGAATCCTGTGAAACGACGACGACCCTGACAGTCTGCAGCAAAATGTCCAGGCTGTACAGCTTTAAAATTAACCAGGAAGAAGATCCTCAAACTACTGTTAGACTATTATACCTGCACTGCATTGGCAAAGTATTGCAATTCCCCGCTGATGTCTGTTATAGATCACTGACCTTGGTGGATTTCTTCAGTAATCCTGGTCTTGCCAGAGGCTGGCTGAGATGTTGAACTATTTATCTAATATGTTCAGCCCCCAGTGTAGAGCGGTATTCAGTTCTGAGGACTACAGTGACAGATCTGTCACTGATTAAAAGCTGCTCAAGTAAACAGAAAGAGGCTGACAACAGTTCTATCAGGGATTAGGCCAGGCAAGGGAGTCTCCCTTTTTAATTATTGTAAGTGTTTTCACTTAGCCCAGAAGTGTCAGTAACAGTTCTTGAGGACCACAACACAGTACGGTTATGTGTTTATCCTGTTTTAACATCACTGAATCTAATTAGTTAGTTATTTTAGTGTTATGTCTCGTAGGGCTTCACAGCACTAGTCTGCACTGGGCAGGACAGAACATGGTTAGTTATATTATACTGCAACATATTTCTAATATTAAGTGATGTTAAAATTGGGAAGTTAAGTGAAGTTAAGTGAAGTTAAAATTGACCTGCATTACTAATACTAATTTGTTATCCATTAACTTAAAGAACAGTAAAAGCAAGGAGCTTTTCTCAATTGTTTTAAACAGAAACTACATTTAATAGGTCCAATATTTCAATAAAACATTCAGTGTTAAGGCCCGGTATTACCTCAGAATGGTGACTGGGATGTTGCCTTTGGGCCTTTCTAGCTTCAGCCCTGCTACTGCTCTTATCAGTACTTGGGCAAGACTACAGCTTGAGACAATGTTGGATTTCTTGGATTACATGAATACATTCATTCATCAAACCACCTGCAGTGTGATTAGTTCACACTTCACAGTATAAACATGCAGTTTAACTGGTCAGCCTTCTGCAATATCAGCCCAGCATTATCAGAATTCCAGTATGATAATGATTGACTTACTGTAAACTGTGGAACCCAAATGCTTTTTTGCAAATGAACTCAGGTGCTTTGGATCTCGAAAAAAGGTTAAAACTGTGCACGACTGTGGTACTCTCAGAGCATCTTCCTCTAGTCACACTAAATAAAGTGCCATTGAGCCAAAGCCAAAAACAGGAGCGTCGTGTTACAACATGTTGTCCCGGCTGGACTTGTAGTTTGTAAAGCAGATGTGTGGTTTGTGTGTGAGCCCATTCTGTGTAGGGGCACTGCAGATAAAGATGCTGGGACACTGCGTCTGGGGGGGCTACGCTGACCCACAGCACACTGCAGTACGTGGTGCATCACTGGGATAGGCCTTTCTGTCCCAGAAGTGCAGAGAACAGCAATATTGTCATTTGCTGACAGATTTTGGACCCTGCAAGAGCACAGATATTAGATTTCTTAAGGTGTGCTGGAAGGAAAGCTTTTAAACATGCATGACTTCTCAATAACTACACCAAATTAAAAACCGTTCAAACAAAGGCCAATGATTTCAAACCAGATTAAACTTCATTCATTCTTCCCGTCCGCTGATTTGGCAGAAGTGCTGAGTCTGCTATCTCGGCTGGTAATCTGCATTGCTGCCAGACCCACATTTAACCTTATAGGCTTGTGTTTCACAGAGGACGGGACTCTCTGTTACCCGGACAGGCAGAAGTGTCAGCACTGCGACACAACCTATGACACAAACGCCCTCGAAACAGTAACAGCTTGTAAATACTGAGCAGGCCAGTGATGTGAGTGAGTTCCTGATCAGAATAAAAGATCAGAGTCTTCGGTTTCTTACCGTAGGAGCCTCGTGGCTCCTGTTGCCCTGTTAGCTCACCTGTCAAGCACATATCGGAGTTGGGGGACGACGACATTTATTTGCTTGCTTTTTTGCCAGTCTTCAATTTGGAAGCTGATGATATTGTTGTTGTAATAAATGATAGTCACGACAGTGAGTCTTTTCAACATAATCTTTTCAACAGAAACTGTATAGATATCTTTTACAGTCTTTTCTTGTTTAGTAAAAGTCAAATACCTTCACACCTTTAGTCAGCTACTTAGATGAGCCTACGGCTGTTGAGTGTAACCACAACACCCTGAGAGGTTGGAAAGCTCCCATTATTAGTTACACACTGGAACTGAGGTCTAAAGACAAGCTGAAGGGACCTGAAAGGCTGCCTAAACCTTTGCGCACCATTTTATTTTAGCCTTATCAATATCTTAAATGCAGCAAATAAATAGTTATCATGCAATAAAATTTGTTAAATGTGTTATATGTGAACTTTTCAATGCATTTGTTGTATAGACGTATTATATATGTTGTAAAAATGTAAAAAAAAAAAAACCTGCTTCAACCCTCAAGAAAAAATATACAAATACATACAATTTTCTATTTTTTTTAAATTATGTTTTGGCAATATTGGCCACACCTACTGAAGAAGTCAACTTCATGGGAGCTACCAGAGCAACTATGGTGCTCTCAGAGAAATTAACGGATTGTCATGGAAAATTTGGATACACTACATTGGCACCTACAACACAGATGTTGTTGATTTCATCTGTCGAGTTAGGACTTGTCCTGTCACCTCCCATGACATTCAAACTGCCACTGCTATAGGCTTTCCTTCAAAACAACCTGTCCCTTACAGGCAGCACCCATGTGCCTGCGCTCTCCCAACTCTTGACACACAGCATGCAGCTCTGGAGCACGCATGAAAAGATGCTAATGAATGACCCAATTGCTTATGCAGTTAAACAAGTCAGACAAAAGCCTTTCTAACCAAGTGACAATGTCCCTTCACACTGTGTGCATGAGCAGCCATGACTGTCTCTGCCAAATGAACATGGTAAGAATGGCTGTGGGAGCTCAAAGCCAGGTCCCGTGACCGAGCGCTTCATGGAAAACAGTGGCACAGTTTTCCCAGAACTTCGCCTTTGAATCTGAAGACGCCATGCACAAACAGTGAATGCCGCGTCTCTTAGAGGTCGAGGAGAAAGCAGAAGGTTGACTTTTATTGTGTCTACAGTTTCACTTTACACAAACCACCTGCTCTTTCCACAGTAACCGAGCTTCGGTGCTTTCACCAACAAGGGTGTGAGGAGGAGCTCATGTAATTCCCACATAAAGGGTGGGGTGACGGCAAGAATCTCACCTATCTGGTCCTGCTCTCACCACTGAGGATAGAAATGATTACATGTTTAAAAAGAGACCACCTCCGTTTGACTATTGATGATAATTATGATGACTGAAATACTTCCAGAGAATCAAGACAAGTAGTTTCCAAAGAAGCTGCTGTGTGACAAAATGTCTCGTGCTGAAGTATGTTGATCACCACTAGTAGTCGTTTTACAGCAAGTTGTGATGTACTTCACTCCCTTTGACCACTTTTGGCAGTTACTAACCACTGCATACTGAGACCACCCCTCAACACCTGACCCAGTCGTCCATCCATCACAGTTTGGCCCTAATCAAAGTAGCTCTGATCCTTATACTTTGTCCCTTTTCCTGCCTCCAACACAGCTTAAAGAACTGACTGTTTTCTTGCCTAATATATCCCACACCTTGACAGGCGCCGTTATACCAAGATAATCAATATTATTCACTTCTCCTGTTTGTGGTTTTAATGTTGGGGACGACCGGTTTATATAATTCCAATAATTCTAGTAAAATATTTCCCCAGAGAAAATGCCAGCCATGGCCTCGAGGTAGCTCTACTAGGCTTTTAGAACAAAACACAGAGTCAGAGACCCCCGGCGGCTCATCAATAACTGTCGTTATTCTAAACGGAGAGGCTTGTGTTGTGTAACAGCCTATTAATAAGCCTTGCCTAGATTTACAGGCAGCAAGCAGCAATCTGAAAGAGCCCCCCCACACACGCACATACACACACACAGTCTAAAATTAGAACCAGCTGGTCTCTTGACATGTTTAATGTATGATGAGCCATCTAAGTATCACAAATCAGAATGGTGATATGTGGCGTACACATCTTTATCAAGTTTTATCAGGTGTTAAACAAAAGAGAGATCAAAGAGACAGAAGGCTACAATAGAGAATGGAGTAAGTGATTGTGTGTGTGTGTGTATCAGCCCTTTAACCAGTGAAGGGCTAATCTCTCCACTAATGGCGAGGTGGTACAGGTCACACAGCTTAGTCACACACACACACACACACACACACACACACACACACACACACACACACACACACACAGTGAATAAATGAATAAAGCCAGCTCAGATCCTACTGAGAGTGATTACAATTCCACAGCTAGAGGTGACAAACAGAAAGATTTACGCTGACATACGACCACATACACACGCAAAAGTTATATAACTGCAGCTCTGGTGATGGGTGAGGTGTTCTGTGACCACCTCTACGTTGATGAACGTGACATTTTACTGACCTGAACGGCAGATGGACGTTCCATCATTGGACTAAACTTACAGCAAAACTGGGTCTGGACCACCAAACTTCAGGGGCCGGTTTCACTAAAGTAGTTTAGACTGGTCTATGGGGTAAAATAGGTCTTAAGTTTGTTTATAGACCAGTTTATAGACCAGTGTAACGCAAGTAAGACAGTTTCACAAAAGTTAAGACCAACTCATTTTAGACTTAAAAAGTTAGCCACCTCACCCCCAGGCTAACATGGGTCTAATATGCTATTTCACTAATATGCTATTTGCTGATGAATTTATGGAGAGAGCTGTAAGACAGGAAAGAGTTTTCAGGGATCGTACTAACCCGCAAGGAATGAAATACTTTATACTTTAAATCTTTTTAGAACCGCGACAACATCCCTGACAACAGCAGGATTTACGCTGTTAACGGACGTGGTAATCTTTTTCCAAACGGCGTTTTTCTTTTTGTTGTTGCATTCTTCACTAAATTTCCCTGATAAAATGTCTTTATAGGAGCTGAATTCCTCCAAAATACATAGATTTTCCGAATGGGTGAAAGGTGTTGCACGGCTGGATGTGTCCGCTCGGTCCGCCATTTTTTTTGTGTTGAAAAGAGTCTTAAAATACCCATAATTCTTTGCAGCATATAACTACTCAAGATAGTCGGGGGCTTAACTACTTTGTACAACAGTATAATTTAGATGTCTATGTCATGTCTGACTATACCCTATATCTAAGTTATAGTTACAGTCTATCTTTGTAACCGGCCCCAGGAATCTATTATTTGGTGAAAATCTGACTAAGAATGAACGTAAAGTGATGACAGGCCGCTGCACCCATGGTGTGTGAAGAGAGCCATTATATACTCCCCCTCCTACTTTCAAAAAGTATTTGTTGTGTTCCCCCCAACTTCTCTACCCAGCGCTTACAGATTAGTCCACTAATGTGCGATTTGTATGAGGGAAACAGGTAAAACGCGGAGTACAGCGTTAACATCCCACCACATTTGCGTTTCATGCAATAAGTATCATCAGAGGACATCAGGTCTAAAATATCACCTCAACGCTAAACATTTAGGAGCGAACCCGGCAGTCCGAGCCAGCACAGCCCGATCCCAGGACCAGCGTCCCGCCACACTGGACCAGGCACTCAGACCCAAACTGAGCATGTCTACCTGTGACCCACTAACTAACTCCCTGACAAAATGGTGTTTGTTGCTGAGTTTATTTTGAGATCCCTTGTATGCTGGACGCTGGAACTAATATATATGGGGGTTACGTGCTCCCCGCCCCCGACTTATTCACCCAGCATATATGCTGCTCTTAACTTTGTACTGTCCACTTTCTGCCATTACTAAGCAAATTTCCCACTTGTGGGACTAATAAAGGTTTATCTTATCTTATCTTACCTTATCTAGCACTTTGTATGAGTGAAACACACAAGACGCCAAGTGCCCCCCGGTTACATTCATTTTTTAAATCACGTGACACCCCTAATATGTATATGTATATGTACACAGTAGGAATCTTCAGATCCCTTGTATAAAACACAGGACTGTAAAACACAGATAATTGTACATATTTTTGTATGGTGTACAGGTGTTTTATATTATACTGTTATATTGAATAGTTTTTATTCTATAGGTTAAGCTGCTTCTATTTTCTTCTATTGTACTGTTCACTTTCCCATTCGTGGGACTAAAAGTGTTATCACCTATCTTATATTGGGCTGCCCAAGACTGAGGGGCCAGGCTCCAGTGATGCTAAAACAGTACTTACGAAGGAAGTGCTTCTCCAATAAGGCGATCTCGAGGTGCCCTTTGACTTCATTGAGCCTGTCCGCCTCCGTCCTCTGGTAGTCTTGGATGGCAGCAGCCATGGTGATGGACCCTGGACCAGCCTGGACACGAGAGAGAGAGAGAGGGAGAGAGAGAGAGAGCAGGGGTTATATACCACACTCGCATACCAAAAACAGCACACAGCGGCCAGCAAAGAACACCTTCAGTAAATAAACTAGAAGCCCGGGGATAGGTGAGAAAACATTTTTAGGACCTATTATTGTGAATGCAAAGTGTGAAGAGGGTACTGCAGGTGCAGCACACAATACAAACATACCTTAATAATAAAGAGCCATTATAAAGTGCTAATTTCAAGCACTTAAAAAAATAATGCCGCCCTGGCGCATACAGAACAGTCCAATTTTACAGTTGGAACACTGCTGGCCTGCTCAACAGGTTTTGTCTCTTGAGTTAGATTACTGATTCTCCATTAGGGCATGAATCAGCCGAGCAGTCAGAACACTCCAGCCTGGCCGTGACTCCAGTCTGGCCAGGACATTAAACCATCTTCCTGGAAGTACAACATTACCAGGATTCTGCACAACAAGGCTGAGGTCACCAATCAAAGGCCCTCTCGGGAGCCGTATCCAAGGTAACTGGTGCCCAAGCAGCCGCCCTTCACCAGCTTGAAGACATGCAACCGATCCGTCGACTGATCGCACTGGAAGGGAAAGGCAAAGCAGAGAAAAAGCCTCTTGAGCTCTGCACACAAACCGCTCCCTCTCCAGTTATCAGGTTTGATAAAACAGAAATCTGAACGGAAAGCAGACAGAATGCATTTCACCAGCAGCATAAAAAAACACCACGGAGGATGTAAACATGAACTCACCACGCTGGTTTCAAACAATAGGAAGCGGAAATACGAACCAACACAATAAATAAAATAATCAGGAACCGTTTCTGGATGTTTGCATGTCTCTGTCTTTCTGATACGTGACTTAACGTAGAGAAGCTTCTGCTTATTATGATCATTAAGCAACCAGTCAGTTTTTTTTTTTTGGTCAAGCCTGTTCAGCAGCCTCAGGAGCTTCTCTGGGTGGAGTCATTAGTGCTTGTTATTTTTAAGCACTAATACTGCACATTTCAGGTGTCTCAGGTGTCTTAAGAGACATACATATTCGCGGTCTCCATAATTCCCAAATGTAAGAATAGACCAGAACATATAGTCAGGGGTTTGACAGCGGTGCGCAAGTAAGCATGCGTGGGATATACAGCAAAATGTGCAGCAATTTTCTGTCTTCATGGTACAAAAAACATTTGAGTAACTTCATACTGGATCTCTAATTACCACAACTCAGATAAGGAAAACCTTAAAAAGAAAAATAATAATTACGTTTGAAAATAATTAAAAGTGTATACTATTTGGGGGCTAAACATTTTAGCCATCTGGTTTTTGATAAACATGGGAGCATAAAACAGTTACCAAAAGAGCATAAAACAGTTATCGAGGCCATGGAGAGAGAAAAGGCTTGCCAAGAACGGCACCCCTTGATCAATGGAGAGACAAATTAAATGAAGAACAATTTAAAAGTCTTGAAAATAGGTTCCTTCCAGCATTCAATGAAGCAAACCACGCACGGCCAATCCGTAAAGTTGTTGTATTTTGAAGATGCTCGGGATCAAAGTTGGGACAGCATATCACTCTAACGGCAGAACTAGTGAAACTGAGAGCAGAAGTGAGGATGACATGGATAGCCAGAGGCATTTTTAATGTGGGGGGACAAAACAAATTATTTTGAAAAGTGAAATAATGGTATCTAAAAGAAAGTAAAAGTGCTATAATGGTTCCATCGCCCATGGTGAGGTGCAAGATTTTTAATTTTGGTGAGTACCAAATCATTCATGTAGGTACTCAATAGAGTACTAGAGCAAAAAAAGTATGTCAACCCATGCATATAGGCATATACATGCTCCAAAATGTGCAATAGCTTCAGTAAGTTAGAATAATTTTGACAGATATAAACAAGAGAGATACAAACAGGTCATTTCTGCAAAAAAAAAAAGGACTAGTAAACCAGACTTAGCTGTAAAAATTTTGTCACCATGATCAATAATCAATAGTCTGCTCGATATTCCTTCTAATTTTAACTGTGACTGACACATGACCTATAGAGGGCTCCATCAGGGGGCAAACATTAATGCAAAACCTGAAGCAATTTTCTGCAGACAGATTAAGAACAGTTCAGGGCTAAAATGGAAGCACTCATTAATAGTCATTTAGTCACTTAATTTTAGTAAGGCTGATTGGCCCACAGAGAATCGCACATATATTTAGTCCCTCATACAGCACCAGTTTGAGATCACACATGAATATTTAAAAGAAGCATTTTTAAAACGTTTGAGATGCTGCATATGCACTTCAGCCAGTGTTGTCAGCATAAACTAATAAAGGATGGCGTAATTTACTCTGACTCTTCAGCCACATTCAGGTCCGAGCAGCATTGGCTCATAGTCTGAAGAGCATCATGCTGAAGGTGAGTAATCTATTTTAATATTGCCACGTTTTAAAGAGCTTAGATTGAAAGCGACTTCAGAAGAAGGTTTGCCTACCTTCCCCTGACCACTCGCCTTCTCAGAGTCACCAGGTCATATTTCTGCACAGCTTGCTAAGCAGGCTTCCTCCAGCTCCAGAGAGAGTCAGACGAATATTATATTCATACTAAACCTCATAGGAGAGCAACACATACTGAAATATGGATTGTAAATAGAGAACTCCTTTTAATATAAAACACAGGTTCTAAACATTTACAAAAGTTATTCTATGTGTTTTTGCTTCTATGCAGGCTTGTACAGTGTTTGAGCATGGGCCTATTTTTAGGTGCTCTTAAGAGAATTTCATATACATTACTATATAAATTTATATAATAAATACTGGATCAGTATCAGCTGATACTCAAGGTTTAATCGATATCGGTATTGATAATCAATATCAGTATAGGGAAAGTAAAGGTATTATCATGCCACCCCTGCCTAGGATCTGTCCTGTGTTCTGTTTATATTGTTAGTAAAGGGGTGTTCTTAATTATGGACTTCTGACAATATTCAAAAAGATATAAAGTAGTGCTAAACCTCACAAATGTCATCGTAACAGCATTTTAATACATGCAATATCACTTCTGCTACAACATTAGTGTTGCAATAATACAGAGGCTGTCCAGGATTAATTAATCTTCTGTGAGTGCACAGTAAATTTAAAGTCAGCGCTTGCCAAATCCAGCATTACACGATTTGACCCCAAGAACCGCACATAAAACACTGAGCTGCACAGACACTGTGATGCTTTATTATCATTATGAAAGATGGTTTTAAAGCCAATAAGGGCTGGAAGAGTTCACACTAGAATAAAACCCACTCAACATTAAAAAGCCACTTACAGGATCACGCAGCTCCTCTCCATCTTTGATGGAGACTCGAGGTTTTATCAAGAGGTCATCATTACATTCGCTGTCCGACGCGTTGGGAGACTCAGCCAGGTCTAAGAACTCGTCTCGCTTCTGTCCTCGGAACCTGATCTTATCCAGTCGCTTTAGCATCTTCAGTACACAATTCCGCGTTTTTATCTTAGCATGGTGGATGGCAACCCTGCAGGGACAATAAAACTGAAATTAGACACACAATCATCCTATAATAAAGCACAGAATAGGATGAGTGTATGGTTATGTGTTAGGAGAGAGGCACTGTGAAGAGCGGGAGGACCTCACCAATCAAACTGAAAAAATGAGTGTCAGTATCAAATACAAATGCACTGACCAAACAATCCATGTATGTTTACTTTCTGTATTCTGTTAACGTCCTCGAACAAATTAGCTGTCAGATAAAGACACGCCCATGAACAGAGAAGAGAAAATGCCAAGTCTATCTGGGAGAAACTCTCTCCCTGAACAAGAGAGCCCATTAAGAGTGTGACAAAGACATCCTCTCTTAGTAAACTGAGTTCACAGCACTGGAGGAATTTGCAGCTCGCAGGCAGCCTCGCTCTCATAATGAGAGCCGCTCTAAGCACCAGAGTCTGAGGGCTGTGAACTGCACCGGCCTCCCTGTTACTGAGAAACGCTGTGCAAATAGAGAGAAAGAGAGAAAGATAACATGTAGATTATAGTATGTAGGTTAGGATTATACAAGGCCTCAAATGAGCTGCTGGAGTTTCTGCATCCATTGTGTGTTCATTACTACTATGGCCTGGGCAGGGGCTGGTCAGACACTCTTGCGTTTTTAACGGACTTTTGGAGAACCACAATCTAATGTGTGAATGAGAAGAACCCTTTTAAATCTTACAGGAGCTGCACATCATGTGAAGGTTCAAGAAAAAGCTGCTACATTGTTCTTTAGTTCTCTGAACCTTTACAAGGTTCCACACTCACACAGATCTCTTTATCAAACATGGTTCTTCAGGGAACCAAAAGGGCTCTTCGATGGCATTGCCCAAACAGCCTTTTGTAGCACCATTTTAGGAGTGTGATTACTTGTAATAGCAGCATGCAACAAAAAAGCATGTTCCTCATGCCTGCATGAGACTAAAGAGTGATTTATACTTCTGCGTCTGTGCGAGTATCTGGGAACCTGTGCGAGTGTCGTGCGCAGGTGTTTGAGTAGTCTGCCAAAATGCTTAACAGGCTCCAATTACACCAATGGATTTTGCACTAGTCCTGAAACTGGTTGAGTACTGCATCTCATTCCACCCACAGTGCTCTCAGAGAACCAGTCAGTGCCACAAAATTCATAGATCTGGAAGATTCTCGAGGTTTTTGGAGGCGTGGCCTCTGTGAGAAGCCCTCTTCTGTTGCGCAGTGTACATATCGTTCCATTCACCATAATCAGCCTTAAGAGTGTCAGGTGAGGTACTCACTACATACTGCCCCACCACTCCAGTTCAGCCGCTTACTTTCACAGCGGCACCATAAACTTTAATAATAACACTATGATAATAAGCCTGTAGCTTAAGAGGTTAAAAATGATCATGACATTAATTATGCAAACAGGTCTCCCAGTCCACCGAGCCTAGAGGCTGGGTTTCCAAGATTGGTTCTTTTCCTCTAGAGGATAGCAGATTTGTGACGAGAGAGCAGTGCCTGCGTTTTCTGGACGTTTCCAGGTTATATTTTAGCTCCTTCTGGAAAATGTTGCAACACAAATCCACACACAGCTTTGCTTAGATCTGTCACATGTCACGGCACGGCCTGCGATAAAGCACAGGTGCCGGCGACTGCAGCAGCACATGTCTAGCAGGATTAACGGTTTTTAAAAAAAAGCCTGAAACCCCTTTCAGTGGCAAAAAAACCCCCACAGAGTAGAAAACGCTGCTGCTCTGCCAACCCACTATTCAGTGCCGTGGCTCGACCTCAGAGCAAACAAAGCCAGTCTGGGAACAAAGCGTGTGGGGCTGCGCTCTCAAACTCCAAGACCCCGGCTGCCTCTCCATTCCCCTCCTCATGAAACTGACAGAGCCCCGGACTCCCACCCTCCACCTCCTTGCTCAGTACCCACTCACAGTTGGAATTTCGTGATTGAGGAAAGAGTTTGGTGATATGGTGCACCCACACTTCCTGTACAGATAAGACCAGGGAGAGGGAGATCAGAAAATGCGGCGCCAAAAAATCTCTACACAACATGTTTTATCAAGATATCAGAACATTTTGATCATAAAACCAGTGAGCTAAGCATGAGATCTTTAGAGCAAGGGTCATCTTTATGCTCAACTGTATGTCTTCAGTTAGCACCTATTACTGAAATAACAGAACACAGTATAATAACCACAGAGCTGACAAGTTTGACAACCAGGCCACCAAAAAGTTGTTTACATCTGCATTTACCAGGAGAAACAGAAAAACATGAGAACAAAGCACTTCAGTTTTAATACTCTATTCGGGCACAAAGTCAAGCTGGCCCACCAATTCCCCATAAAACAAATAAATCCATAATTAAACGATAACTAATTTTATTTTCCACAAAGAAGGAACTGGTAAAAGTGTGATGCCTCACGATAAGCCTGAAGAAGGTTTCCCTGAGGAACGTAAACTGAACTGCTTGGAAAGCTGTACAATAAGAGATGAAGGAGAAGCTTGTTATGGGTGGGTCAGTATGTTCCTGCCATTTGGACCATGAAGCTGAAATCATGGGGCGTCTTGGGAGATCACGGGACGGCTGTGCAAGACTTTCAGTGGAGCTCTCAGAACTTTTGGTCCAAGCTTTGAAGTCAGCTTTGAAACATTTTTTAACGAGAGCATTTTTTCATGCAGAATACAACAAAAACACCTACTTGTTTCCTTGGGTAAGGGTGCGTGATGAAAATCAACAACAGGGTGTTGAATTCCCATGATTTATTGATGAATTCCTCTCTGCTAACCATGACCAGTTCCAGCTAACAGAACAACACAGTCCCATGTAACCACCTCTGGCTCAAACTTTAAATTAAAGAATAATTACATAATAATAAGAATAATAAGAATGAATAATACCATGCCAACTCGTTCTTTGCCACTACAAAGGCTGAAGACACTCACAATCTACCCACTACTATTGTATCAATAGAAATCAATCTCTCAACAGCTATTTCCTATCATGCTGACACATTTGTGGATCTTCTCCTCTGCATCTGAATTCCAGAATCAGCTCTTATTTGTTGGTAGACGTGTATTAAAATTATTTCCGAACTGATGTTTACCTCTGCAGAATCCTGGCAGCACTGTAGTCTACAGTCACTACTGTCGTAGTAAATCAGTTCCACTCCCTACCCTTAAGGTGTCCAACAGGGTTCTGTCCTAAGTCCACTTTTTAAATTACACTTATTACTCATTATCAGTGCGTATCATCTGATGATTTGATCTGTGTTTGACATCACACATCCGCCTGCATGAACTGTACCTTTCCCAAGCATATACAAATTAAAGACATATCAATTAAATACTCGTGCTACTCTTCACTTTTAGTCTAAAATATTAACATTAAATACAGAAGTTTACTTGTGCAGAAAAAGACCTTCATGAAAAAGACCTCACCATGAAAAAGACCTCACGATAAGCTTCGCCCAGTTGACTCCCTAGAGGCAGATGATCAGACATCAGTGTCCGTGACTCTCCTCCAGAGATCTGAGTCTTCTGTTACCAGCACGTCTCCAGGCCCTTGAAAGAACTGGGAAGTGTGCTTTCTCAGAGCTACGTTCTAGTTTCTACCATTTCTAGATCCACTCCTAATGATCTCTCAACAGAGTGCATAATAGATGTCAATAAAACACTGGAGATGAGAAACAACATCAATTTTTCATTCGCTGTAGCATTCAGATGATGGCTGCTCCTTTTATGTTAGGGTGTGTTTCAACAGAAAACATCACTCTATCACCAGCCACCACTGTTGCATAGTATAGACCCACGCTGTTTACCGTACATTTACACTGGCTTTTCAACACATATTCAGTGTTCCAGGGTCATCACAACCACTGAGTCAGATCAGTTCGATTTATCAAAAAACAAATAAACAAACAAAGGCGTGCCTCAGTAACTGAAAATGTACTGCCAATACTGTAGTAAGTGAGGCCTTGACCCCAAATAGCATCTCCCACCGTGCAACAGCTTCTGGATCGATGCACCCATCATGCAACCAAAATATCTCTTTATACAGCCTGTGTATGAACCTATACTAGAACACAGGTTTTTCAGCAGACAAATAACTGCAAAACAAAGTAAACTGATGCAAACTGATACAGAAACCAGAAAGTCTAATAACTAAAAATAATCGTCAGAAAGAATTAATAGTATAATAATTCTGAATATTTTGTTTAGTTATACACCTTGCACTACAACAAAATACATTGGTGAACTATCTGAAGTGGCACATCTGAAGTGGCACATTGGTGAACTACCTGAAGTCCATTATTATTATTATTATTATTATTAGTAGTAGTAGTAGTAGTAGTCTTGTTGTATTGTGTTTGTTTGGATCATGTAAATGTCTCAATTTGTTCAAAGCCCCACGCAAACTCCAGTCACAACCATGTGAGACTCACCAGCATATTCACACACCATCCAAACACCAAGTGCACTAGTAGCATCCCCAACTGCACAGCCAAGGTCATCAGTACCTTCAGTGCATGCAGCATGTGGTGTTGGTCAGTCAGTGTGGGCAGTGTGTGGTGTTGGTCAGTGTGAGCAGTGTGTGGTGTTGGTCAGTGTGGACAGTGTGTGGTGTTGGTCAGTCAGTGTGGGCAGTGTGTGGTGTTGGTCAGTGTGGGCAGTGTGTGGTGTTGGTCAGTGTGGACAGTGTGTGGTGTTGGTCAGTGTGAGCAGTGTGTGGTGTTAGTCAGTGTGGACAGTGTGTGGTGTTGGACAGTCAGTGTGAGCAGTGTGTGGTGTTGGTCAGTGTGAGCAGTGTGTGGTGTTGGTCAGTGTGGGCAGTGTGTGGTGTTGGTCAGTGTGGGCAGTGTGTGGTGTTGGTCAGTGTG
>JBBPCX010000032.1:9245669-9268381 GCA_037974365.1 Hydrocynus forskahlii | reverse complement strand
GAGAGAGAAAGAGAGAGGGAGAAAGAGAGAGAGAGAGAGAGAGAGGAAGAGAGGGAGAGAGAAAGAGAGAGGGAGAGGGAGAGGGAGAGAGAGAGAGAGAGAGGGAGAGAGAGAGAGAGAGAAAGAGAGAGGGAGAGAGAGAGGTGAGAAAAAGTTAGCTTTGTGTATTTTTCACAAATAAATTCTTATTATCAAATGTGGCAGTGGGGTAAATATAATGTTACTTTTCTTTATTGATTTCAAAACCTCATTGCTCACCTAAAATATCTTATATTAGTAAGAAAAATTGTAAATATTGCCCTGTAAACATAGATGCCTTTTCCATGCACAATAAGAAGATATAAGACTGTTTCTTTCCTGGTAAGATTTTATTGCTGTGATCAGAGCCTCAACTTGAGTATTTTCTTACTAGATATTTAGACAATTAAAACTAGACATTACTGATCATGTTCTATCTTTTCCTAGTGAATGACTGGCTCAGTGATACCTTAGTAATTTAAATGATGGGGAAACCCTAGGTCATTATAAAATCTTATTTAGCCGATTTTTCCCAAGGGGAAATCAATAACAAGTGGCTTTTATGTGCATCACTGAAAGAGAGGAGACCCAACACAGCAGGATTATATGAATTTTCACATGTCTGAAGATACAAATTATTTCATGAAGCTGTTATTGTGTACATAAAATTACTCTGTGAAAGATCAAAGTAACTTTTGGATTACTTGATTAATATAATAGATAGTGACATAACCTGACTGAATGTAACTCTTTTCCATTTGAACTGTTCAACAATAATAATAACATACATAAGGGCTAAATGAAGAGTTTGGAATTTAATCTGAAATGGAATTACGAAGCCATGCTCATCTTTTTCTTTTTTTCTAATCAGCTTATCATTTTTCATTGCTAGGATCTTTGTTCATTGCTAGGACGTTACTTTGTTATTCTTTATCGCATTAATATTTTGTTATAGGGTGTTTTTATAGTCAAAAACAACAGTGTTATTGGCAAAACTTCCTAGATTGATAGTTTCAAGCCAGTTAAAAGTATGGCCTGATCTGTGCAATAATCTACTGACTTAGATGTGGATCATTATATTTAATATTTTTATTATGATGTTTACTATGTGCAATAGTCTTGTCATCTGCAGTATCAGTCACTATTATGCAAAATAACAAACTTGGTATGGAGCGCATCTCCAAACTGTTATTTGTAAACTATTTCAGCAGTAGTTTATTTATTTAACTATAGGATTTATATCCACCTCTCTTAATGACTACAACACTTTGTGTATATAGCATAGTGTATGTAGTACAAAGTACTTCAGAGTATTTTCTAGAGAGCTTTATTTTTAAATAAGTGACCATTCTGTCATATGTAAACACACCACAGCACACAGTGTGAACAGAACAAAATTCTTCCTCTGTATTAAACCCATTCACCAAGTGAAGCAGCAGGCAGCCAGGAACATAGTGCCCGGGGAAGAGTGTGTGGGGACGGTAGCTTGCTCAAGGGTAAATCAGAGGTACGACTAGCAGTCTTGGGAATCGAACCCATGACTTCCTGATCATAGGGTGAACGCCCTAACCACTAGGCCACCAGTCTGGGCTACTAGGCTCCCAGACTTTGTCTTTGTGTCTGTGTGTCTGTGCAGTTATAGCATAAGCAGTTCCCTCTGGGATCAGTTTTCTGATTCTGGTTCTTTTTGCACTGCATGTTTCTACGACCACTCCGCCATGCACGTGTCTTACCTGTGATGATGGCAGGAATGCCCCAGCCGATGGCGTAGTAGAATCGCATGTGGCCTTGGTTGATATTGCGCATCTCAGTCAGCATGCGGTAGATGTGCAACCCCTCCACAAACATCCAGGCAAAGGTGCACATGTAGGAGTAATGCAGCAGGATGGCCACCACTGTGCACACAAACTACACACACAAAACAGAGGCAGAATCACAGAGCGGTCAGAAAGCCTATTCCACGCTCTAAACAAAAAACTGATCAGTAATCATTTGGTATCAGCTGGAAGGTCTCCGATTGGCTGCTCACCGGGTTGTCAGTCTGGTTGATGCCGGTGAGGAAGATGAGCTCGGAGAGGAAGATGGCTGCCACCAGGTTCTTGTGGATGCTGTGCAGGTTGGAGCGCAGCTTGCGCAGAATAGCCAGCAGGAGGAAGGTGATGAGGAGGGCCACCAGAGAGGCAGAGACGGTGGTGTAGGTCACGACTTTCAGTGGCAAAACATCACCGTGCTGCCAAGAGAAATCAGAACAGAGAATATTGTGCTTTATGGGCTTGGCAATCTGACTGACGCTGTCCACCAACAAGGTGATTTTAGTATCACAAAGTTTGATGTGTAGATATGTCTTAAACAAAACACCCTGATCAGTAGAGTTCAGATCCTGTCAATATGTAATAAGCATACACTACTGCTTTTTGGAAACACCTGTCAGAAATACTATAAGCTAGACACTAGAAAGTAGATTTAGATCTTTTAGTCAATATTTTTTTTAACGTTTTTATGGAACAGTAAGAAGGTATTGAAATGACTATTGATTTTATTAGGCATTCTATTCATTCTATCATAACTTCACTCTTATTATAGAATAATCCACAGCTCGGTTCATCTTTCTAAAAATATCTGCACTTTATAGCTTCAGGTTACAGAGTAGTAGCATCACATAATCCCTTTTATGACAAATAAATTATTTCTGTTACATTTCTGCAACAAAATCTTCTATTTTATTGAAAACAATTGTTCCAAACTTTTGAACACTAGTGTATAAAGTAAATAAATAGTCTCCATCATTTTAAATCCTTTTCATCCTCTACTGGACCAATAGTCAAGGCCTAAAATTACCTGGAGTGAAATCTCATTAAAGATCAAAGTGCCTTTACCTTATTTGCACTGATGTTTCAGATATTCACTGATTTGTTACAACAGCAATGACATGTGCAGTCATACACCTAAAACCCCCTCAAGGCTTTACAGCTTGAAAATAAATACACACCCTCGACAGAAAACACACCTAAATATATCATTTTCTATCCAATGCGCAATTTCAATTTGTCTGATTAATATATTGGGGAAAAAAACCTTTGAGCTGTAACTTTTTGTATATAATGTAATGTTTTTGTCCCTATATGTAAAATTCAGCAGAACTTATTTTCTCTAACTTGACTGGGGTGCCCAAACTTTTACATGCAACCAAATATTGTTTCCACTTTCTATGGCGTGCAGGTGTAGAACTCTTCTGCACCTCTCGTTTGGAGATGTCCATGAGCACGGCGAAGCTGGTCATGTGGTTACACTGGCAGCTGATGTGGGTGGAGTTCCTGAAGATCAGTTCACAGCCTTTAGCAGACCAGGCACCCAAGCCCCCCGTTCTAGAGCACAGAGCAGCGGAGACGAGTTATTCAGCCAGTAGTAACACAGCCGGAGTCCAACAAGTTACATAGTCCTTCTAAACACAGATGGACAACAGACTCACAGAATGGAGTGATTCCAGTAAACACACACAGGTTTGGTCCTCTCCTGGGTCTCCATCAGCCTGAAGGTCAGTGTGAGGGGTCTGTGCAGCGGAGCAGGGACAGACTCGTCCTCCCTGTACGCCACCACACTCACTACAGGGCTGTTGATGACTGGACGAGTGGGCAGTCTGCACACAGGAGAGACACTATGAAGTCTTATATACACAGTGGTTTTACAACTGTCCTTAAAACTGTAAACATTTGACCTCTGTGTCAGTGTCTGTAAATGTAAAGTGGTATAAAAAAATATTTTGTTGATCTTTCTTTTTAATTTGCAAAGCAGCTCCTAATCTGTGAAATATTTCTAGTGTAAAATGAGCAATATTTCTGGTACAATATTACTGTGTGCAACTCATGCATATACTTACTATATATCCTCTGTGTGTGTGTATATATATATATATATACATACACACACACACACACAAACAAACTTATATGTATATTTATTAATGCTGGGCAACGACTAATTGTGATTATATGGACAAAAGTATTGGGACACCTGACCCCCGCGAAAACCAGTCAACACGTACACGCTGCGTGCTGCACGCACCCACGAGCACAAAATGCACCAAACTTAAAAGGATTTAAAATAATCCTTAAATAAAAAGATTTTTTAAACACCTGTGTTAACCCGCATCGGCATTAAGTAAATAATGCGCTGATGCGATAATAATGCGTTAACGTGTCCAGCCCTAATGTTTATATTTTTTTAATACTATGTTCTATAGTTTTATTCTACTGGTTATGCTGCTTCTACTTTCTTCTTTTGTTCTGTCCACTTTGCTGTTGTAATAATGCAAATTTCCCACCCATGTGACTAATAAAGGGTTGTCTTCTCTTATTTGATCTTAATCTAGAGTCAGTTAATGACCTGAAGAGTGTCTGAACTGCCCGAAGCTGAACCTAAAATGAGCCCTGAGTTCCATGAATAAGTCCTTCACCTGAGACTGCGTCGGTCAGGGTCGTAGCTCTCAGGCAGTAGTTGGCCCAAAGTCCTGTAGATGATCACCATGGCAACAGATGGAGGGTCAGCAGACTCGGCATGGCGTCTTTTCTTAGCAGAAGGTGATGGACTTACGAGAGTCGGAGATTGAGTTCCGTCAGGACCTACAAACAACTCCGGGGTCTCACTCTGTATGGGGAGCTCAGTGGGAGAAACGTCTGCAGAGAGTAAAGAGGACAGTGATTCTTTAAATAGTGTATATTGTCTGACTGTGAGGTACACCTAAGTAGAGTAAAGGCTACTGAAGAAAGACATCAAAGGAGACTTTCCTCATGCTCTTCCAAATACAGTCAGTCTGCCATGACATGTTTGTTGTCCAAAGTGTCCACTGGGGTTAAAAGGCCAATGTAATGACTGTATTACATAATGGCACACACGATAACTGACACCGGGTGACATACTGTCACCAGTAAAAAAAGTATATCGCTGAAGTAACAGCCCTCTTGAAACCTGAATTTTGTTTGTCCAGTGCCAGAAACAACAAAAGTGAGTTTGACAAAACAATCCTGTCTGATACAGTTTATGATGATTTATGCCTGGCCCACACTACAGAACTTTCGAAATCATAACTCCTGTTAACATTTTTTGAGACCACACACAGACATTTTTCACGGATTCATTTCCCACACTACCCACACTACAAGACCTGCCCTGAAGGAAACATCACACACTTTCGGATTTTCTTGATTCTCACACACACACACCAATCACTCACACACTCACACTTACTGTCAGTTTAGAATCCCCAATTCACCTGACACACGTCTGTGGACTGTGGGAGAAACCGGAGACCCCAGAGGAAACCCACCCACCACGAGCAGAACATTACTTTGTAACAGACACATTACTTTGTAACCGACAGCGTTGAGTTCTGATACCTACCTGTGCTTTCTGCTGGCTTCATAAATGAGTCTGGGAATTGAACAGAGGATTCCAGCTCTTTAGAATAGACCTCCTTTATCTCTTGAAAACGAGGGAGCTCGGACTGGTCTGTAGTGGAGGAGTCCAGGAAGTCCATCGAGACAACTGATCAAAACAACACAACCTTATGAGTTTGTGTGAAAAAGTGTAAACATCTTTAACATCTATTTAACACACTCCTACTTAAGAGACTCCTTTGGTGAAAATGCTGGAAAGTTCTCACTATGTAAGCCAGAAGTTGGTTGTAACACTCACTGATGTTGCTGGTGATGATGGTGAAAGGTTTCAGGTAGGTTCTCCTCATATTCTGGACCAAAGTGCCGGCGTACTCCTCAAAATGACGCATCAGGGAGGCGCTGCCTCCGTCCGTGCGCTGAATTTGCTCCCAGTGAGCCTTATTCCCAGGATCCAGTATAGCACTGCCTGCTCTAACAATGTCCTAGAATTAAAAACATAATAAACACAAACATAAACAAAAACATAACAATCATTTCTACAAACTGGCTTTATAATCTTATTTTGTGATTTTATGATTAGAGGATGTGTTACAGCATCAATTAAATATCTTCCTTTCCATATAAGACTTGCTTGTTAAGGTAACAGATGTATTGTATTACATACACTAATTGGCCCATATTTAGAGAGAAAACGCAACAACCAAATAAAATAACGAATCTTTGAGTTTGCAGAATGTTTAGCTGTAATAATAATAACACAGACCAACAGCTGTGGTACAAACGTATTATCACACATTTGAATGAATGTTTGAATGCCTTCTCACAATAAATTTATTGCGCATCCAGAACGATTGTTAATTTCTATTAATGTGATTTACAGGCTCGTTTGGTCGTAAAAAAAGCATTTTACTGTTTTGAGAGTTTTGCACTATGGTGTGAATCAATTCATGTAAGAAGATTCAAGATTCTGTATTTGTCACATGCACAGTTGTACAAGTACAACGTGTAGTGAAATGTGTCCCTGAAACGTCTATGAGACTGCGCAATATGGTTACAAGAAATTAAATTGAAGATTAAAGACTAGAGCTAAGTAATAAAATAAATGCGGAAAATATATTCAAATAAGTGTGAACAAGTGTAAACGAATGTACAGAACAGAGTATGTGCTGGTTGCTGTTGATGTATACGGACATAAATAACAGCCGGCAGACAAGTGTGAACAGCTGGATATAAATGGCTGCAAAAATAGCAGTGTTACACTGACGTGCTGCGGTTCTGTACCTGGTGGAAGGTGGAGTCATGTGTGGCAGACAGGTCGAACCCCTGCTGCAGGCTCTCTCGCTGCAGGATGCTGCTCATCACCTGATAGGCCGTCCTCACATCACTCCCGTACAGGGGCGGCGTGCGTTCAGTGGCAGCGTGCAGCAGAGCCGCCAGACTTTTAGAGCGCTCCCTGTCCAGTCTGGAGGAGTTAACAGAGAGCTCCTCAACCTGAGCCGACAGACAGAGTTACAGCAAAGCTTGTTCAGTGTAAAAATAGGCCAAACACTCATAATTCATTTTTACATTACTATTTTCTAGCCCTTCTTCACCCCTTTAGAATCAAACAGGCTGTTTTCATTACGGTGCCTTTAAGACTGGTATATGTAAATGACCTTTATTGTGACTGGCGGTCCTTCTCATGACTTTGGCCACGAATGGATCAGGCTAAACTGGTATAGGCTGAATTTGCAGATATAAAGTAAAGTAAAAGGAAGCAAAGTGGCCCCTTATAGTCACGCGGAAACACACCACAGCACGCAGTGTGAACTTCTTTCTCTGCATTTAACCCATTCAGCAAGTGAAGCAGCGGGCCGCCACCCACGAGGGGCGCCCGGGAAGCAGTGTGTGGGGACGGTACCTTGCTCAAGGGAACTTCAGTGGTGACACGAGCAGTGCTGGGATTTGAACCCACAACCTACTGAGTGCAGGGGTAGTGCCCTAACCACTAGGCCACCAGCACAGGCTTGCTTGCAGCTTAGGTAATAGACAGTGTGGAGCAGGAGTGACTGGCGTGCTTTAAAACTTACAGTGAATGGCATGTTTGTTCTCTATATCAAACTCTTAGCTCAAAGAAGTGTGGAAAAAATGTCCTCATTATATGGGCCTTTTCAGAACATCCGAGTAGACATTACACTTGGTTGAATGCAACCCTATTTTGTAACAGCAGAAGCCAGATTTAATTGACTACAACCTCGGGTGTTTATATTTCTGACTTTAATTTAGTAACAGTTGCTGCAGGGCTGAATGTGTGCTCCTGTGGAGAGAAACACCATGCAGAAGTGAAGCGCACCTCCTTCCTGAGCTTAGCAAAGTTGTGAGAGGTGCAGTTGAAGAGCTCTGGAGGAAGCCAGCCATCTTCATCACTGCAGTGGCGAACAGCTGTGCCTGCAGGGACCAAAGACAGGATCAGTACATTGATGAGATGGATAAAAGCATGTCTGTATTTTTGAGGGTTTATTTAAAGCATTTGAACATGTTTTACCGTGTTTGAACCTTATAGTTCTCAACTCACCACTAGATCCTTTGGGACAGTTCATTGCTGCTGGGCCACCAAACACGGTCTTGGGCCACCAGATGCCAGCATCAAAGGCCTTTGGGCAGCCCTCGTAAACCACTAGGAGAGTGTATTAAATGAGAATAAACGTAAGAGTGAGTACGTGAGGGAGAGAGAGAGAGACTAACAGGGACTAATATCGTTTAGGATCACTAATGAGGCTTCCGAGTCATGGGCCCTTAATGATCTGACCTTATTAAAAAGAAACAAAGCCCCCCGTTATGATCATAGTAATCCTCCCTCACCGTTACTCAACTGGATACTATTACTGACATGAAAGCATTTCACATAATTAGTGTAAGCGTTCATAGTGAAAGTATTATGCTATTAGTGTCATGCTGCGTGTGCTGTGGTACAATGCGAAGCAGGCTCTGAGTTACAGAACAATCCATTATATACCAGTACAACATAATGCCAAACACATCACGCTAAAATACTTTTATTTTATTTTTATTAACTGGATTTCAAGTCACAAACTAAATACTTGTATTTTTCTGTTCATTCAGAGGCCTGGTCGTTCAGCTGCTGAGTTTTGGCAGCTCTGGCGTTACGTACCCACGCAGCCTTTGGCGGTCACCTCAGCAAAGGGATTATCACAGCGGTTACACTGGCGTCCCACCACGCCCATCTTACAGGGGCACTGCCCGGTCAGTGGGTCACAGGTCCGATTCTGAGAGCCGAGATGGAAACACTCGCACGGATAGCAGGTGTCACTGTCAGCCGGCCGGTAGTAATTATCCTGAAAGGGGAAAAAAAATCAAATAAAACCACCTGCTGCATATGGAGATTGAATTTTTTGCCCAATTTTCTCCCCAGTCTCAGGCATTTCCCGTTCATACCGACTAGCCAGGCCTCCCCCATCACACAGTGTCACCCAGCTGTACGGGTGAAGACGAGCATGCACTTCATCCAAGTCACATGAAGCGAAACCACATATTTCAGAATTTTCAGAACACGATTGGAGGAGAACCCTAACAGTCAGTTCTGTTACATCATCTAACAGACACCCACACTGGCTTACATCCTACTGAGAGAAAGGGGGGGGAGGGGGAGGGGGAGGGAGGGGGAGGGCCGCTCTGCCCACCCAGAGAGAGACGAAGCCAATTAGCTTCTCTTGAACTGGGATGGCTGTGGCATCACCAAGTACTGAACTCAGCATAGTGATGATTTTAAAGGCAATAGTGGCTTTAAAACAAAACAAAACAAAAATAAAACAAAAGAAAGTAATGTGAGTAAAGTAAAGAAAAGTGGCTCCTTATAGTCACGCGTGAACACAGCACAGCACACAGTGTGAAATTCTTTCTTTGCATTTAACCCATTCACCAAGTGAAGCATGGGGCTGCCATCAGTGATGACACTAGCAGTTGGGATTTGAACCCACAAACTTCCGATTGCAGGGGCAACTTCCTAACCACTAGAATACCAGCAATGAATGAATGAATTACATGAATGTACTTGATATAATGTGTGTGTAGATCTTTTACACATGAATAAAACACCATCAACACAATTCAGTCTTTCAGTTTACTTTACACAATAACTGTCGTATCCATGTGGAAAATGTCAAATCCATGTGGAAATTATACACAAATTTTAATCAAGTAAAATACATTTTAATCAAGCACACTACTTCAGTGCCATTTTAAATGCCATTTGAATTTCTTTTATAGACTAATTTAATGTTTCATTTCTCCTTTCTAATTTATCATTTTAAAATATTTCCAAATGTTGTAAATCAAACTTTGCTGACAGAAATGTATCAGGTATTTGTCCTGGCAAAAAGTCCTGCACCTAACTGAACTGACTGTGAGGAAATGGATGGCAAAAAGCCTTGAACATAACTATCAATTACATATTTGCTACTACGGAGCAAGACCAGCCGTTTTCAGGAGTTACAGAACTGAGCGAACTGTAAAGCAGTCATAAGCTGTTCAAATCCATGAGCTCTTTTCTTAGTTTACACATATACAGTCATGTGCAGACGTTTTGGCACTCCCGGTCAAATGACATGGTTTGTTGATCTACTAAGTGAAAAGTACACACCCTTTACAGAGAACACATTTATTTTAATGCACTTTTACTGCTAAAACCACAGGAAAAATACATAAAAGATGACCTGTAGAAGTATTTTTTATATCTTGTTTTATTTTTTTCCAATATATTAACACAAAAAATAGAAAATGTGCTGTAAAAGTTTGTGTAGAATTTTTGTAATCGATCAGGGATGTTCTAACTTTCGTGTATGACTATACACGCATGTACATTACATGTATATTATATTTACAGCATTTTAGCTTTTTATCCAAAGCGACTTCCATTCCCTCAACTATAAGGGGCAGTTTCCCTGGAGCAACTTGGGGTTAAGGGTCTTGCTCAGGAACCCAGTGTGGTGATGAGGGTAGGATTTGAACCGATGACCTCTTGGTCCAGAGGCACTTATCCTACCCACTAGGCCCCCACCACCCACGTTAGTGAATTATTACATGCTCCCTCTGCAGCTCCTACCTTGCAGATGCACACACCGGTGGTCTTGTTACAGTCCCTTTTGAAACCCTTGTTGACGTCACAGTTGCAGGGGCCGCAGGTCGGGTAGCCCCACCATCCGCGAGCGCAGGGCTGATCTCCTCTGGGTGTGCGTTTGAGCGAGAGACAGAGAGAGACACAGCGAGAGAGAAAGAGAGAGAGAGAGCGAGAGAGAAAGACATGAGGCACATTAACTGATGCAAAAAGCAAAACAAACTTCAAACGGCTAAAGAGTGTACACCCTGGTTTGAAGAAGCTTCTTTTCATTCGCCAAAGGGAAAAGCAGGCAGGCGCTTAGCACTCCTATTTCATGCTGAAGCCCCAAAGCCACCAGAATACACAGCACACTTAGCTCATCTGAAACATGTTTCACTTTGAAAGAGACATCAAAAAAGCAATCAAAGCCATCACACACGTGAAGTGTATGAAAGCAGAACTGTAGTCTACATCATGTACAGGTATACATTAAATAGGCCTCGCTCAAAAACCACTTGGATTTGTGTACACTTTAAAAATGCATGCTAAAATAAAAGGTCATTCATGCATGTGGCCAGTGTTGCCAATATACAAATAAGAAATGTCAACAAATTTAACACAGAAACTCAATTCAGCCACGGAAAATAAAAGCACAGGGAGGGTCTACTGGAATTAAGAAGGATTCTACCTTCATTTTTCCTAAAGATCACGGATTTGTAAACAAATTGTTTTATGAATTGTGTTTAGGTGTTAAATCTTGCTTCAGTTTGTAGTGTTTGTCATATTTGTTTAATCAGAATATACCTTTTTCTGTATATTTGTATTACATTAGTTAAGCCTGTCCAAATTTTCTTCTTATTAAATATCTTAAGGGCCGGGGCTCATGTCACTACATGTTGTACTTGTATAACTATGCAACAAATAAAGAATCTTACATATGCAACTTACATACGCAAACTTACATATGCAAATGAGGCATTACCTACTTAAGCAGTTTGAAAATCCCAAAAGTTTAAGTGCTTAATTTTACTGATCACATTTTTTCATTGTTTAGTGAATGAAACACTAAGCAATTGTACTTTTGTTTTTCTTTTTTAGTACAGAATCTAACATAAATTCAGTTATGAGAGTTATCCTAGGAAATCCTTCTGTAAAATCTTTCTTTTACAATCTGGTTAGGAACAAACATGTTCAATTTCATGCAAGCAGACATTCTAGAAGGTGATTTTTTGTATTACAGTGTAAGAGAAGATATGTTCTAAATCTAAATTCATGTGTCTGGAAAATGGTTTCCACAAACTCATCAAAGCTGCCTGTAGTGTGTTGCCTTAAGAGACAAAAGATAAAACAAGGTCAACATGTCTTATATATAGATTATGACTAACTATAACTAAAAACATTAGCGTCATAATAAGTGAAAATAAACTGAAGTTTATTCTTGTAGTTTGTTTGAGTACTTCAGACAAGACTAACCGAATGACCAGTATAAGTGTGTTCAGGACCCTTTAAGTACTCAAAAAATTCTGCAATGCCAGAAAACATCAGAGCAAGACCACACTTTAGATTTTTTAACACTTTTTAACACGGGATTACAACAGTAAAAGGCGCCTATTAAAACAGTAAGAGGGCACTTGATTCTTCATGACATGTGGCTCACAGCTGCTAATCTGACAGAGTGCTGGATTACATCCAACAGTCCGACTCTCACCTCAGAATCCATTCCAACCTGAGCAGAACTCAAGAAAAAGACAGGAATGTGAAGAAATGCTGCATATTACGATGCATATTATCGAAATACCTTTCGCCACAACCGAATTCACTTCATTCTCATTTACATACAAATAAATCAATTTACACAGAAGCCATGGCTTGTTGCACTGGGGAAGATCTGCTCTAACACTGTGAGTTTAAGATATTTAAAATATTAGCACATCTATCTGCTTTCTGATGTATTCGCCCATCAACACTACTCGTGTATGTGTATGTGATAGAAGCACCTTGTGCAACCACACATTTCTATCAGATGACAAATACCAGCGTTAGAACACGGGACCGAAGTTTGCAGGAGAATTCTACATTAAAAACTCATTTCTTCTGTATAACAAACCCCAGGCTCTTCAACGTGTCTTTATGCAGACATTGTGACATGAATGCAGCAAATTTCTTGCCCTTTGGGCGTGAATTATTTTACCCTTTTACTGAACCAGGTGTGGAGGGCAAAGAAGGGACACCCCAGTTTTGGACTGAAGCTTGCCTGAAGTTCACATCGTGAGTCTTATCGCTAAGTTCCAGATATACCAGATTTGATCCAGCACCTTTACTGGCAGATCCCAGCTAATACATTTATGTGATGATCTGTAGAGCTATAAATATAAAAATAATAACAATAATTTATACAACCCCCAAACCCCAATCTTCTGAATCTTTATTAAATACACTAAATAAAATGAAATGGAATAAAAACAAATATCGGTAAGAGTAACAGCTTCAGTAATATACAGTCAATAGTGATTTTATGTACAATATATCAATGTGTTCCTTGTATTACTTGGTTTGGCTCAATCAGTACTTCATTAAATTAAATCGGAGGATTTATCAACTACTTTTTTACAAACAAAACAAATCCTGACAGTTCCTACTGCTTTTTTGCTTGTCTGCAGTTGGTGGCCTAGTGGTTAGGGCATTCGCCCTGCGTTCAGAAAGTTGTGGGTTCGAATCCCAAGACTGCTAGGAGCACCTCTGAAGTTCCCTTAAACAAGATACCGTTCCCACACACTACTCCCTGGGCGCTGTGTTCCTGGTCGCCCACTACTTCACTTGGTGAATGGGTTAAAATACAGAGGAAGAATTTCATGCTGTTCACATATGACAGAATGGTCCTTTCACTTTTACACTGTCTTTAGCAGAAAGACACTTTATCGCTGGTTTGAAATGATTTGTATGTGTGCGTAAGACTTTTGCCCAGTACTGCAGCTAGAGTGGTGTGGAGAAGGCCAGGGATGATGAACTCTACCTGTGCTCGCAGTAGCGGCCATAGTAGTTGTGTCCACACTCGCAGGTGTAGCCATGTTTGGCGGTGGGTTTGCGCACGCAGCTGGATGTGTGTTCACACGGGTTCAGCAGACACGCGTCCACGCAGTCTCGCCCAAAGTAACCTGACGCAGAGCGCAGGAGACAACGGCCGCACAGATGAAGGCACTTAAGACATTTCACACCTGAATACACACCCACACACAACCTTTTCATCTGGAGCGCAATTCGATATATTAACAGGATACTCTGATTTTTTTTCTTTGAATCATTTTCATTCATTTTTGCCAACTTAAGCAATGACCGCAGGTCTGTACACTCTTAAATAAAAAGTTCCACAAATGCAGCAGAGCGGAGACTCACGCACACCTTTCTCCAAACTTCGTGCCTAAAGGAATACGCTATTGTTTATCAATCTAATCTCCTAATAAAAGAACAGAAAACCTTAGAATTGAAGCCAGTGGCCAGTTGCATCGGCTGAAGCACCTACCCTTAAGTTTCTACTGTAAATGCTTTTAGGAGGATTTTACTAAACATGTGAAATAAAGATTTTCTGTGGACCAACAACTGTCACCAGCTTTAAAAAAATTGCTAAAAAACACACTATTCTCCTTTCTTTTAATTATCCGCCCTTCTGTCTTCTTAAATTGATTTTTTATGTATTCTTTTATTTCTTCTATTCTTTTCTTTCATTCTATTCTATTCTATTTTTATTCTATTCATGTAAAGCACATTGACTGACCTTTGTGTATGATAATGCACTATATAAATAAACTTGACTTGACATATGCAGTGTCAGACAGAAAACTCTTGGTTTATCCTTTAACATACAGTACTGAGAACAGAATCTCCGATGAGTCTTACCTGGCTCACACACGCAGGAGCGTGAGGCCCAGTTGTCTCTGCATCGGCTGTGTGTGGGACACACGTTGGACACACACGCATCAGCAATGTCGCAGCCATCCGTCACACGCACCGTCATAGCCTGACGCACATTAATGTTTACCGTGTTGGTGGAGGTTTCTCCCATCCGCACACCCTACGCAACAACAGAGGTGTTAGTGTGTAAGGGACGCCGTGTGTGTAGGTATGTGTGTGAGATGAAGATACACATGAAGCTTCACCTGCATGCAGCCGTTGAAGCCGTTGAGCACAGAGCCACCTTTCTTCAACAGTCCTCCTATCCACAGCTCCCTCACCTTCAGACCCGGCAGCTCATTCCCAATCTCCACCGTCCTCTACACCCAGCACACAGCTCAAATAAGACCACCAGCAACACTCAACTACCTCAAATAAGTACGTTTTTGAGTTGTAAAGGTTTTACAGAACCGACAAAAATGACGTTTTTTCAATATTAGGAGGTAATCTGATCATGTTGAAAGGGTGTCTGCAGGAGTACCAACTGGACCCTGCCCCAAGGTCAGTACACACCTGGAACATGCCATAGTCCAGAGACACCAGAGCCATGTACTTGATGTCCTTCCCATCCTTCCCACTCTTTAGCTCTACCAGGACATGGTGCCACTCTCCATCATTGACCCGCACCTGGGGAAACTCCAGCAGAGCCACCCGCCGAGACCCCACAAACACCTGGAAACGCAGCTGCCTGTTACCAACCTGTGGGAAAGAGAGCAAGAAAAGTGAGGGACTAAAGAAAATAAGAAATAAAAAAATAAAAACCAGACGCCTTCGTTTAACCTGTTACACTCCAGTAACAAATGAATGTGTCTGTTAGTGTTCCATTCATTCTTCGCAATGTCCTACACTAAACATGAAATAAGTGGGCCAGATTACAAGTATGCAAGCTGCAAAATCTCTCCTTGAACTGCTAAAGCCACTGATCTCCTTCATTTTAAGTCAGTTCTTGGGCTCAACAGTCCATGTTCTAATTAGTCAGCAGTGGCGTGTCGGGCATTACTGAAGACGCACTCACCAGCAGGTTGAACTTGGACAGCTCTCCAGCACTAGCGTGAAGCAGAGTGCCTGAGCTTTTACGGGTGCGAAACATCAGGCCTATGTACCAGGGGATCGCTATGGTGATGTCAGGTTCACTCCACGAAACCAAGGCATGACCATCAAAGTGCAGGGGAGAGGGCATTACTGTCGAGAGAAGAGAATTTCCACATCAGGCCCGCAAAAACCGACAAGACCCAACATACTGCTCTGCCAAACCAAAACGCTGCTTCCCTTATGTATGTTAAATTAACCATGCATGCACTAGAAAAGAAGGATTTTGATGTTGTAACACGTTTTCTGAACTGAGGCAGAAATAATCTCGATTGTGAGTCGTCAACCATTTTCCAGTCAACCACAACCCTGTTCCCCAATGAGAATCGACCAGCGCTCTTACTCACTGATTGCTCAAGGCAAAATATTTTTCTTCAGCATGTCGGGGCCAGACAGACTGGAGCAACAGGAGTGACTGTACTACAGAAAACATGGCAGTGGGAGTATAGTGTGACTATCTGAGTCCAGAAGGAGAACACTCTCGAAAATGTTCCAACTTGGACATGGGTTTTAGATGGAAAGAAACTTCAAAAGTGGTTTCAGATCTTCATCTGAAACCAAAAGTTCATCACATGTCTCATTTTAAAAAGTGGTTCTTTAAAGACCCAAGCAAGACAGAGTTCTTCAAGGAACCAAAAGTGGTTCTTCTACGGCAGGGGTACAAAGTCTCAGTCCTGGAGATCTACCACAAAACTAAAATGTGTTGTTACATTTTAGCTTTTGATCTCTTAGCTTCTACGTTGACATATTTGACACTGAACCCAAAGACATAAGCAAAAGTCATACAGACAAATCCTAATTGCTTTTACAGATGACATACATTTGGTGACAGTAATAATTTTTGGTGAAAGTAATAACATCCAACCTATATTCTGAACCATGCTAACCTCTGGGGTTTACATATGTTTTGTTTTAACTGTGTTGTGTGATATTCTACAGCAATAAGCTATGAGAAGATTGCACGTTCACATGTTTGTACTATAACCTGGCGCTGGGTGAAACACCGCCCGAGTTGGTGCTTTAGTTTATGTTATAATGGAAGTGCTTGTTTGTATAAAATACTGCATTGTGATTTGAATGTACCCCAGTTGTGCTTTAAAACCACACCATCTCTTTTATAATTACTGATTCAGAGCTGAAGAAGAGATAAAACACACTGACCTGTCGCCTGTTGCGTGAACCAAAAACAGATGTGTGGGAAGAAATGGCTTCATTCTGTGCGTGGATTGTTCATATGACTATTTTGCATTCATATGTCAAACAAACAGCATCGGGGTTCATTCGGAAGTTAAGGTGGTTGGTCTCGGTCATTGTTTTTGTACGTGCCAGGACTTGTGTGGCAGTGTTCATATTTGTTCTGACAGGTGTGAGCGCCACTTCAGTGATTCCAGTGTTAGATGGCGAATAAACAGCAGTTGCCTAGTCCCACAAGCAAACAGACCACACCAAGCTGAGAACGCCAGGGAATTAGGTCAAACTAAGCTCTCTGAAAATGTTAAGCCACTTTTGATCCAATTTCCTCCTCTTGACTGAACTGTACATTTTATCACACTTACTGTGTACCACGCTGCCCGCGCCTCCCCTCACTCTGAGAATATGATGCAAACTAAGGTCACACACATTCTATCAAAACCACTGAGGGATGTCCTGACCTGTCACTTAAAGCTACATAAAACTTAATCCATTAAGAACAGTGCAGTAATGGAAGTCTAACACAGACTATTTCAATTTTCCTAAAACTGTGACAACCAGGACCACAATCAATTCAGTAATTCAGTCTTGGGGCAGCTGGCAGCCAAGTGGTTAGGGTGTTCGCCCTGTGATCAGGAAGTCGTGGGTTCGAATCCCAAGATTCCTACTAAGCACCTCTGAGGCACCCTGAGCAAGATTCCGTCCCCACACACTGATCCCCGGGCACTGTGTTCCTGGCTGCCCGCTGCTTCACTTGGTGAATGGGTTAAATGCAGAGGAAGAATTTTGTGCTGTTCACACTGTGTGCTGTGGTGTGTTCACGTATGACAGAAGGGTCACTTTCACTAAATAAAACCATGTAAGAAAAATTACTCTCCTCAACAATGAAAAAACAATTAAACAATATATTCAGTTCTTTATGAAAGCTGATTGTGTTTCTAAGCTGCTTAGAATGAAGACTGCTATAAGTCTCTAAGTCACAAGAGGTGAGGTCAGCGATTTTGAGTCTGAATATTAATAGTTATATTTGCCGAAATTCTCCTCACATTCTGGCAGCTGTCAATATGTGCAGAGGGAAGAAATCTAATACCACTAGCTGCACCCACACAACATGAAGGATCAACGTGGTTCTTGGGATGTTTTTTCAACTTTATTAAGTTCACAATTGCAAATCTCATTTACAGTGATGATAGTTTGTGGCTATTTGGCAACTGGGGGTGCGAAAGAGCAGATTTTTAAACAGGGGGCTTGAGGGGTTTGGGGGGCTATCGCCCCAATTTGTGGCCCTCAATCAGCGTCCACAAACACCCCTACAACCTCCCACCCCGTCACCCCCCTGCCTAGGTTGTCTATTCCTAGAAATGGAACAAAAAGGGTTTTTTTTCCACTGCATGTTACCAACTCGACTTGACTGTAATTGACTCAACTCTCCAGTGCAGTTTGGTGTAGATCCTCCTAGTGATGCTGCAGGAAACTATAGCGACGTAATCTTCAATGCAACAAACACAGTAGCAACGGGAAACACTGAAGAATATTCCATGCCGTGTGATGGTTTTCTCTGAACAATCAATAGTCTACAGTGTTTTCTCAGCATCTTTCAGTACCTACTCAGCTCGCGTGGAACCACAGTAGATAAGAGTAATTACAATATATAGTATAGTGCTCGGTACTAGACTTGCCTACTGGAAAATAGGAAAAGGTGAGTCTATAGCATGCAGTGGGACAGCAACTAAAGTGATCATTCTATTCCATAACTTTTATGACAGTAATGAGGCAGAAAAATAAATAATGTGGACCACCAGCATCTCATTAATCAGAAAAATCAGTTATATGCAAGTTGACCATGCACATAGCAGGAAAGCATACAAGCCATTTAATACGTACCTAGCTACAAACCTGAGATGTGACAAGACACATTATAATGGCCAGATTACAGAGAACATAATAACTAACTAAACAAAATCTAAAAACAGAACTAAAAAGATCTATATAACCCATCTATAACAAAGACTGGTTTCAAATGGTTCTCCTACCATGTTCACAGTTCTTTCCTCCGTAGCCTAACGGGCAGTTACAGGCGTGTGTGTTCCACTTGTTCACACACACCCCGCTGTTCTGACACACACTCCTGCTGCAAAAATTACTCCTCGCAGGACAACCTGTAAGAGAGTGGATCAGCTTATTTTTTAGGGATTATTCATGACAGGTTCACAAACGCTGAGAGACAGGAATCTGTGTCTCTGACCTGCAGTGGTGCCATTATTGGCAACGAAGCTGGCCATGTCAATGAGTTTACTGTCAATGGTGAGGTTCCTTATACAGCCCACAAAGTCACGGTTCCTTATTGGAAAGTCCTCAGGCAGATCAGGAACTCCACCTAAGATGAGAGGCCCTGTGAGGTCCAGAGACCTGCAGACACACACACACACACACACACACACACACACACAAACATACACACAACCCTTAGGCCACAAACTGCCAATTACTTTTAAACTGTACGCTGCAGTGCAGACGACGTGTACTTATGAGCTTAACAGGCTTTTAAATACCTTCCTCAAAAACGTATAAGGGGAAAAAAAAAAGCAAAGTACTCAGTCTCCATCATGTGTCAGACAGAAAGGCTCTATTGTGTGCAGTATTACCCTATATCAAAAACAAACCTTCAGGCCTAATTCAGAGAGCAAGGTTAAGAGGTCATTTTAGAAACAGCTTAGAACAAACTAAACATTTAAGGGCTTAAAGGACTGCTTTCAGCTTTGTGATGAAATTAAAATGTGCCATCCTGTCTAGTACACTTATCATAGCGCCGGTAATGAAGCATAACACAAAGGAACACATTTCAGGAAGCTTTAGAACAGGACAGCCCAGCTGTCTTCACTGGATAGGTGCGGCACCCTAACATCCTATGGGGCACACACTATCTGAACAAAAGGCACGCCTGTTTTTCAGGGTTTGGGCCCCTTATTTCCAGTGAAGGACAATCTTAATGCTCCAGCAGACCAAGGCATTTTGGACGCCGCCATGCTTCCAACTTTGTGGACACAGTTTGGGGAAGAACCTTTTCTGTTCCAGCATGACTGTGTCTCAGTGCACAAAGCAAGATCCATAAAGACATGGTTGGATGAGTTCAGTGTGGAAGAACTTGACTGGTCTGTACAAAGCCCTGACCTCAACACCATCCAACACCTTTGGGATGAACTGCAACCGAGATTGTGAGCCAGGACTTCTCATCCAATATCAGTGCCTCACCTCATAAATGCTCTACAGAATGAATGGGCACAAATTCCCACAGAAACTCCAAAATCTTGTGGAAAGCCTTCCAAGAAGAGTGGAAGCTTCAAAAGATGGAACTCCATGTTAAAGTCTATGTCCTTGAATGCAATGTCATTTAAGTCCCTGTTGGTGTAATGGTTAGGCATCCCAGTACTTTAGTCCATATAGTATATTTTAAGCTTTTTGCTTTTTAGATTGAAAGCAGTTGCACTCAAATCCACTTGATGAGTGCCGAGAATGATAAAGTTTAGCGTTCACTTGCTTTAATATACCTGATTCATCACAAGAAGAGGTGGAAAATTAGTTGAGTAGGAGCAGAAAAAAACACTGAATTGGACAGAACTGAACTGACTGGACTAACCCAGGTATAATATATCCATTTATATTAGTATATAAGGCAGAGGCAGGAATATAAGGAATAATAGGTCACTGTTTTGAAATCAAACGTATTTCTTCACTATTAGTTTACTGCTCATGTAACATTATTAGCAGCAGCTTGTGCAGCCAGTTCAGCATCTGTACATCCGTAAAGAAATGAATATCATACAGCCTTGAAGTTCTGTTAGAAGAAGAGGTAAGCATGGTCTTTCTTCCAGTTCCCTCATTTAAATCAAACCATTACGAAAATGCACCCTAAATAATGTGTTTTTTAACAAACAAAGGTTAATTTAGGATTTGTTTCAGATAACAATTGTATCAATCGGGCACAATTTACATATGAGAAGAAATCAGTATATATGAGAGAGATCGGTATATGTGTATTTATGTATACACAACCTGCAGTATGACGCAATTTAATGCATATCCGTTAACACAGGAGTTCAAAAATAAGTTTTTATATGATAGTACCGACATGAGATTTTTTAATATGATAGTACTGACGAAGATCTGTTCCATTTATAACACAGTTATAAAGCATCATTTTGAAGTAATGGAACTTATAAGGCAGAGGCCAAGTGAAGAATATCAGTTTATTTCTACTTGTGCTGGAAGTACAAAAGTATCATTTATATTAAGAGGATCTCTATGATTTTGTAGTTATCCAGTAGAGAATAACATCCTCTGTTTTTTATGACTGCAGTCACACGGGTCTCCTTAATAGAAGTTCTTCAACAAAATAATATCATGGAATGTCTATACATCTAAAAGTAAGCAATTTTGTACCTTTGTCCTCAAGCAGAAATACAGTTAGGGACATTCTAAGATTTATTTTACCAGGATATTTCTCCTTTTCCTCAAGAATTTACTCAATGTATAGAAAAACATATATGACAAAACACATATGAAAATGATCACTTAAGATTTAGAGCAACAAAATCTTTCAGACAAGGGATTCTAACTAGGCCTGTGAATTATATGTTCCATAAATGATGTTCCATGATATACATGGATCAAATGTTAAACATTTAAAGGCCTCTTATGTAATGTAATTTACTTCTCAAAACATGTTATCATCCAATTACTGGCATAAGCTGTGCGTAATTGTTCAAGTATTTCTTTATAAATACATTATTCTGTGCTTTTGCGTGTGTTATGAATGACAGCTTTAAAAAAGTATGTTTCCTAAATTGATATCAGTGAAAGTTCACTGACCTTATAACAATCTATGTAATTATATAATAATGTAAATAACTAAAAAAATGCTAGTATATGACCATCTCCACTATAGTGTGTTAGCCTTTACTGCAGGGGTGCCCAACACGTCGATCGCAATCTACTGGTCGGTCAATCGTGGAGCCCTGCCTTTCAAAATAAACTGTAACGCACACAGGAGGCCGCACAACGTAAAAACGAGTGAACCGCGAGCCACAGAATACATTACAGATCGCACGTCATTCAAAAAACCACACTGATGTGAGATGGCTCAGTAGGAGGAAATTCCTGCAGAGACTTCGAGAGCTCTGTCCGGAGATAAAGGAGTTTCTCCTTGACGCTAAACATGCAGAATACATCCGACTAAATGACGACCGGGGGCTGCTAGACTTGGCATTTTTAACCGATCTGACCGACATGTTGAATGAGCTTAATGCAGAGCTGCAAGGAAAAGACAAAACCGTGGTCAAAATGATCAGCTCAGTTAATGCTTTCAAACGAAAGATGCAACATCTGTATTCAAAGCTGCAGCATCATGATTTGGGAAACTTTCAAAATGTTGCGTCAGAGCTGGAGACGCAGCAAAAGTGCGCAACTCGACAGTGACCGCTACACTCAGCAGACTGACAATTGTCTGTCAGAGTTTGACAGACGCTTTCAAGACTCTGCTTTACCCGAGCCAGTTGCTACATTAATGTGCTACCCATTACGGGAAGATGTTGAGGTTGATTTACTCGCATCAAATATTGCATCTGAACTCGCCTGGAGCGGAGGAGGAGAATTTCACACTACAGGCTGAAATTGAGCTGAAGTCCAGGGCCCATGGACAGTTCTGGAACTTCCTCCCTGAGGAAAAGTACCCAAGCATGAGGACATGTGCAACCTTCTCGACTGCGTTATTCGGCTCAGCTTATTTATGTGAGTCAGCCTTTTCCCACATGAAGATTATTAAGTCCAAATACCATTCCGCCATGACTGATGATCATTTGGAAGTCTGTTTGCAACTATGCAATTTCGGCTGATTCCATTCAGAACTATATTGTGCCATACATGTTCATGCTGTTATGGGAGGTAAACAATATATAGTTTAAATATAAACTCTGTATGTA
>JBBPCX010000032.1:9207081-9229676 GCA_037974365.1 Hydrocynus forskahlii | reverse complement strand
AATTAATGGCCACTTAATTCAAATGAAGGGGTTTGGTGTATTTTCAGGGGTAAATTAAGGTAGGGTTAAGCACATTTAAGTATATTGTGTTTCTTAGTGACTGCCACTCCTGTGTTCAGCTGATTGATGTGGTGTGTTTGTTCATGCGGAGCAGTTTGGTCAAGATTTCCAGCCAATGAATGACAAGTAGGTGTGTAAATGCATCACCAAATCATGATATCGGAATGCAAAAACTTGAACATCATGGATAATGCTAATAATGAATGAGATCTGATGCAACTGCATTGTCTGAACATCAAAGTCCAACCCAATCCTCCTTTCTCTCAGTTCTAGTCTCATTAGTAGTTCATGCTACATCTGAGTATCGCTATTTTTCTTCTTTAACATTTTGTCTAAAGTATCATGAAAATAATGAAGTGTAAACCCAGAATTGTCCAAAAAAAGTCAAAACATTGGAGTGTATTGTTACACCTCTGCAACAAAACAATCTTTTCACGTATGTGCCTTTAACACTATCATCGTTCTTTACAATATAATGGACAGTTAAAAGACTCTGTAGGCAAATATGAAAACCACTATAGGATCCCTCATACTTCAAAGGACAGCATCAGAATAGTATTGGCAATAACACTAAATAGTTCACCGCCATTCACTGCTCTAAAGTGTGGAATCAGTTTTCAATACTATAAGGCCATTGTATAGTATGTATAGTACAGTACACAAAATATGATTTTAACATGCAGGTCCAGCGTTTCAGTTTTTTTTAGTTGTAGACAGAATGTAGAACAGAGCCGCAGACAGACGAAAAAAGCTGTACAGCATCAACAATTAATAATAAAATTAATTGGGAGAATGCCTTACATTAAAAAAGTGAGTCAGATTACTGGAAAATAAATAATTACAGAATGTTATCTATCATTTAATTCTCTTCTTGGATTAGTACACATTATGAGTGATGAGTGAATAATTTATTGTCACTGATTTCTCATCACTATGTGTGAAATATTAGCCTACTAAGTAATTGATAATATTTATAAAAGATAACTGAAAGGCAAGTTTGTTATTGTCACTTAACTGTCTACTAACAGTCGTTTACTATAAAGTTAAGAGCCCCTGCTCATATGGGCAACATAACTTACTCGCACTTAGCTAGCAATAAAAGTAGTTATAAATCAGTAGATATATTAACATATCAGTAGTGATTTTTGATGGATTGACGGCACTGCAATACTCACATGAAGGACAGGGTGAAGTGGAACCTCTGCCTGAGGCCCCTGAAGGTGACGAAGGCGTGTCCAGGGAAGCTGCGTGTGGTCATCTGGCAGTATGGCTTTTCAAACTCTCCCTCGGGACACTGGCACATAAACCCCCCCACCAGCAGGTCCACGCAGCGGCCCCCGTTCTTACACACACCCGACACACAGCGGCCAGAGCGAGCGTTCACCTCACAGTGCTCTCCTGGAATGGAAAAATCCAGTCGACACATTAGGATTCCTCAGTTCAGGCCAAAACACGCGACGGCGTCTGATTTAGGCCGGCTCTGCATGACACAGCTCAGATCTGCATTAATCATGATGAACTTTGCAAATGTGAGGACACTTAATAGACATACTAAATCTGCTTGCAAGACATAAATATCAGCACTATTTTTATCAGGCAAATAACATCCATTTGTTTACAAACGATACACACAGCAAAATCATTTGTCTAACTAGCAATGAAAGATTTATTTTCCCCACAGACCTCCATGATAAGCACCAGAGATGAAAATATTTTTTTTAACATGGGCCAAAAACATCAGCCTACCACTGTAAAACTGGCCTCGCTAACTCTGGGAGGGTGGGATTGTGTTAATTTTACAGTGGTGGTGGTGGTGGTGATGGTGTGTGTGTGTGTGTGTGTGTGTGTGTGTGTGTGTGTGTGTGTGTGTGTGCTTGGCCCCAGCAATTAAAAACATTTTGCTCCATATAATAGGCCACAATGCCGTTCTTTCTGAGGGTTCTTTCAATTGCAAGGTCATTTTTGTCTTCCCTCAAGGCATCCAAACACACCACATTCACCACTCCATTCAGTGACCCAGGCTGACCTCTTCTCTTAATCTAACCAAACCAGCCCGTAGCCCGAGGCAGAGAGACAATGGGAGCACCGTGGTGGTCCTGAGGACACCTGCCAAACCCCAAGAGAACCATTCTGGAAGGTGAAATCTCTGAATAAACTGATGACAGCTTGCTAATGGAGGATGATTCTGGCTGAGATACCATCAGTGCAGTTTTTGTTGCCCAGTCTCTGCGGATTCCTCTGGGTTTTGTTATTTGTGTGCAACACGAAGGCATTGTGTGGAATTGAGCGAGAGGTGTGTTTGATCAAATCTCAGATAGTGTTCGATGAGAGAAACTCCAGGTGCAAGATAAGAGAGCTTTCATGGTGTGACGTATTATTTCATTTCCTAAGCGCGCGCGTGTGTGTGTGTGTGTGTGTGTGTATAACTGTGCCAATAAAGCTTTTACTGGAACTTACATACTGGGGTAAATTTAGTCAAAGACAACACAAACTTATTCATATTTCAAATCCCATTAGTCATTCATGAACTTAAGGAAGATTAGTGAACGTTACCGGAACTTTGATACTGCTGTTATATGGTCAGAGCACTTGCCATCCTTTTTTGGTGTGAAAACACAGAAAAAACACAGAAAAAACCCAAGCCCACTGTTAACTAATAACCCACTTTTAGATGAAAAACTGGCTCAAACTGGGTTGTGGCTGGATCGTACAGAGGGACAGTGATCCAAAACACATGCCTAAACTTCACAAAGCTGCAAAAATGGTTCAGTGACCACATATTCAAGTATTTAACACAGCCATTCCAGTCCCCTGACCTTTTTTTTGGCACCGTGTCATTTCTGTCAGGGTGATTGTACTGCAACTCACCATTTGAAGTATTCTCTGAACCCGATGGGACTTTTTGGCAGCTGAACTGAAATCCACTATTTTATTATTAGCATTCCTGTAATTACATAAATGTGTATTCCCATGCATGTTGTCTGCTTTTGCCTGCTGAAAAAACGACACATTTACAGAAAATAAATGCACCAATTTAGGAAAGATAAAAAAAAAAATGATGCATACATACCCTCCTCTATTAAGTCAAATAGCATTTCACAGCAGGCACATTCAGTGACCTGAACAGCGCCCTCAAAGTTCAATTCACTTCATTTTTGCCACCTGTCACAACAGAAGTGTGTACTAAACTAAACTACTGTCATTGGGCATAATAATTGGTTGGTGGGCTTTCTGTAACGGTCCTTCAAAACATCTAAGACGGCGTCAAGCTTTACCTCGTCTGCCCAGCAAAGGAATTTTAATCATTTATTGATACTGTCACTAATCATCAGTTATTTTGTTGTAGCTATGTTTCTGCTTTATGGTCTGCTGTGAGTATTTTCCAGGCATTTTAAAGCATAATAACTGAATATATGAGTTTGTATAAGCTTGCATTGCTAAATCTACTATCTCTACATCAGTTCAGCTGGAATGCAATGTTAAACTTCTTCACTGCATCTGATATAATAGCATGTTGCTCTATCAAGTGTCAGTGGCCAAAGTTAAACCTTCAGCCTCCAAGGACATTACACATCACCTTTTATAGATCCAGTTAGATTTTGGGTTCTGTAATTATTTTTTGTTTTAAATTTCCTCGAGATTCGTTCCTTTGACAGTGATGTAACCTGAATTTTGGTGTAACTTGAAACACACCCCAGCCTGAGTCACTTACTGATCCTGACACAGTTGTAAAATCATAAAAACACAACTAAAAAACAGAAAAAGGAAAAGGAAAACTCCCTCATTCATACTGCGTATTCTTCCACCACAACCAAACTAGTCCACCCACGTAGTCCGTAAGTACAAGGCTAGCGGTGTAAGTCGAGTGGGAGTGAGTGTTGTAAACTCGAAATGTCGTATGTCGAGACTATTGTAACTCGGAAGACCCCGTGTATATATTTGTTTATTTTGATTTTAAGATCAAATCAGAAAGAACTTGATGACAATTCTTGCCAAGAAAGAAGAAAAGGTAATAAGACAATAGAAAAAAATAAAAAGACAGACCATAAACAATAGTGCAACACAGTGACAAGAACATTTTATAAAGAAAAAAAAATAAAATAATAATAAAGTATATTATTCTTCATGACAAGCAAATGTAGTGGGCACAGAAATGTCTTACCATGCGCTCATCAGGCTTGTGATCCTGTGTTTCAGATGCAAAGTCAACTCAATGCACTGCCTTTTGTGTACCTGCCATTACTCTGACATGATCTGGGCCCTGAGCAACTGTGTGTGTTGGGACACACAAAGCAAGTTCCAAGGAGGTAATGACCCAAATGCCTGCTAGATAATCCCTCATTTCAGTGGAATTACAGGGATATATTACGCTGTAATGAGAGAAACCCAAAGCAGGAACTACAGAAGCCACTGTCAGCACCTTCGGTTATGACCACAGACTACCCGAGGGCTCGAAGGGGGCACGGCTTCACTGTTCTTTACAGTAGTGCAGAAATCCGAATCCATGGAGAAAGAAGCTGTCAAAGTGGGCAAAGGACCCCGAGAAGGATCAGTGCTATGCATATTAAAGGCAGACATGTCCATGTCCTGCTGTTTCAATGAACATTTCAGCTCAAAGGAGGGGCCCTCAAGGTTCATGTTTCTACAGTATCAGACCAAACGAGGCTATGACAGGGAGGGAAACTGAGAGGGTGACAAACAATTTGTTCAGGAATCAGGTGCCTTCACTACGAGCAAATGATAATCCACTAATCTGCTATTACAACAGGTTAAAGTGACATTGGTGAAAATCAAATTTACACAGTTCCCCCCTTACCTCCAGATGCAGTTAATTAGGCAAGATATTTAAGTTCCCAATTTGCTTCTTTAGCCATGTAGTTATGCTACAAGGCTACCAATTAGCATAATGCAAAGTCCATGTCTAAATCATCATGCCCATTGTTGAGTAATCTCAGTAAGACTTGTTTATCCATATAGCATACTTAAAATTATTTTTTTTGAAAAACACCAGTCACCTTGAACTGTACGTCTTGGCTTGCATTTACATTTATCCAAAGCGACTTCCATCCTCTAACTACAGGGGACAGTCTCCCTGGAGCAACGTGGGGTTAAGGGTCTTGCTCAGGGACCCAGTGCTGGTCTGCTGAAGGAAGGATTCAAACCCCTGACCTCTTGGTCCAGAGGCAAGTAGGCTACTGACAATATTGGGGGGAAACTATAAATTTGAACTTCATACACTTTCTCTGACACACTATCAACAAAAAGGTCTTTTAAAATGTATTTTATTATTATTATTATTATTATTATTATTTTGATCATCATCATCATTATTATTATTATTCTTAAGCTTGTTCTCCCACCTGATATACAAGGTCGTGAAAACGATATTAATTCCCTCTCTTTTTGGATGTTTGTCGCACTAAATGGTTTCATATTCTACAAAATGTCACATGAGACAAGCACAGAAAGAATAAAACGTTTTTTGAAAGAATCATTTCATTTACTGATGTAAAAAAGTCATCACACCCATATAAAGAAGTCCCTCCTCTCTAAACTTAACAACTGGTCGTGACACATTTAGCAACAGCAGATGCCAATCTGTCTTTCTCGTCTCTGTTGAGGAATTTTGGTCCACTCCTCTTTATAGAATTGCTTTAATTCAGCCACACTGGAGAGCGTCTGAGCAAAGACTGTTGTCTTGCTGCAAACCGCAAATGTATTTCATTTCAATGGGCTTTAGATCCTGCTGGATTTTCTGCAGAATCTGTGATTGCATCAATTATGGAAGTCAACCAGCAGCAAAGAATCCCCACACCATCACACTGCTGTCACCATGTTTAAGCTTTACGTCTGATGTAACGACACCCGTGTTCCAAAAACTGTGTTCCCCTGTGTCTCCAAAAACACTATCCTGAAAAGGCTTGGGAGTCATGAGAGGTTTTTTCCCGGCAAATTGAGATGAGCCTTTATGTTCTTCTCAGTTAGAAGTGGTTTTCACTTTGCAGCTCACATGCAGATAATATCTTTGTCCAGTCTCTTTCCAAAAGTGGAATCATGAACAAGTGAGCGAGACCTGCAGTTCCTAACATGTACACTACACTGTATGAGGCTGTATTCTTCAGTGACTTTAGTAGTGAGTCATTCCTTCCTCTTGTTCCGTAGAGCAATTAGGGAAAGCAGAACACATTTTCTACATTTTTAACCCTTTCCAGGCTGATATATTTAAATATTTTCTCCTCTCTTCCAAAAATTCTTTTGATGCCAGACTGACATGTTGCTTGCTGAGAACTACAGGTTGCTCTAAACGTTCTTTTACATTAATCTGGGCTGGCAGTGATCAAGCCTGTCGAATCCCAAGTAAATTTGATTAATTAGTAGACTGAGTTAATTGATTGATTGATTAATAACCTTTTCAAAAGTGTGGGATAACTTTTTTCCTTCAATACATGAAATGATTATTTAAAAAACAGTGTTTTGTGATTTCTCAGGATTTTTTAATCTCGTATTAAATCTGGATTTGTGTGTGACAATAATACATACACGTCACGGTACTCCACATAAAGCTGTTTAATGTATACTGTGATACTGCGCAACCCCATAGTTTCCTGGCATTCATTCTACTCCGATTGACTTTCACTGTTTTTCTCTTTGTATCATATTTTCCACACTTGCAATCCCGTGAGCCACATATATGGCCTTTAATACTCCAATAAACAGATCTTTCCAGAGAAAAAAAAGAGAGCAACACAAAGCGGATTATGAAGTCAGGAAGGAAATGGGAATGAGGATGCAATAATAAAATGCAGGTGCCTACCTGTAAAATCAGCCGGGCACTCGCAGGTGTATCCGCCCTCACGGCTGCGGCACAGGCCGTTGTTTTTGCACGGCGCTGAATAGCACAGGTCGATCTCAGTCTCGCAGTAGTCTCCGGTGAAGCCATCGGGACAGCGACAGCGCAGGCCGTTGACAGGGTGGATGGGCCTGAACAGCAGCGTGTTGGAGGCCACGAACGGCGCGGAGCTGTCAAACTTCAGCACTGACACACACTTCATGTAGTTCTCGCAGGGCTCGCGCAGGCAGATGTTGTCGTCGAAGGGCAGCACTTGCTGGGTGGAGATGAGCCTCAGCAGGGAGCGGTTCAGGTACAGCTGCTCCTGCAGCTCCTCAGTGGGGAAGTAGCGGACTGGGCCGCCTCCAGGCTGCAGGGCCGAGAAGGTGACGTTGAGGATGGGGGCGCCCACGTCAGTGTCGTTCTGGACGTTGAAGACGAAGACACCCTCCCGACTGGTGGACAACACGGCCGCCACACCCTCAGCGAACAGACCCAGCAGAGGAGACAGGAAGCGCTCCTGAGACATGTTCTCCAGACGCACAGTGATGCTGTTGGTCAGCATGTCGTCCGTGATGATGGTGACCCGCAGCGTGCAGAGAGCAGAGACCTGGTGGAGACCATCTGAGAACACAGAAAAGACGCAACCCTGACACGTCTGGAGAAATGCGACATGTCTGTACACTAAAAGTCTTAAAATGTATTCGTCTGAGGGTGCAAACTCTTGATTATCTAAACATACAATCAGTTATTATAGTTCTTAACAAAAAAATGCGTAAATATACATATGTAGTCAGAGGTTTCGATGTAGGATGAAAACCAGAGGAGATACTTATTATGATGTTAAGAGTGACACTGAGTCTTTGAGGACGCATCTACAAACACCTCGGTAATAAACAGTATTTACATTTTTCAACACATTCTATCAAAATGTTCATGCTATCCAGTCCCTTCTAGCTTTCAATAACTATAAACAACATTAGCATACCCGTTAAAGTGATGTTGGTAGACTTTCTAAGTGAAAAAAAGTTCAAATTCTCAAAGAAAACACTTCCGAATATGTGTAGGCACATTTTCTATTTAGTTGATGACTAACACCTTGGGAACAAAATAAAACTATGCAATTGTGTAAAAGGTATGAAAATGGCAAGCATAAGTTGGTTCCTTGTAAATGCTTTATTTACCCCCAACAGTGAAACTTTGACCAGCGGTGGTTCAATTTTTGCATATGACTGTACATTTCTAACCAAAGGCTCAGTGCTCTTTGTCAGTGCTGCTTATTAAATTTCTGTTTACTTAATTTGGCCATAACTGTGTTGATAATATCAGTATTACATGTCATTTGTTTATTTTGAAGATTTCTTATTTTATACATGCAGATTGTTTTATACATGCACATTCGTTCAGAGCATTACGTTTTAACAGCTTTATATCGAAGTGCCTTGATGTTACAATTGCGTTAAATATGTTAAGAGACATGTACAATCTGCTGCTTTCAAGCTGCCACAGAAAAGCGCCTTGCTTTGTTCTCCTGAATGAAACCAGAACACTAGATCACTTTCTCTCAGCTACTGGACAGTAATGGCCAGTCCTCTAGCACCACTTTAACATGTCCAACAGGCCGTGAGCCGTGTACTACATCTGCTCTCCTCTCCATGATAGCTGCGCTCCATTGTCTGTCCCTGTTTAAAGCATTGTTGGGGTCTAGTGTATTCTCTTATCCCTCCTGTTCAGCCCAGTGTAAAAGGCCCCTCTATCATTTGAATGGAGAGAAGTATAATTGCTGGACAATGAAGAGACGTTTCCTCTCTGTTACGCTGTCCTTTCACATAGTGTCAGTCCAGCCAGACAAGCAGCCGCAGACAAAACACATTAAAAAAAAATATTTCTGCCTTAATTCACACAATCACCAATGTACACATAATCAAAACACATAAACTACAGCAGGCAAATCAATGAGGATCGATCCTGACCACTGGAAACTTGATTTAACTGTCAATCGATACTCATATGTCACTGCTGACAGGAAAACTGAATTGTTTTTCAGTGCAAAATCTACAGATTCAAAAATACAGTTATTACAGCAGCAAATCAGTGGTCGTTGCAGCACCTGCCCATTGGTTTTTAAAAAATGAGTTAATACTGCTTTTTGTTTACTGTGTTGAAATCAATGGCAACTGACCATATGCTACAGATGGGGTACATAAAGATAAGCTTGATAAATCCTGCACCATTCCTTTGACGGAATCTCTTTTTCTGGTCCTACACTTCAGTTTTAGGCTCTATGTGACACCTCACACTTTCCACACATATGCTTGTTTGGCAATTACGCTTAGATTACCTTCGTATGAGAGAATTTTTAAAATACAGTGTGAAAACTATTTTTGCCAAGTAACTGACGAAGCGAGATGATTTTGTACTTTTTAAGTCACTTGTTCTTTCTCCAAAAGAATTGAAAGCATTACAACACATCACAAAGTTTCCGCAAACTTATTTCACCTTCTATGCAGCCAAATACCATGTCAGAAAAAAAAGCAGATGTCTGTTTCAGTGGACTAAAGTAAGCTCTAATGTAATGTGTTTGCTCTTTAATGAGACATGCATTAAAGCCCATTGCTCTGGCCATAAATTCCGTGTGTCCAGTATTGAGTAAAGTGGGCTGCTCTTTCCCTCCATCCCCCCACTTGGCAATAAGTGAAACTAAATGAGACTTGAGTGAGGCAGACGCACAAGCAGACTGTCTTAACATATGCAGAGTAACTCTAGAGTCAGATATTAGCTAATTGCACAGAGGAAAGCCCAACTGATCCAATATATCCAACCCACAGGGTAATATTTATAATTACATTAGGATAACATAGTGCTCACTGACAGCTCGTCCCCGACTCTGAAAGGTTCCACAGGCGTTTTATGGCACATTGCACCTCTTAAAGATGTTCCAGGATCTGTGCACATGGCTTTACATTCGTAAACACTGATACCGAACTGACAGTCTCTGTAAATTCTGCCACCTCTTCTTTCAAGCAGGCGGTAAAACAAAGCACTTGTTTACGTCCTAAACATGAGTGTGGTCTTGGCATGCCTCCGGTTCAGAGGCAAATTATACTGTCTGAGGTTAAGACTGTCACACACCCGTCAAACAGCAGCCACAGGAGAACTGCTGCTGCATGTCAGGAGTGGACTAGATGTTTCATACACAGCAATGGGTGGTCAGGCCAGCTGCACTACGTGGCTTTTTAACAACTAATCTTTACTAGTCTTGTAAAACAAGACACTAAAATGAAGGGCCATCACTGTCGATCAGTATCAGTAATAATGTAATTTAAACATTCAGTGAAGCACACAAGCGTGGCACTCAGTAATAGCGCCCCTTGTGGAGAATGTTCATACTGCTGAATATGACTTTATAATGAATGCTGGATTATCTGCATTTCATTCAAAATACAAAGTATACCCTAAGTCATATTCCTGATATTCACATGGAACGTTTAGATTCATTTTTAAAATTGTGTAATTATGACAGTTTTTTCAACAGGCTTTTTATAATTGTAATTTAAAGAGAATGACTTCTGTTTTATGAGTGTAATTTAAACAATTGATTTTCTCACTTGAGAATGAGACTTGAACATGAGAACTTAGTTCAAGTTAGAGAAATTTCACCTGATCTGCCATTACAGCAACTCTTAAAAATTTACCTCAGGGAATTTTAAAGCAAATGGTCTGTCTAAAATGACTGAATCTTAATTATATTAAAAAAAAAATCTTGATCCAGATATTCCAGATGCAGAATCTTTGCTTCAAAGTCTTCATGGGCAGTCTGAAAAGGTAAGATCAGGCCAGACAACAAGCTGCCAAAAGCAATGAAAAGCACCAGTCAACTAACACCAAGACACATGTCCCTCTTCACTGGCAGCAACAGGGGCAACATCATGACTGAAGGCTGACCTAAATATGTGAGGCGTTGGGCCAATTGGCCTCCGTAGTACAATGGGCACAGCTGAGAGAGGGGACAGAGTGTGCCCACTGCAATGCGGGTGGGCTACAAAAGACTCAAAAAGAACTTCCAACGTGTATTAAAGAAAAGATTGAAACTGTACAAAACAAAACACAAACCAGATATCAAACAGCAGATGGCAAATTTCCAGAAAAAGAGGCCAGGATAGACCAATGAAGTATTGATCTGAGTCACATTATACAGTGCGTCTTTAAACTGTATCAAAATAGTTCAAAAAGTGAAGCAGAGCTAAACAGTAGGTACATAAGAGTGGAATGTGATGTGAAAGTGACCATTCTGTCATTTGTGAACACACCATCTTGGGGCTAACGTTAGCGGTTAGAGTGTTAGATACTATAAAGCTCGGCCTTTGTTACACATATTGTACTTTAATAATGTTGAATGGAAAAAAATGACATATTAATGCAATGCACATTTTCAGCCACTCGTTATTTTTGCTGGATCAAATCAAGACACATATCACATCGCTTCACAAGGCAACACAGCACTACATAACAAAACATTAGTGCATTTAATCTGTGCAAGCATTATAATTATATTCCCATTACATTGTTTCCTTTTGGTTGGAAAAAGAGGGTTACTTGGCACTTCTCATTAAAAACTGTCCAGCCATTTTCCCCCAGTGGATACAAGAAACGTGGGAGCTGGACAGAAAGCTTGTGTTATACTAGCTTCCAACACAATATAAAGTTACAGTGAAATTAACCAATCGTGTTTTGTTTTTCAACAGGTAGGACCAACTCAAACTCAAATCATATGTTACTTTTCCCCCAGCCCTATCTCAGATCACTGCTTTGGTTCATAAAGTATTGAGGCCGTTAACATTAACATCACATTAACTCTGTTACGACTTATCTGTTATGACGTATCTTCTCTATACATGGACTGCATTCATTTTTCAGGCGTAGCAAAACCGCACTTTGTCTTGGCGTGGCTTCTGAGGAATGCTGCAAAGGTGCACTCAAAGAAAGTTAATGAACAAAGGCTTCTTCCACAGAGAGTGCATGGTCTAAGTGCTTCATAATGGGGGCCACACCTCTCCACACTGCCCTCATGAATCTGTTATGGATCTTGTTAACATCCGCAGTGACAGGTCTGCTTTGGCCCCTCTCAGCACACTCAGCAAGAATCATCAGTACGTAGCATGCAGCAAATTCCTGCCTCCGTAGCTGTGGGTGCTGCGTTTTATGGGCATTTCTGAGTTTATGAGCACTGCTGTTAAAGCAGCAAAAGCTGAGCTAATGTAACAGAGCTAGCAGGTGTGAAATACGATAAATGAAGTACTACTGTTTATGAGCGTGCTTATGATTTTTAAAAAAGTGTCTGCTGGACCTCTTGAACCTGGATGCTATGTGATATCAGTGTTATGTGCTGGAAATGGTCAAAGTGGCCAAACCAGCAAAGTAAACCAATGCTCAAAAAAGCATGTTTTCTTTTGTGGTCATTATTTGTGAATGAGGGTTGGAAACCCTGGTGCTTCAAGTGCTGAGATTTACCCAGTAAACTGCATGAGACGAAAAACTGGGCTGCGGCTCAAATAAAACATTTTGGAACTTAAGCAGGCAGCAACTGATATTTGTTTGAAGTCTTGGGCCTCGCTGCTTGGCTATTATGACATTCTGAAGTTTAAATGAGGAATTTCCAATTATCAGGGGCCAAGCACTTAAGTGACCTGGAATGCACCATTTGTTTCCCTCTGTTTAAGGTTCTAGTGGCGGAATGTGGAGTTTGGGCTTTAATAACACAGCATATAATACCCCCGGTCTTTGTACTGGTGCAGTCCAAAGAGAAATCCTCCAAAGAGCCTTCTGCTTTCTTTGTCAAATATTAGGTGGTATCCAGTGGCAACCATTTGTATTTCATGTGAAAAATAAGAATAGCCATTGAGAAAGAGTGCTACTAAGCTGCGTTTAAGAGTAGCTTTGGCCGAACAATGGCAACATAACAGTGAAGTTAGGGCCAGGCATTGTCCTTTGGTAGAAGAAACCTGTGGACTGATGTAACAGCAAAAATGAAAGATGGGAATGGAAGCAAACCTGCATATTTTTCGTCAGAGTGCATGAATGCATGTCATGACCAAATATGCACGTGTATAAAGGGTAGCTGGTGGCTGGAGGATGAGTTACGGATAAATGCCTGATCGTAGACCCACCGCCACAGACCAAGTAAGACAGAAACACTCTCCTCATTCAGCAGCCCCCTTTTCTTGAGTTTTCAACACACAAACAGCTTTGTCTTCAGAGACAGAAATCTGCATGGGGACAATGGCTGCCCCCTTCCTCGCTGTGTAAGAAACCCCCTCTTGCCTCCATCACAGACCCCCTCCCTTCTCATCCTTCTCCACAAAAGGGGCCCGTGCTCGAGCCCCCCTGTCCGGACAGAATGCCTGAAAGCTCCACAATGCTCGCGGGTCGCCATGCCAACAACAGACGAGAGCCAGAACTTCTCAAATTCTCCTCCTCAGGCCGTCCTCTGAGGACGAGGGGACAGCCACTGAGGACACGAAGGGGGATGCTGTGCTCCCATTACCCAGAAGTCAAGCAGAGGACTGACTTGCTTAAAAGAATACGCCAGTGTTTTTCTAGCCATTCTGCTTGTACGGTCATACGGTCAATAATTTCGATGCATTTCCTCGACTATACGTTGACTTTTATAACAGGAACCAATGGGGCGATGCTATAGCAAGTGACCAATGACCTCTATTGAATGTGTGTTTTGTATCAGTAGAAGGAAATGCATCAACATTGTTATTCATGGTAAAAAAAAAAAAACTGTATGGCACAGATATTGCAAATAGAAAGTAGATTGGAAAAATACTGGACCATTTCTGTAACTAAAGCCCAATGGTGGTAAACAGCAAGTTAAGTGAACCCCTAAAAGGAATGGTCTAGTCCTAATTTGGGTTCTTTAGCCCCCGTCAACCAACTAAAATGTTCATTAAGGTTTACAATACAGTATGACTTACTGTGAGTTATGAGTTTTTTTCTGGTTTTGTTATTAATGTTAGACTAATTTAGCATCATTGTTAGCATCATTTTTTAATTAACGAAGCAAAATTTAGACACTAAACATGTTTTGGCTGATCGGCTACATCTGGGATAGATGGAAAATTGTGTAAATTAGATTTTATGGTGAACTATACCTTAAAGCCTTAAGATTCTGCATGCGAAAGTACGCCGCTCTCATAACTTACTCATGAGCTTTATAGCAGTTAATGAATAATTAATAGAAGTCATAAAATAATAAGTGTATAAATAACAGGACCAGTCCATTATGATCCAAGACCAGATGATCCAATGCATTAGATCTTTAGTAAACTAGGACAAAGATGAAATGCACACACATACCTGAAGACACATGCTTTACATCAGCAACCGACAGATAAAACCTGTCTACTTCACTTAGAAGGGGAACACATGAACGAAATACATCAAACATCTTCCAAACAAAGATGAAGGGGTTGCATATGGTACGAGGTAAACCATCTCCAACACCAAGTCAAAACTTCAACTAAAAAATGAAGCACAGATGTACTTTTTTCCAGACAGGCTCAGAATCAGATATTAATTACAGCCCCGGACTCCAGAAGTACTTCAGATAAGCTTTATGAAGTCATCCCTCTTCACTGGCACGCCTGGAATGCAACCAACAGCAGAAGTGAGAGAGCGTCAAACGATGTTAAATAACTGGAAATAGTCTCTGCATAAGGGCACTGAGTGCACTGCCTAAGGACACTGAGCATGTAGGAGAGTCTGTGTGAGATCACAATCAAGCATAATTCATGATAGTTTAATAAAGCGCCCATATTCTTTTCATATTTATTTCTTGTATTGTATTTTTTCCACTTATGGTCCACTTCTGACACTTGTGTAGTTCTATGTAACAAAAACAGTCATGGTTCAGTTTTACATGATTGTTTTCCAACTTCTTTTTGTGCCTCAGAATGAAACAGGCTGTTTGCATGTAAAAAAGCTCTGTTTTGATCGTCTGCCCTGTACTGCGCCTCACTCAAGCAGCAGTCCGGGCTGCAATACTCCTTATAACTTCGTTGTGAATGGCTGCTGAAGGCTGAATAGGTGTTTATGTATAAGCACTGGTTTTAGTGACATCACACTAAAAACCAGGTTTTAAATGACATCACACTTTTCTCTACATGAACCGCTCTGACTGGTGAGTGAACGGAATGCTCTGAAACTCTAAACAGTGTTTACATACTACATTAAACTTCTTTCTTTAAAAAGTGAGGAATGTTCTGTTGTCCATAAAATGGGCCCTTAAATTTTAATGACTGACTACAAAGGGTTACACAATGTTTATTAAATTACATTATAATTAGGGTTACTTTGATTTTACTATACTATTTAAATGTGATTCCACAATTAAGTATTTTATACTAAGTATTTACATCCTGTATTGACAGACATGAGACGTCCTTATCTTTCTGCAAAAACTAGACGGTGCACATAACAATAACTTTTCATCATATTCTAATCATAATGAATCAGACCCGCTTCTACATACAGACCTCAGTGTGGTTGCACTCCAGGAATTTTGAGTCATCTTAAGTTTGAGTGACCACCTGACCTCCACTATGACCAGCAGCAGAAGAAAAGCCCCGGGCAAGTTAAGCTCACACCAGGTGAGAGATCACAGCACCAACTCATCTGTATCCAGAGCAGCTCGCTGATCATGACCAGCACCGCCCACCGTCCTCACGTCCTCTCTGCTCTATCCCCTCTCTGTCAGACTTCTCCTCATGCCCTCAGACCTGGACACGAACAAAAACCAAAGCCTGACCTGTAACGGCCGACTGGCTTGAGAACTTTCAGGGAACTGAGCTGAGGGATTAACATGACAATGTCCTTTGGATGTTTTCTCTCCTTGAGAAAACGGGAAACCAACTAAGCAACCAGCCTCCGCTGTCAACCAGCTTCTAGCAATAAAAAAGGGACCAGGAAGAAGTCTGTTTGACCATTCTAATAAGGGTTTCATTTAGCTTTACAGTGTACTCAATCAGAATATAAGAGTAGGGATCACAGAAAACCAAATCTACCCCAAAAAAAAGGGAGAGGAGACACTTGAACAAGGCCCGGGAGGTTCTGCGTACAAAGAGGCGAGAAATTTTCTAATCACAAAACCAGCCTCTCCCTGCAGAGTGACAAGAACAGAACAACGGAATAAATTTACAGAAAAAACATTTGACACCACCCCACACACACCAATTTCAAAGCCAAGTCAAACTAATGCGCAAAAAAAGATGCACAAAAAAAGTTGAAATTGCTCACATCTTGTAACCAGCAGTCTTAGAATCAGCCAATATTTGTTTCTAAGACATGATGCCAAACGGTCGATTTGATTTTATTTTGAGCCACACCAGCACATGTTATCCCGCCCTGCAAAAGAGGGCCTCATCTGCGTTATTTTTCTTTGATTGTCTTTGTTATCTGTTGCTTTAAAAAAAAACTGTCCTGAAACAGGAATCAGCCAACCCTGGTTGTTCTAAGGCAAAGTGTCCTAATCTGCTGCGCACCAGTTCGAGCTCTCCCTGCTGCAACCCCCGGAACCCAGTTCATCAGTTAATTCTGCAGCCCTGAGCTGAATTAAGTACGTTACAACAGTGAAAACAATAAACCACTTGTAATATCCAAAAGCACTGTGCAAAATCATTTATTGCCTGTTTAAATCATTTCATTATTGAGCCTGTATTAATTAATGACGCACAGCACATCAAGCTGGAGCAAGTGGGTGACTCCAGAGAACTATTTCTTTCAGATTAGAGTAAACTAGACTAATTGTAATTTATAGCAACAGCCCTCTTAATTTGACATTTTTATTTTTTTTTCTGGTACCTGGAAAATTTGTAGAAGGACAGCGGCAAACATTTGAGAGCTATTTGCGTTCTCTCTCCAGACATGTACCGGGACACTTGTTTGTCTGTTTATATGCTAAGCAGTGGCACATGCCACAGCTAATTTCTTCAAATCAAATTAAGGGTGGCACAGCGACCAGGACACATTAACACAGAATCAGCAAAGCGTATGGATCTAATGGAAACCACATGGCCATACCGAGCTCTACTGACCAGTCAGTGGTCTGAGCTAACGCACCACCAAAGGGCAGCACAACAATAAAAAGGTCTCAACTTACTGTCAGCCTCAGTGTATGTGATTTGGGACTTTTGAAACTCTTTCCAAATGAACATAAAAATAATCTTACCAACAACCATCTGATTCCAATTAGTACCTTGAGAACTAAGAACAGCTGAAATGTTTCAAGGCCAAAAATAAATCACAGTTCTCTACGAAAAATATCTCTCCGTGACCTGAAACATGCAGCAATATTCATTTTAAGCCTGATTTTCCTTTTATTCTTAAGATAGGTTTGTGCAAGCACTTTTAACTCCACTGTGGGCAATTTCTGACTTCCTTTCACACTTTCTAACCTGCACTGTCCTAAAAATACATATGAGGAGTTCTATTCAAAATTGCAGTATGTTCATTTATAACAATCCTGGCTATAATGAGTTTTGAAAAGAATAACAACTGACATAGGAAATGCATTTTTCTCTAATAAAAATGGTACATTCTCATTCGTACATCAGTATCAATCCGTACATTAGTATCATTGTTTCTTGCAAGACCACTTTAAAAGCACTGAAAACTCTGGAAGGTGATCTGCAGAATGGTTTGGAATGACACTATTCATATAAGTATTACTGTTATTAATAACTGAAAAAAAACTCAGAACATAAATGTGTAACAGTGTGTGGCAAAGCAACCCTGATTTACAGGCATGACAGGAGAAATAGTTCAGTCCTGAAAGAACACTCCTTCGCTGGGATTAGTCAGACCTCGCTGGGGTATAGATGACACTCCAGTCAATCATGAGGTAATCTTTTAACACCACACAACAGCACTCCATATAGGTTCATTCCAGCAGATAATCATATCTAAAAACACAAACCTGATCATGTATGAAGATAAAAACCTTTAGCTTCACAGGCTGTGTAAAGGCGGTGGGTATGAAGAACAGCGTGAAATGAACAAAGCTTAACACAGCACTTTGAACAAAAAAGAGCTGCCCTTGCACCATTAATGAAGTGGTCCCTAGTTTTACACATAGGCCTGCTGGGCAGATGTTAGTCCCAGGTTTCGTTCTTGCTAACATATCTGGCTCAGCTAAAGCAATAATTGCAACCAATCAGCGTTTCATTCAGCAGGTGTGTTACGACTGATCACTCACACTGGAAGATGCTTCTCACACTGGAAGATGCTTCTAAGACATTAGTGCTTTCACACATTACATGCTATCACATATGTTGTGATGCACCTACAAAAACAGTAACCATACCTGACACAGTCACTCTCATGGTGGCTTCCAATGGTCTGCTGCTGTCCAGATCCTTACTGAGCTTCAGCTCTCCTGTGTCCTGGTTCAGAACCAGCAAACTCAGCTCGTTCCCCTCCACAAATGTGTAGAGGAGCTTATCAGACACATCCGGGTCATGAGCAGGCACCTTCCCAATGACACCTGAAGGGAAGCTGTTGGACTTATTAGTGACGTAGTTGTTAAATATGATCTCAAAATCCTGCAGAACAGGGTAGTTATCATTGACATCCACGAGGCGAACGTGTATGATGGCCCGACTGACCAGAGGGGCAGAGGTGGCCTGGACTACAATCAGGTACTCCATCTTGGCCTCGTAGTCTAGGTCAGTGAGGGCAATTAAATCTCCACTGAAAATGTCCAGTTGGAAGACCTCAGGAGCATTACCCTCCACAATCTGGTATAAGATCTGTGCATTGGTTCCTTCATCAGGATCCGTGGCACTGATGCGAGCCAGAGTGGAGCCCACAGCACTGTTCTCCTCCACATAGATGTACATTTCATCCCTTTCGAACACGGGGGCGTTGTCATTAACATCTAGCACTGACACTTGAATGTCCACTGCTGCTTTCAGAGGGGGAACACCTTTGTCCACAGCAAGAACCTTGAGGTTGTATGTGGCCACGTTCTCCCTATCCAACTTTCTGGCTGTTCTGATTATCCCTGAGTAAGGCTCGATGAAGAAATCCCCATCACCATCATCCCCTCCCTGAAAAGTGTAGCTCACCCTGCTGTTGGGCCCTGAATCTCTGTCTGAGGCAGACACCTGAAGCACGCTTGTGTACACAGGTGCGTCCTCAAACACAGTGCCTTGGTAGATGTCCCTGAGAAAGTGAGGTGCATTGTCATTGGCATCTAGGACTATGATCTCCACATAGGTGGTGTCAGATTTCTGAGGGATGCCATTGTCACGTGCAATAATAGCTAATGTGTAGGAGGCCTGGTCTTCATAGTCAATTTCAATCTGAGTGGTGATGGCACCTGTGTCGGGGTGGATCTTGAACTGAGGTACATTATCCTCCATCATATATGTAATACGGGCATTTTCACCGGTGTCTTCATCCGTAGCACTAATCACCACAACAGTGGAGCCCACGGGTTTGTCCTCACTCACTAACACCTGGTAGTTGGCGCTCTGGAACACTGGCCGATGGGTGTTGGTATCTGTAACATTGATAAAAATCTGCGCAGTGTCAAAACGAGTGCCGTCTGAGGCCGTCACCATGAGGATGTACTGGCGCTCCTGTTTATAGTCCAGTGGCAAGGCCAAAGTAATGAGCCCACCACCGCTCTGGCTGGTGATGGCAAATCTATTCCGCGTGTTCCCGCTGGTTATCTGATAGGTCACCACGCTGTTGGCATCCCTGTCCACAGCTGTGACAGTGAGGACACTGGCCCCCACCGCAGCATCCTCATTGATCTTCAAGTTGTACATTTTCTGTGTGAAGGTGGGGACGTTGTCATTCACGTCCAGCACAGTCACAGTCACACTTGATGAGGATGACATCACGGGAACCCCATGGTCCCTTGCCTCCACGCCAAACGTGTAAAACTCAGTGGTCTCTCTATCCAGCTCCTGGCTGACTGTAACCCACCCCGTGCTGTTATTGATGATGAACGGGAAGCCAGGCGACGTGTCTGTGAGGCAGTACTCCAAAAGAGCATTGTCACCCGAATCCGCATCAATCGCTTGAATGTGAATCACAGAGTGACCAACTGGAACATTCTCCAGCACTGAAGCTTGAAAAGGAGTGCTGACAAACATGGGAGTGTTATCATTCACGTCCACCACCTGCACGACAACTAAACCCGTCCCATTAATAAGAGGCGGCCTGCCACCATCTTGAGCTTTTATCCGCAAATTATACTCCCTGATCATCTCATAATCCAGAGGGTTGATGACATCAATGACGCCAGTGGGCGAGTGGATGTAAAACTGGCCTTTCACATTGCCGCTGATGATGCTGTAATGCACCTTCGCATTATTTCCAGCATCTTTATCGGTGGCCTTCACCTGAGCTACTTCCGAATTAACTGCTAAATTCTCGAGAACCTGCACCACGTATCTTTTCTGACTGAACTGAGGGTAGTTATCATTCTCATCTTCAACAGTGATGTGCAAGGTGGCTGTGGCACTGCGTGGGCCAGGCTCTCGGCCTTGGTCGTTAGCCTCCACTATCAGCCTGTACTGTGACTGAACCTCTCTGTCCAGACGGACTTTGGTTTTAACTAAGCCATTCCTCTGATCGATTTCAAACGCAGAATTCACCTCTGCTTCGTTCACTATCTTATAGACCATATTGGCATTGGACGGAGCGTCTCCATCAGTGGCCCTGATTGTCATCACTTCGAAGCCCACCTCCACATTTTCCCGGATGCTAACCCTGTACTCGGTCTGCTCGAACACAGGCCCGTGGTCGTTGGTGTCACTGACCGTGATGGTGAGATAAGCTGCTGCAGACCTTTTGGGGGTCCCCTTGTCCGTGGCTGTCACTTTGAACACATGGGTGTCCTTCAGCTCCCTGTCTAAAGCCTGCAGAGTTGAAATCCCACCCGTTTCAGAGTTTATTTGAAAGTAGTCGTTAGATCTGCTGTCAAACAGAGCTTCCATGTCATACTCCACAACTCCTGCGTCGCCATCGTCTGGGTCAAAGGCTTTGAGAGTGATGACCCTGGTTCCTGAGGGCTCATTCTCGGGCACAGAAACCTGGTAGTTGGGCAACTGGAACTGGGGGGCTGAATTAGCATTCCTTTTCAGGCGTTTCACCCACTGTTCTGTGCTTATATCCAAACCCTGGGCACTTTTTGACCTCAAATGCAACTGCACTTGCAGAAACAGTTGAGAAGTGGGTACTGTGCAGAGGAAACTGGCCTGGGGAGGCAAACAGTGCTCAGTCTCAGAGACTATACTCCCCCCCTTATGATCTTTCTCCATACATGTAGTCCGGATGATCTGTGATTGCCGTGTAAAGGCTGGCAAGTGTTCATATATGCTTATGGGCAACATACCCACGCTGAAGCAGGTGCCATATCCGGAGCGCAGATGGATGTCTGCGTCCTGCTGCCTCCTCTTTCTTCTGTATTTGATGAAGCAGTTCTGTCCATGCAGGAACGTGTTGAAGTGAAGCAGCACCCAGTTCCCTGACCCAGTTGATGTTGCTCTCAGAGCCAGTGGCGCGGGGCGTCTCGTGAAACGCGTGCAGTGAACTTTCCGCGCGAGAAACACAACTCCGTTCACGCGACCGACCTTCAGCAAGCGCGCGAGAGGCTTGTCCGTGAGTCTCGGGTCCAGTTCGTAAGTCCAGCCGGGTCCCAGAGAGACGTTCAAGAGCGCTGTTCCAGGCTGCAGGCTCTCCTGGAGGTGGAGATCGAAGCATCCACCCAGTGGAAGCTGCACGAGCACTCCAAACCACCATATCCACTTGGCTGGTAATTCCATGGCTCATCACATCTCAGCAGAACTTCCAGCGAGAAGCTCACACTCCACGCACGTGTGTGCTCCAGGAGCTCGTGGGCTGCAGCATGGTGCTCCTCAGAGCTGCTCTCCAGGCGGCTCCTCCAGTGATCCGCCTCACTCCTCCTCCGGGAAGAATCTGCGGCAGCGCTCTCACCTCACGCCTTCTCCACAATCCCAGACTCCACAGGTCGCCTTGGTTTATAGTTTACAACCAGTTTAAAGGGAAAAAACAGCATTAATCTCCTTAGTGCCTCGATTTTAGAGAAAAATACTGTTCGTTTTAAAAGTCAAACTGCTGTTATCTTTCCCCCATCACAGTTTCTTTATTCAGAAGTAAAGATAGTCCCGTTTAAGCTCTTGGAGCTCTTGCCCGTGGATCTCCACTGATCTGCACTGCATCTTCAGCTTCTTCCTTCATGACTGAGAACCAGTCACTCAAACATTTGATTATCAGTGTATGGTGTCATTCGGGCCCCTCCCTGAGTAATTTTCTGGCTTTATTTTCGAGAAATGTATTAATATCCCGTACGGATGAAATAAAACAACAGCTTTATATGTTTCAAGTTAACAGTAGCACTATAAGTATTTTTTTCTTCATTTATAAATAAGTGAAAAGATGATGGGCATGAAAATATTGTGAGCAACGCCCCCATGAGGATAAACGGGGGCACTACAGACTAAAGAAATGAAAGCCTATCGGGGTTCTTCGAGAGGGAGAGGGAAGGAGAGGGTGAGAGGGAAAGAGAGAGAGAGAGAGAGAGAGAGAGAGACAGAGAGAGAGGCAGAGAAAGAGAGGGATAGAGATGGGGGAGTGATGGAAAGAGAGAAGGGAGAGAGAGGGCAAGACA
>JBBPCX010000032.1:9195244-9206981 GCA_037974365.1 Hydrocynus forskahlii | reverse complement strand
AGAGAGAGAGGCAGAGAAAGAGAGGGATAGAGATGGGGGAGTGATGGAAAGAGAGAAGGGAGAGAGAGGGCAAGACAGAGTGTGATGAAACATTCTAATGAGCAGTTGTTGAAGGGCGTGAGAGCAAAGGTACATCTAAATGTAATGGAGGGAAAAACTGATTTTAAGGACCAAGAGAAAATGCTTGCTAAAAGTTTAGTTCTGATGCTAAACTGGGACAAAAGAAGGAAAGGTAGGCTTAGAGATGCTTTAGCATAAAACATCTTTCCATCTTTCTTGGGGAAACCCAAGCCGGGTTAGATATCGTCCCGTTCTTATGCATTTAAATAAGCTCCATAATCAAATCCTTCATGACAGGAATCAGTTTTTAAAAGGCCTTTTAGGCATTAAAATGTGCAATATCGTTGTACAATGAAATAAAACACTAAATAACGATCATATAAAACATATCAGGAAGACATTTCCCTCAGTTAGCACATTAAAGTCTCCAAATTGCTCATGAATTTTTCACAAGCACCATGTATGATGGATTTTTTTTTTCCTCAATGCAGTGACATCTTTCAAATAAATAGAATCAGAAGTAAGCAATATACAATTAACAAGATATACAAAGAACAATAAATTGCAGCAGGAAAATGTGTTCAAGTGTCATTTATTGCAGTCTCTGGGTACAAGATTCTTTAAAATGTTTAAAATGCTATGATGTGTTAAGAAAAGTGATCAAGCAAAATATGTTAACTTTAGCGACGATGACATCTTATTTTCCTCACAACTACTTACTCAACTCATCTTTTACACAATGAAAGACACAGTAAGCAGCAAGGTACGCTCATACAAAACATCAGCATGTGAAATCATGTCACGTTTTCATCACAAACACACAGCTCCACCAGTGAACTTAAACGAGTTCAGTTCTAAGTGATACTGTCAATGTTCAAACAGTGTGATAAAACTGACACAGGCCAAGCGTTATTGGTAGTACGGTCTATATCGGCCCTGCTCTGGATGGTGGGGCCCAGGAATCTGGGCCTGAGGCGGAGGCCCCTGCATGCGTGGCGGGTGAGGGCCTCGTGGAGCGGGCCACATACCCGGGCTCAGGCCTCCAGGCTGGCTAAAGGGTGGGCTGAGAGTGCCCTGGTCCTGTGGCATGGAGTTAGGGTTGTAGTGGTGAGGAGGTGGAGCATTGACAGGTCCCCCATGTTGAGTGAGCGGCCCAGTCAGAGGGTGGTTCATGAACGGAGGCATCTGATTGATGAGATGGCCGGGTGGAGGAGTGATGGGAGGTGGGGCGGTGGACATTGGTGGCGCCTGGTTGTAGACCATGTGTGGTGCAGCTGAGCCCTGGGGCGGATGCTGCATAGGGTGGCTGAGAGGGGGCGGTGGAGGTGGAGGCGGCCCATAATGCTGCTGCTGAGGTGGTGGCATGATGTGGTGAGGGTGGGACACCACAGACTGGCCAGGATAGTCCCCTGGATGGTGGTGTTGGGGTGGCCCAGGGGGAGTCTGTGGTAGGGGCTCACGTGGAGAGGGGCCGGAGCTGCCCGAGTCATCCTGGATGGGCACAGTGATGAGATTGCTGTGCTTGCGTGTGGTCACAGTGGCGATGCGGAAGGTCTCTGGGGGAAGGCCTCGAGACGACGGGCCCAGGTCAGATGCGGAGGGCGAAGCTGGGGGCGGCTGGCCGTATGGTTCACGGCTCTGCAGAGGGGGTGGAATCAGAGGGTGGGCCTTGGGCAAGTGAGGTGGTGGCGGCAAGCGGAAACGTTCTGGTGGGTCCGAGGCTGAAGGAGGGACAGAGTGAGAGGGCTCAGGCCGCGAGCCTCCGGGTTTGCTTGCTCTCATGTGGCGGTGGTTGATGTGAGCCTGCAGGTCCCGCTGAGAGAGGTAGGTGCGCTTGCAACCCTGCACAATGCTGCACATGAAGAGGGAGCCACGCTGACACTGCTCGATGCGCTGGACCGGGTCTGTGCAGCTGTACATGGACAAACTAAACTTAGAATTTAGTATAGGAAGTGGAGCCAGCGAACATAATCATACATAATACAATACATAAAACATAAAATATAACATAATGAGAAAGCTTCATCATGAATATAGAAAATACTTAGCAATGCAATTCTATTCAATAAATAAATAAATACACAAACAGTAGCATTAAAGTAAACATGGTAGGTTACGGTAAAAAAAATAAAAACCTTACCCCGGGCACATCTTATCGTTCTTCTTCTCATACAGCACTGCACAGTCATAGCAGAACACATGCTTACAGGGAATCTGTTTAAACAAAACAGGTTTTGGGTTAAGAAGACTAAAAAGCACACAAACTAATATGAACACACACAGAGGGTCTGTTTCAAATCCATTTTTTCTTGCACATCAATGCAGCAGGAGACAAGATATTCGTAAATGCAAATCTGAAATGCAAAGCATCAACTGTTAAGTGCGCATAAATAAACACAGAGTAAAGTCATAGAAAACAACCAACTTCTTTTCTTACCATTCGGCCATATATATTAATGGGCAGCCCACACTTGTCACAAAAATGAATTGGAGTGTCATCTTTCTCCCCAACCAAGTTGAGCTGAGACACAAAAAAGTGTTCGGTTAAAAAAGAAAAAAAGAAAAAAGAACATGGAAAAACAAAAAAACAAAAGATCATGTATTAGTGGTGATGGATTCTCAAGTGGCAGCAGCTACCTTATAGTCCCAGAATAAAGGATGGGGAAATCTCCGCTGGCTCCCATAAGCATCTCCAGATTTGCATTCAAATCTCTCTTCCTGCTTAGGGTTGAAAGACTCTAAACACAAAACACAGTTTTAGATTAATATACATATCACAACAAAACTAAATTCTTGTTTTGTTTTTGTTCGAAACAAAATTTGTCAAAGTTTAGCCAAAATCCTGTGATCAAAGACCCACATGCCGTATTTTAGCACAACCCCCCCTCCAATTTCAGTCTAACAATAATGTACATATATACCTTCATCATTTTGTCCATTGGAAGGCAGCCTGGCGTTGGGTCGCTGTGGCCGGGCAGTAGGCTTGCTTCTTATAGTCTGTTTGGACAGTAACTTGATGGGAATTTGTCTGCGAACGTCTGGACCTCCAAGAGCCCCTGGACCATCAGTTCCCTGGAGATCATTGTCTAATACATAAAAATCCCTCATCAGCAGAGCACCTAGGTATTGATCAGCTTGTAAAATGACAGCAATTTGTCTGAGAAACCCATAAAGACAAGAATTACATATGCAGACGTTGGTCCTGTGAGGATTTAATGCTAACCTTGTAACACCCTGAAGGGTTTGGGGGCTCAGATTTCCTGTTACAAGTTACAGCATAAATAACAGCAGTTCCTGAATAGCAAAGGATTGGAGTTCAGTGGGTCGAGAACTCACTAAGTGGGCAGTAGCAGCCAAAAACCTGCCCTAAAAATCTAAAGGATTGTTAATTAAAAAACTTCGTATCTGAACTTCGCTATATGGACAAAAGTATGGAGACACCTGATCACTACACCAACAGGGACTTTAATGACACTGCATTCAAACACCTTGCTGGTCCCCCCTTTGCGGCGATACCAATTTCCACTCTTCTTGGAAGGCTTTCCACAAGATTTTGGGGGTGTTTCTGTGGAAATTTGAGTCCATTCATTCTGTGGAGCATTTATGAGGTTCGGCACTGATGTCGAACAGGAAGTTCTGGCTCGCAATATCCGTTCCAGTTTATCGCAAAGGTGCTGGATGGGGTTGAGGTCAGGGCTCTGTGCGGGCCACTCAAGTTCCTCCGCACCAAACTCATCCAGCCATGCTTTTTCGGACCTTGCTTTGTAGCCTGGGGTACATTCATGCTGGAATAGAAAAGGTTCGAAACTGTGTCCACAAAGTTGGAAGCATGGCGTTGTCCAAAATGTCTTGGTATGCTGAAGCATTAAGATTGACCTTCACTGGAAGAAAGGGGCCTAGCCCAAACCCTGAAAAACAAGTGTCTCCCAATATTTTTGTCCATATAGTGTAACAGCAGAGAAGCGAAGTTCGCCTCGCTGTCAGTGGACGGAACGCTGGGAGCTTCACACTCAGCTAACGACGGCCACAAATTGCAGATAAAACACTAGTCAGGACAAACAATTGGCTCTGCTTGAAGAAGATAAAAAGGGATTTTGTCTTTATGCATTTTTGAAGCCGTTTCTCTCAGAGTCAACAAAAACAGCACATCCCCGTTAGCTTCCTGGCTAACTGAGAGAGTGTGGCGAGCTCAGTCCCCTCATTACACGCAGAAACAATCTGCATTCGTTACTCGCAACACATACACGCTGAGGGTTTCAGCGATACCTTTCCAACGTAGACAAGAGCAATAAGAACATAATAAACACGTAAAAGATCTTAGTTTTACTCGTTAGCTTGTTGCTCACCATTTTGGTCCATGACTTCTCGCTCAGCATTCTGGGACGCCCGCCTCCAGGCTGCGTAGGCGGGACGCATCTACTCATCATTGCGCGGAGATTACGCATACGACTGTACACGATATGGACAAAAGTATTGGGACACACCTATTTTTCAGGGTTTGGGCTAGGCCCCTTACATGTAGTGAAGGGCAATCTTAATGCTTCAGCATACCAAGATATTTTGGACAACGCCATGCTTCCAATTTTGTGGACACAGTTTGGGGAAGAACCTTTTCTATTCCAGTATGACTGTGTCCCAGTGCACAAAACAAGATCCATAAAGATACGGCTGGATTGGTTCAGTGTGGTACACAGAGCCCTGACCTCAACCCCATCCAACACCCTTGGGATAAACTGGATTTCGAGCCAGACCTTCTTGTCCAACATCGGTGCTGGATCTCAAAAATGCTCTACAGAATGAATACATAGACATTGTATTCTATCCCTGTTGGTGTAATGGTCAGGCGTACCAGTATTTCTATCTATATAGTGGAGTTTAGCTGAGAGTTTTATATTTATTTTGCAGCAAGTTTGAGTTTGATTCATTCACCATTATGTTTTTATTGTTATGAACAATCCTTTAGATTTTTAGGGTAGGTTTGTGGCTCCTAACCAGATAACACCATGTTATTGATTCAACATTGAATTATGGTTAAATGCATTGATTTATGGTCAGGGTTGAATTATCAATGTTGAAACGAAAACAATTTTTGGTCAGATTTTCAATATTGAACATTCAATGGAAACAAAACCTTAATTCAACATTGAAAATAAGATGCTGAATCAGCATTGATGTTACTGAAAATATCCAACATTGAAAGCACCTTTGCCAAACAAGCGATGAAACAATGTTGAATCCTTGTTGAATCCATCCACAAATGGTTGATTTTTCAACATTGAGTAGATGGCCTTCTCAATGAGCAAGATCAATGCTGGATCAACATAGAAGATCCTCTTTGTCTGATATGGAATCAATGTCATTTCAACGCATGTGTGTTATCTGGGTACTGCCCACTTAGTGAGTTCTCAACCCATTGAGCTTCAGGTCTTTACTATTCAGGAACTGTTATTATTTATGCTGTAACTTGTATAAAGCAGGAACTGAAATCTGAGCCCAAAAACCCTTTAAGCTGTTACAGGGTTAGCATTAAATCTGCATAAATCCAACTTCTGCATATGGAATCATTGCCTTTATGGGTTTCTCATAGAGAAACTGCAAAAATTTTACAAGCGGATCAATACCTAGGGGTTCTGCTCATTTTTATGTAGACAATGATCTTCAGGGAACCGATTGTCCAGAGGCTCTCAGAGGTCCAGATGTTCCCATCAAGTTACTGCCCAAACAGACGAAGCAAGCCTGCTGCCTGGCCACAGCGACCCAACATGTGGGTCTTTAAAGGGGACCTATTATGCAAAACTCACTTAAAAAAAAAAAAAAGTTATAATAGGTATATGGGCTTTACAAAACATGTTCGTGAAGTTTTTTGCACAAAATCACTTTCACATAAAGAGATATTACCAACTATATTATTCACAGTTTCGGTCCTTTTCAAAACGAGTAGTTTCAGGCTCTGTCCCTTTTATGCAAATAAGATGTTACCGGCCACGCCCCACCATCCCATGCTTAAGATGCGCGTTTAACTTCTGGATTTTATATTAGAAGCCATGTCCTTAACACCAGTTTTTATTTCTTTCCTTCCATCCTTTCAATCTGTGAGTGGTCCGAGGCTGTATGGTGACCAGGCTGAAGGAAGGAAGGGAGGGAGGGAGGGAGAAAGCGTGAGATACACTAGGTGGACAAATGTATTGGGACACCTAACACACGTGAAAAGGCAGAAAATAGGCGCTATGCAGCCCGACACGTTCTACCCCGAGTCGGACTCAGAGCAAGACGAACACAACACTTAATGTGTGCCGGTAGACATAGCGCTCGGCTTATCCGTGCTCGTCTGTACGCCGTGATTGGTGTATTTTCACGCCAATTTCTTTGCCTTAATCAACAGCGGAGGTTGTTTTATTGTGTTTTGAGCGAGTTTTTGCCACTGCAGTGGTCAGGCACGGCTGAATTCAGCATACGTAAAGCTGCAAAGACCCAAGATGGCCGCTGAAAAGCGTGACAAGCAACAGGCTAGTGGGTGGGGTCTTGACAGACGAGGGGTGGTTCTATGCAAATTGGCCCCACTTGACGTCACATGGGGGCCCTCCGCCCAAAAGGCTCGTTTTGAATGGGACTGAAAGTGTCAAGAATAGAGCTGGTGATATCTCTTTACGTTAGAGTGATTTTGTGCAAAGAACTTCATGAACATGTTTTGTATAACCCATAGACTTATTATAACTAAAGTGAATTTTGCATAATAGGTCCCCTTTAATTTAGTTTTGCTGTGGAATATATCTGAATCTAAAACTGTATTTTTTGTGTTTAGAGTCTACTCAGGAAGAGAGATTTGAATGCAAATCCAGTGATGCTTATGGGAGCCAGCAGAGATTTCCCCATCCTTTATTCTGGGACTATAAGGTAACTGCTGCCTTGTGATGCCATCACCACTTTGCCATGGTCTTTGGGTTTTCCTTTTTCTTTTCTGTTTAAACAGATTGTATGAGAAGAAGAATGATAAGATGTCCCCAGGGTATGTTTTTTTTTTTTTTACTGTAATCTGCCGTGTTCACTTTGATGCCGCTGCTTGTATATTTGTTTATTTATTTATCACTTGAGTAGCATTTAACTGCTAAGTATTTTCTATATTCATGGTGAAGCTACATTCAACAAAAGTCCTAATACTTTTGTCCATATAATGTATTTATGAACTTGTGGATTATTATTTCAAGATATTGTTTCATTTCATTAAAGAAACAAAAAAAACAAAACAGAAATGACAATGGGAGACAAAAGCATTTTTATTAATACATTTATAGAACACTATAACCAGTTTAAATACAGGAGGTAAACTCTGTGTATAAAAAATATGAATCAGGTATACATGTTGCAAAACATTATACATCTTCAGAAAAAATCAATAAGATCTTTCAAATTACAAACAGTCATTGATAGGAGAACACAGAGATCCGGCCTATAGACGTACAGTCAGCTCTATAATTATTGGCAACCTTTATAATAAGCTTTGGTAAATATGGGTAAAAAAGTAATGGAATTTGTGATTAATGAGTTCATCCTTACAGTAAAAAATAACCCTTACAGTAAAAATCTTCCACAAGAGTCTTCCACAAAACAAAATCATTTTCATGTTCAACAATCCAGGTCTTTAATGGGGTGAAAGTGAACGTGACCATTCTGTCATGTGTGAACACACCACAGCACACAGAGTGAGCAGCACAACATTCTTCTACTGTATTTAACCCACTCACCAAGAGGAAATGCCTCAGAAAAAGCGGACACACGGGCACCCTAGTGTGAACTGCTGACTAGGCACTTCTTTCACGCAGTTTTGTTTGGAAAATAGGGTTTGGTTCTAATCCAGGTCAGCCTCGATTGCGTGGTATACAGCCGTTCATCTCTACCATCTCTGGCCAGTTACCATACTTGTTGACTGACTTGTCGTTCTTTATGTGCTGGAAGAAAGAGAAAGACAGATTTAAACTTATTCAACCTTTGAGTCATACATTACATCTCCATTACATGTCCCCTCTTAAGGAGTTATTTCAACTACTTTATTATCCACCTATTGCTCATACAGCTCAGTCGAACACAATTTGTATAATCTCCGTAGAAAAGCACTGCCAGTAGCATAGGAAGCTGTAGAGCAGCTGCACATGAGCATAAGGCAAGGCTAGACTGATAATAAATAAATCCCCCATAATGATCTGTGGACCAGTGAAACTGCAGTATCAGGAGTTACAGTGACCCAAAGCACACAGCAAAATTCCCTGCTTATGCCATTCATTTCAGTAGGAATGTCAGATGGTAGGTGTGTACAAGCAGTCAGTGAGTGAGTGAAGGAGATCCCATCAGAAGCATTTTGACTTTACCTTCTCCTGCGGCTGCATTTTCTTGATCCCTTTTCCTCCCACAAAGACCCAGTTATCTCTGAAGCCCAGGGTTGAAATGTATGAACTGCCAAGCTCTCTGATGAGTGCCCTCACTTTATTGTTAAGCCTGTGGTGGCATTGGATCAACAAGCAGACGCAATTTATTACTGCCACCATAAATATAGTGGGCACGAAGACTGTCAGAAATATTAGATCAGCTGATACTGCACCTTGTTGCCGGATCATCGCAGCTTGCCACCAGCACAAGTGAGCCATTGTCAATTGTTTTCAGAAAATCTATGAGAAACTTAACGTCTGTGGAAAAGGAATTTTATCATTACCTATGATCAAAATCTAAGAACTGGCATCTGGAATAACTGCTCTGCGCTCATAAATGTTGCTGCTGTAAAAATAGCTTTATAAAGTAGTTAAGTTTAGTAATCATTTTAAAGATAGGAATGTCTCTAACAGCATGAAAGGAAAAAAAACTCAGATACCGTCACTCCACATGTCGAAGGAATCAGCTTTGATAAGTGCACCAGTCCGGCCTAAAAATGTACACAAAGATGGACTCTTCAACTATACAAACTCATATTGGTATCGTGTATTATTCTGGATTGGGTTTATTATTTTGGAATGTCATGTCTACACAAAAACAATTAGCTTCAATGAACAGATTTACTGAAGTTTGACGTGCCATTGATGACAGCTATGTTAATACCTCGTCCCCAACTATTTGATGTTCCGCCTATTAATCTGAAACGAAACGTTAATGTACATAGTAGAAAGAAGGATTTGAAAAATAGCATTAATTGAAAGCATTCTATTAAAACATGCTGTCTGCAGAGAACAGGTAAAACACTGCAACAAGTTAATTCAAAGACAAACTTACATCTCTCCATCCAGGCAGATTTTTGGACCAATTACATTTGCTGCACCGCTGGTAAGCCTAAAAGCAAAGTCGTCCTCCAGACAAGGCCATGGGAGGCCACATTTAACATCAGAGGCGCTGGTAGCTGAGTAAACATACCCAGAACAGAATACAGCATACAGCAACGTACTTAAAACTTTATTTCAAAGGTATTTCAACATATTCAGCATAATACACTACACCTTCCCCATACATACATGACTGTATGAAGTATTGAACGAAAAGAGTTATGGCAGTAATGAAAGTAGCACATTTAAAAACACTGAACCACACTGAACACTACTTATTTAATGCCACCTCTGCTTTCTGTGGTTAATTACTAAAGCATTATTTTTAATGCTTACAAGTAGATTCATCAAGGATGGACGTCCTCAAACTGTCTTCAGGCTCTTCATCTGGCAACTCTACACGTCAAAATAAATATTTGGTTACTTACATATTCATGCATGCATATGTACGGTAAGTATAAAACCAAAAAATGAGGTTGTACTTTTTAAATACCCGCCTTTTAGGCATTCCCATTGGAGCGATATATTCATTTTCAAGGCCTTGAAATTAAGGACTGCTAATATTACCAGGGCAGAAACCATCAGAAGCAATTTTATAAGTCCTGTGAAAATAAGAGAACATGTTCATCAGAAAGCTCCTAAATATAATTAAAACCACTGACAGGTGAAGTGAATGACATTGATTATCTCATAATGGCACATGTCAAAGTGGTGGGAAATATTAGGCAGCAAGTGAAGTGTCAGGTCTTGAAGTTTGGTTTGTAAGTGGGAATAATAAAGTGTAAGGATCTGAGTGACAAGAACCAAACTGATGGCTAGACGACTGGGTCAGAGCATCTTCAAAACGGCAGGTCTTATGGGATAATCCCAGTATGCCAGGGTCCTGGAAAACCTTGGGTCCTGCATTCATATGGATGTTTCTTTGATACATATCATCTACCTAAACACTGTTGCAGAAAAAGTGCATGCCTTAATGGCAGCAGTATTCCCTGATAGCAGTGGCCTCTTTCAGCAGGATAACACACCCTGCTGCTCTGCAAAACTGTACAGGATAGCTTGAAGAACAGGACAAAAAGTTCAAGGTATCAACTTGGCCTCCAAATTCCCCAGATCTCAATCTGATCAAGGATTTGTTGGATGTGCTGGACAGACTAGTCTCATCCAGGCAGGCCCCACCTTACAACAGGATTTAAAGGATCCTTAACCATTCAGAGCTGTTTTGGCAGCATGAGTGGGACGGACACAATATTAGACATGTGGTTTTAATCTAATGGCTGATCAATGTATATGACCTCACCAACCGAGCCCCTCCCTACCTCTCTGACCTTCTTTCCCATTCAAGCGCCGCACGTTGCTTTAGGTCCGTTGACGCACAGCTTCTCACAAAAGCTAGGACCAAGCTCCGGCTTTTGCTGATGCTGCTTCACCCTCCCTCTGGAATGCCCTTCCCACCCACATCAGGGAGTCTAAGACTCTATCTTCCTTCAAGCAGTCACTCAAAACCCACCTCTTCCAACTAGGTTTCTCCATCTGAAGTTCAAGTTTCCAAACTCCCCGCTGACTCTGCCTCTTCCTCCTGAAACCATGTCTAATATTGTCTGTATTTTTGCCCCATGTCCATATGTTTCTCCCCTTGTGTTTTGTTTGACGGGGGATACACGCTTTTACCCAAGAAAATGTACAGAAAAGTACAGGAAATTCTTTTTCACCAAGTTCTTTTCTATTGTGGGCAGACAAGGCATCCTTCAAAACATGCATCAAAGAATACAATCACAGCATTTTTCTGATACATACCTTTTTGTGGCAGTCTGGTGTGTTCCACAGAGGGCCCCACTAAAAATAAAAATGATATTAACCTACAAATCTCGCTCCCAAAAGGGAAATTTAGCATGAGAGAGTGAGAAATTTCTGAGTGTGTTTAACTGACCTCTGCGCACATAAATCATTTTGTTCTGTCCAAATCTGTTCACTGATGAATCCCGGTCACCTCCACACAGATCACAACCAAGACGGCTGTTGATGGGTCTAATCCAGCCAATTTTCTGCTATACAGGAATAATTTAATCCCCTTTTCCCCTCCTGTAGTTGTCCTTTAGTCGTTGCTATCAAAGGTAGCTCTGTGACGCGGAGAGTCACACCAATACGGTCAAGCTATTCAAGCTATATGATCTCGATAAACCAGTTTTTCTAAAATGAACAAAAGCCTGCACATGTCTGTCTTGTTAGTCAACATACTTGAGTCTTTGCTCTCGCCCGTTCTTTATATCCGTCATGGTCATAAGCACTGCTATATGAACGAAAGTGCAATAACATTTGGTTTGCAAACACTTTAAACAAATAAGGAGCTTTTTAACAGCAGTGTTCCCTTTAACACA
>JBBPCX010000032.1:9183996-9194156 GCA_037974365.1 Hydrocynus forskahlii | reverse complement strand
TGTCCATAGTAAATCCAGATAATTACCACAGAACAGGAATATCATAAAGTGTGAAAATAATATAAATTAAATAAAGTTATTAGCTTCAAGTTTTAGTTGAATTTTGCACAAACTGTAAACTGGTGAACCCCATATATATATATATATATACATATATAATAGTTTACAATGACAGAAATTAAATAAGTTACTATTGGACAGGAATGCTATAATGTATGCAAATGTAAATTTTTTAAATGCAAGAGTTAATAGAGGAAACCTGCAGGAGCCCAACCTTGTACTTCATCTTCAAGTTTTCCCATTTTTTGGCAATCTGATCCACTGTCACCTTGTCCTCCAAGCCTAGCTCCCTGAGGATGGCACTGAAGGAGAGAAAAAACAGTCAGTCACACTTTAACACAGTTACAGACCTTAATTCCTATTTTGAGGGCAGGTCAGATTACCTCCAAGCCGTTTTGGCTGCATTTCTCCTTCTGGTGAAGAGGGCCGAGTTGGTGGTTCTCAGGCGAATCAGGTTCTTGATGTCCTCCTCGGTCACTAGGTAGAACCAAACAGAGAAGGGTTAGCAAGCTAGCTTCCTCCAGCAGGGATGGACTGAATTTAAACCCAGATTTCAACACTATTGCGGCATTTCAGCCACTTGAACTAGCAACAGCAAATGCACAGTGCACGCCCACTTACGTTTATACGTGTATGAAGGGCTGGTCATGATTTATCCGAAAGTTTTTTAATCATAAAGGAAAAAGACACCGAGCTAGGGGTCTTGAAATAGGGCGCTATCTTCACAACCAAAATGGCGCCGCCCTAAAGAGACAGCCTAGTCAGGGCACTAGCCGTGCAGCATTCAACACGCCACCCTCGCCGTGCAGCGTTCAACACACTCTCAGTTTCACGCTCTCGTGGAAGTGTTGTAACTTCAGGAAAATATTTACTCAAAAAGTCACTTTCGGTTAATATTTAAAGGTATCTCGTTAATATATAAAGTGTGTCAGGTAAAAAGCAAACGAAACGCTTCAAATGCTCTGCTCTCTTCCCTAAAGCCCTTCAAAATACAGTCAGAACCTGCTGATAGCTGTTTTTATGTTTTGGAATCGTTTTGGCCTACAAAATTGAGCTGATAATTCATAGGAAAATGGAAATAACTAAATAACAGTTAAATAAAAAAAAACAGTAATAATAATAATAACAATAATAAAATAAAACCACCACCACCACTACTACTACTACTACTACTACTAACAATAATAATAATAATATAAAACCACTACTACTGCTGCTTCTACTTTCACTATTATTACTACTACTGCTACTACTAATAATAATTGCTACTATCTTCTGCTGAAATGTCGTTTATAGTTAGCAAACTATAAAACTGAACATTTTTAATTAGTTGAAAAATATTTAATCCTTGTCTTACATTCTGAATGAATGAGTGCATTAAAGGATACAGTGTTTATCGAAATATATTATATGATCAAACTTGCAATAATTTATTTGAAAGAGATTAGATAAAGACTTTTTTGAGAATAAATATATGTAAGCTAAATAGACAGGGGGTCCTAAGGGTCATTCTGCCAGGGGGGTGTTAGCCAGGGGGTGGAGTTGGGCTCTTCTTCCACACTAGTCCTGTTCTGTTTGTAAGAACTGAGGAAGACAACAATAAAACTCATCTCTACTCACAGGGCCCTCTGGTGGCTCGTCGAGCTCCAAGCACCTGCTTGTAGCAAGAAGCATCCCTGCATAGAGGTACAGTTACAAATAAAATCTAGTGTTCTCCTGAATCCCAGTGTAATCAGAGATGTCCAGAATCTGCCTCTTTAGTTTTGCACTTTGCACTTCTGATTAATGGGGATCATTAAATGTGTGAATGGGTCAGTGACTAATTCTTGAGAGGGTCTCCAGAGGGTCCCCTTCACCTGGAGGGCTGCAGACGTGAAGGTTGAAAGACATGACAGGTCTAAAACCAGCCGCTGAGCTTAAAGCTCGTTTGAGTTCACCATTATAAAGCAGAACTTCATCAGAATATCAGACAGAAAACTGGGCTCATAGTACCTTCAAACACCAAGTGTGTGTACATAGTATGTATCTCCAGCTCACACTGGATCTGGCTCCCTCATGCTTGCGCTAATTGAGCTCATCCTCCCAACGTATGCAGATACACGGATACTTCATTTCTTATTGTGCAACAAATTCTTATGCTGTAAGGCAGCATGTACACATCTCAGCACATCAGAGCCTTTACAGTCTCTCCAAGCAGAAAATTCCAGTGCTAAAAGACAGTTAACCAATAGTCAGGGGCGGGCTGGGACTAATATAAGGCCCTGGGCTTTCTCCCAAACAGGCCCACCAGCTGGACATGTACAAACAGCCACAAGCAGATATCTCCCAATAATATACTACATAAAATATTCACACCAAGTCACATCACAAAGCCAATGGTGATGATTGGGGTGGTGATTATTAAAGTAACCTAAGCCTTCAAATACAAATAGAACAGCGATATACCAACCTCCACAACAGAATGATTCTCTCTTTTACCTATGGATTTTACACCTGATAAATGATTGTATTAGGGCCCTCTAGCTGATTTCTCAGTTAAAGTGAAAGGTAGCCCGACGGCCGTTCTGGACTTTTCCGGAACACACAGATTGCCAGTCCGCCCCTGACAATAGTCAGACTCCAATTATAATAACATTCAAAGCCTTCTTCATTAGTTTCTTCCGCTTCTATAATTATAACCAACAATTTTCAGTTATCCTCAAAGTCTCAAACTAATTGAACCACTTGACCTTATCATGCGTCTGCTGTGCTATAAATAATAGAGTGGCCCTTTTACCCCTGCTAACGCAGAAACAGTCAAGAGGTCAAGCCAAGGAGCTGATGTTCATTAAGTCTTATCTGATCAGGTGGTTCTGTTAAAGTCATAATGAAGTTCATGCCTCAACATGGTAGCTAATGTTGGTTTCGCCATCTTGAAGGCCCAGATGTTCCCAGTTGACTAAAAGGATTTAAGTCATGGTCACATTTGTCGGCCAGAAACCAGTTCTAAGTTAGCCCATACTGTAATACTGATGTGTTGCTTTTTTATGAAAAATTGTTTGGAACATCCTTTCATCAATTTGTATAGATAACACAGTGTCAGAAAAAACATAAGCATGTCTGTTAGAGATTACAGGTGGTGCGCTATGATCTAGCCACCTTTATGATCCTTTATCTTAGTCATGCAAACCTTTGATGTGCACATTTAAGTGTTGCTAATTTAACTTGACAGCTGTTTTTGTGATATGAAGTGAGTGTCTTCCAGGATAACCATGCAGTTTTCATGGTGAGAACTAGCAGCTACATTAACCTTGAGCCACCCCTCATTTCTTTATATTTTGCTTCCAAAGAGCCAGACTTTCTTGTATTTTTATATGTAGTCTTTAGGGACAGTTCTCCAGACTTCTTGAGGGACTTTCAAAGACACTCATTTTCAATTCAGTCCCTGAACCTTTTTGTTCATTTTTTTCATAACAGTGACCTGCGTGTAATTCAAAGACATCTAACTCAAGGCCTGAACCAGTAAAGAAACAGGTGTATATGATTCCAGATGATCGGGCGGTGATCAGTATACTGGTGGTGCTGAATGCTGAGTAGTTGGAACTCCTTTATCTCGGCTCCTTGGATCTTTTGGCACTTTGCAGCCTGTCACAGTAACACATTTGGTTCCGATTCTTTCATTTAATGTATTCAGCATGCCGAAGACTTAGCAGTTTGACAGGAATTAAATAGTATTTGGCGCCAACAATGTGATTCAAAGCAAAATATGAAGAAATGATGAGTGGCTCAAGATGTTTGCACAGTACTGTATTAATGTTATGTTCCAAAGGTGAAAACATTGAGTAACTAGATAAGAGGGAAAGACACTGAAGATGAGACACTGCAGGTGAATGAAGTATTTTTAAAACAAATTGTAGATTTGAATAAAAAATTTTTCCAGTTAATTAGCCTACACTAACACATGCAAAGGAGACATTATTTGCCAGATTATTGATCTGGGAGAACATGCATCATTTTTGTGACTGTAGCCTTTGGGTAAAAGGAAATAGACATAGATAGACAGAATAGATATGGCGAATCTAGATGGATTCTACAGGAAACCATCTTAGATTCAAGATTCAAGATTCAAAACCTTTATTGTCATATGTACAGTAGAAATTAAATTTCTCTGTGCAATTAAATTCTTTCTTTGCTGTCCACACACAAATGCTGAGGTTGGGTTAAGTGTTTTTATATAAAAATAAGTTAGTGAAGACTTGAGTGTGAGGTGCAGATATAGATAAATATTAACTGTGCATTTGCAAAATGACGTAAATGTGCAAAGGAGCAAAAATCACAGTATGAGGTAGATGAAGGGGATGTGCGGAGGAGCTTAATGTGCAAAAATGAGCTTAATGTGCAAAAATGAGCTTAATGTGCAAAATGACACTTACAGTACATGACACCTGATTGCGTAATGCGTAAGCAGGGGGTCCTCACTAAAGTCCTCACTAAAGTTGCCAATGTTTGGAAATACTGTTAGACATTATTTTTTAATGATTTTACTTGTCATAGATGCAGTTCCAAACAGATGACTGACAGGACCAAAATCAGCTTTCCCACCTTCCTTCATGACTGGCCACTGTGTTTCACAGAAAGTCATTTTTAATACATTTCTGGTGTAATACAAGGCAAGAAATGTTAAACACCTGATGCAAATACTTTTATTTTTGACAAAATTTGGGTGAAACAGGCCCGAATAAATAAAATGTGTTTGCCTCTTGTACCGAAGGCCATTCTTTGTTGCTTAAGACTGCATTTCTATAGATATTTGGGACAATGGTTGGGCTGGATCTATTTTTTTATTACTATTATTTGTTTTTTCATTTTTTGTGTTATGCTGGTTGTTCTAGGGGCTAATCTGTGTGCATATGTCCTTAAAAGCACTGATGCTGTTTTCCTCTTCAATTATTAAGCTTCTTCAGCTGCTTTAAGCCATTGAGAAGAAGATTAGTGAGGTTATTTTGTGTCAGTGTGTGTGTGTGTGTGTGTGTGTGTGTCACATGCAATTTTCCGCATGTCTGTGTGTCAGAGTGAAGATGGGGGCAGTGGTCTGTCTCCTGCTGTGTTCTGTCTGAAAGAGAAATGCTTGTATAAAACAAACACAATGCAATGAAACAGCACCTGGAACAGTCAGTGCACTCTTCCAGAGGCCGGCCGACCCTTGTGGACTAATTAAACCGAGTCGCTTCTCTTCAGCATGAGCATCATGATAAATGCAACAAAGCACGTGTGCAATGCATGGTGGTTGATTTTAGCGTGGTTGCATTCATCTGGGTAGGGTCAGTAGTCTCCTGTAGGCGACGCAGGCGGACTGTGCTTGTGTGCAATCTTCTAAGACTCACTCCCCATCTCTTCCTCTTGAATATTTGAGAAAAGGACGAGCATGGCGTGATATAAAGCAGTGGCTATATTTTATAATAACCTTTTTATCTCACAGATTCCAAAAGCATTTCTGTTCACTTATGAAATAAAGATGGAATGAGGTTCTATCTCATCCCATCAGATCTCATTTTGTTAATGGAACGACGGTGATTCCCAAAGAAGGAATGCTGCTGCCTCTGTGCAGTTCACAATAATCTTGCTCTGTGCAAGTGACTGCTTCCGTCTAATCTCCGTCTATGAGGCGTGTGTGTGTGCATGTGAGTGTGTGTGTGTGTGTGTGTGTGTGTGTGTGTGTGTGCATTTGTGTTTATCTATGTGTTGTCTCAGTAATCTTGCTATGCCTGTGTGGCTCTATGTTGGTAATCCTGTGGTGTGTGTTTGTGTTTGTGTTTGTGTGTGTGTGTGTGTGTTTTTTGCGTGTTGGTCTCGACTGTAATCCAGTGAGTGTGAGTATTTGTGCACGTGAGCGACTATGAATGTGAAGTTCTCCATGCGCCGCGTGTTTAATACCATTTGACGCCGTATGGTTACACTACAGCACAAATGGGCGTGGCTGTGGCTTGACATCACTCCTCGTCGTCATGGTGACGAGATATAGTAGGGTGAGGCTTGAGCGAGAGAAATCGCTGTACTTCCTGTCATCAGTAAAGGGAGCTGGGGAGTGTAGCAGTGGAGGAAGAACTTGATAGTGGGGGAAGTAAGACAATGACACTTTACACTAAGGCTTTTAGCAGAAGTCACACTGTACCAACAAAATTTGGAAACTAGTGCAGGCTGACACAGTGGCCCCAAAGAGTTTTTATGCTGTGTTAAACATGTATCAAACAAAGGCTTTGTTCACACAGGAAGCTTAAATCAGATTTTTCAGCATTTCTCATTCAAGTTGGAAAGATCTTCTGCAGTCCAAGCGACAACAATCCACAATAATTTGGACTTTTTTCCAGTTGAGTTCAAGGCATATTTGTGGGTGATTTTAAATCTGATCCATGTCGTATTTCTGGGCATGTGATTCGGTTTGACCAGACAGATTTTGTCTTTTGGGGGGGGCAGTTCTTGAAATCGTTAAGAAATAAGCTTAGACATTAATACGTTAGCGCACGTAGGACAGCATAGCTCAACAGTTAGCTTGCATGAGCACTACACTAATAATCTTTTACAACGTGTGAGCTATATCCATGACTTGTGATATTAAAATCATAAATGGACAGGTAAACCTTTAGGTTAGTGTTAGAAACTGGTGCAACTTCTATGAGATAGAACAATAATGAGTAAATAACACTGTCATTTTTAATTAATTTCATTTAATTAATTTAGTCATTTGCATATGGGTGGGCCCATTTTTTTTTTGCACTGTGACCCATGTGATCCTGGTTAGGTTACGATCTTGGGCAGTATTTTGTATTCTAGGGCCCGGACCACAACCCCATGTAGCAAATTTCAAGTGGACATACTTAAGGCCATTTAACAATGATGTATGTTAAATGGTTGTGAACAATTTCAGCAGTATTTATTTAAAATATTTATATCCAGCAGCTTTTTGTGTATAAAGCATAGCGTATTTAGTACAGAGTATTGTCTAGAATTTTATCTTGACTTGATATTTTATATTGTTATGTCTCTGTGTGTCTGTGCAGTTGTTGCAAAAGCAATTTTTTTTCTGTTGTTTCTGATCCTGATTAAACTGTAATAAAAATACCAAAAACAGAACAACGCATGAACTTTCTCTGCCAGGATTTCTTACAGTAGGTTAAGCATTTATAAGCACTTATTCCTGTCGATTATAGGATAATCAGCCATGCCTGTAGGGCCCCCTGGTGGCAGGGGGTCACTGGCTGGATACTGTATATAGATATGAATGCTTGTGTTTACATGCACATGCGTGTGTAACTCCATAGGCCTACCTACATACATTACTTTGAATTCTTCCTATAATATTTTAATTTTATTATTCTTGTGTTTGTACCTTCTTGTTGCTTATTTGCAGCTGATGGATCCTCTTGGTGATGTGAATGATTTGTCTTTGTTGTGTGGGAGAATGATGCCAATAATCAGGGTACAGAAACAAAAGGGCAAGGCTCCAAACAGGTGGTGGGAGTGGTCAGTCCAAGACTATGGAGGGCTAGGTGGGCAGTGGCTTTAGCCCCCCGGGCCGCAGAGCGAGGATCAGAGTCAGCAGCTGAGCCGCGGCCATGCTGCAGCCGAGCGGATAGGCAGCACTATTTATAGCTAATCCTGTTTAAGCGAGGTCATGCTCTCTACCATCCCTGAGACAGAGCAGTGGAGTTAAGCGCCTCGCATGCCAGCGTGCAAGAGACAGCAGCGGTGCAGTGCCACATCAGGTTCCGCTGTGGGTCGGACACACCCAGGAGTGCAGGAGCAACCTGTGTGTCAAAGGCCCTCTGACTCCGCTCCTGAGAGAACGCAAGCAAACCTCCTGAGGAAACCTGGAGGGAGATCAGTTTTACACTGCAAATAATGCAACAGGCCGCAGGCTGATTGAGGGGTTTTGGATCGGTGCAGAGCATCACTTTTGCTAATCTGAACTTTTCTTCTGCTTTAATCCATAGCAGTATTAGTATTAGTATTAAACTGCTACATTTTTTATGTTGTACAATAAAATATTTTTTACTGTGAACTGCAAATAAGAAAAAAAAACCCTGAAAGTTGAGATGAGCATTGAATAAGTTTTATATTATTACTTTCACAGTGGACACAGATAGACAGACAGACAGACAGACAGACACAAACATCTCTAGCACTTCTCTGGTTACATCATATCTGGCCCATCTGGGATTCAGGATCATTTCCCTCTGTAACCTCTTCAGCAACGGCGAAGGTGTTTCTGCCAGAACCGGAAGATGACTAATGACATGCCTACTTGTGTTGCACAGTTCTTATGATAGTTAGACCAACTGGACAGTACTGCAGTCACGAGCATTGTCCATTTATAGCAAAAAATACAGTGTCTGGCCAATGAAAATGAAACACATAGGCTGTGATTAGCCCATATTTTCAATCCATAGAAAATGGATTCTGCTCTCCAATGTATTGTATGATGTGTGCGTAAGAAGATTTTGAGATTACTCGGCGTCGTTTGACCAGACATGACCTTTGATATCGGTAGAGTTGCCCAGAAAATAGAAACAAATAGTCCTGATGCATATTCACAGCATTCCCTGTTATTGCCTACAAGCTTCAAACAGACAGGAGCCTTGGGCCTCTGCATAAGCCGTCCCTTATTTTCCTTTATCTCTTATAAACACATGATGAAATTATGGGAGAAATGAATGCTGTATTAAATAAATCCAGTTTGCACTACAGTGTTCTGATGTGTGGTCTCATAAAGGAGCTTTTGTCACACTCTTCCTCAGTCAGTGTCCCCTCCCGTTTGAATAAAATATCCTGAACTACTTATAGCACCTATTCTTTACTTGTTCTTAGTCTATAGTAATGATGCATTATATGGACAAAAATATACACCCCCCCATAACAGCTTCCACAAGATTTTGGAGTTTCTGTGGGAGTTTTGCCCATTCATTCTGTAGAGCATTTAAGAGGTCAGGCACTGATGTTGGACAATCTCCGTTCCAGTTCATCCCCAAGGTGTTGGAGGAGGTTGAGATCAGGGCCAGTCAAGTTCTTCTGCGCCAAACTCATCAAACCATGTCTTTATGGATTTTGCTTTGTGCACTGAGGCACAGTCACGCTGGAATTGAAAAGGGCACTAAACTGTGGCGCTGTCCAAAATGTCTTGGCATGCTGAAGCATTAAGGTTTCCCATCACAGGAAGTAAGGAGCCTAGCCCAATTCCTAAAAAACAGTGGTGTCCCAATACTTTTGTTCACACAACGTAGGTCTTGTGGAAGATGGCAGCTGCTGGATGGACACCTGTACCTGGGACGAGCATGAACCAATCAGGACGCGAGTACAGCCCAAAGCCCCACCCATTTTGGCGACGCTGGCTGATGTGGGCGGGGCTTCACGGATGGAGTTGTAGAGTGGAGCAGATGGACAGTGATGAGAGGAGGATGGGAGAGACTGATCTCGACTGAAAGTGAGTAGAAATAACGCTTTTTGGACTTATTTTTGAAAAAATGTTTACTTTAATTTATCAGACAGGTATCACTTCCTTCACAACTCGCGCGTGACCAAACGCCTAGGTTTATTATTAATACCCTTAAAAACCTCTCTGGAAGTCAAACCAGGACAGCACACGACACGCACATGGAAGTTATTTTGCTTTATCTTATGTAGCTGCATCTGTCTGATGGCCTCAGGAGCTCATGGAGTTCAGGTACTCGTTATTTAACCAATAAAAATACAAAAATAAGGATGTAGTCCACCGTTGTGGTAACTTATCCCTGATGTCTCAGCTGAAATCGTCCTCTCTCTGTTTTCCAGCACTGCGTGAAACGCCTGAGTTAAAGAGGAGTGCCACTGATTTCTAAAATCTGCATAGTTGAGTCACTGAGATGGGAACAAAGTCAAGTGCCTAGTCGTAAAATTAACGGACATTTTACTGACTGGAAACTTATATATTTGATTTCTATTCAGTGGTTTTGATAGGAACCTGGAGGGGTAGCAATGTCTACAATTTCATTTACAAATAAACCAAAATATGTCTTCTGAGTTTTTGTATGAACTGTTAATGGTGGGGAAAATGGATAAATCTGAGGGTGTGTATATCTCCCTCTCTC
>JBBPCX010000032.1:9169888-9183896 GCA_037974365.1 Hydrocynus forskahlii | reverse complement strand
GGACATACGTCTGTTTCCTGATTTCTTGGTACCACCCCAGCCATAATATGGATTTCAATTCAACAGCAAGTATTTACATATTTGTATATGTTTGTGTAAATAGATTAACAATAATATAGATTATCAGCAGTACATTATTAGTGTATATATATTTTTTTAGGTTGTCATGATTATTATGGCTATTTCACCTCCCTGTGCTGGATGGATTTTGAAAATTTTATTGCCGGTTGAAACCTTTTGTATCATAAAACATCATCTTGGACACCAGTGAGGCTGTAAATATTTCACGAAACACCTTTCTGTGATTTTAGAGGCTCTGAATGCTTTGTCTCACTGCTGTGACCAATTCTGTTCTCCCTCGGCACATTTCTCTAGAGCGGAGCGACTCAGGATTGTTTTGGTTAGATCTTAAACTTTGATTTCCCTTTGATCCCATTTAAGTTGCAGAACCTGATTTTTTTTTTTTTTTTAAAGAAATGCTATGAAGCAGTTTAGTGGGAGATATCCAGACGATGCATAGACATGCCTTACAAATCCACTGGCTCTGTTCTGCTGGAGTTTAGTGTGTTTTGAATGACGTCATTGTCTAATATCACACTTGCTTGTAGGAGTGAATTGTTCTCCATTAATTTGCAGGGGTTTGACCTGCTGCGCATGCGCAGGCACCGCCGTTTCGGTGTCAGAAGAGGTGTGAGCAGCTGACGAAAGAAGGTGTTAAGTTCTTCTGGTGTGATGATTATTCATGCACTGCACAAGATGTTTAACGAAGCAGACCCGCAGGATGTTCCTTCGTCTGTGGCTTAGAGAACATATGCAGCTTTTTCACACCAACATGTGTCAGTATTTGTTTCTTGCATGTGATCGCGGTGCAAAATTCTACTTGTTCTGTATTTTCATACTGTTTGTCCACTTACACTTTACACGCTGAGGATATTATCGGTCCCTCTATGATGTTTGACTGGTGTCTGGACAGTATGAAGCTGGTGTTTTAGCTCTCTTACATTTATAAAGCTCCAGGTGTCAGACCAGCTGTCCATGTCATGATCCTGGTGCTGGAAAGGCCTGTTCTGCACCTCATGAGCACACATTTTAAATGTTAAACAGTAATGTTGTATTATTTGGAAACAATTCAGCCGTGCCTCTCTCATTTTTTTGAGCTTCTTTGGCTTAATATAATCCAAAACTGCTCTGGCCCTTTTGTGCTTGCGTCATATCGGGTGTGTGAGGGGATCGTTGTCCCGTCTGGCTTAACGGACACTACAGTAAGGCAGCAGAGGTGTGTGTGTGTGTGTGTGTTTGTGTAAACATGTAGATTTCTCTGTGTTGAAATCGAATCAGCGTTTCCAGAACGGGAGACCTGGTTTGGTTACATCTCACATTCTTTGTTTAATTCTTGTGGTTGTTACCAAATATGCTATTGACTGATTTTGACGTTGAAATTCAGAGCGGATAAAGATCAGGTGTGTGTAAAAACTGTATCTCAGCCACAGCTTCCGTTCCAATAGTGAACAGAATTATTATTATTATAAGATAAGATAAACCTGTATTAGTCCCACAAGTGGGAAATTTGCTTTGTCACGGCAGAAAGTGGACAGTGCAAAGGTAAGAGCAGCGAAAATCAAAAAACAGTAGAATAGAATAAAAACTGTATCAAGAATAAAGTATAAAAAGTACGCTATACAGTCTAGAAATATAAAATATGGATGTATGTATTGGAAAATATATATGTACATGTAAACTTAGATAAGTAGATATACGTATGTATGTACATACGTAAGAAGACTATATGTAGTAGTAATAATAATAATGATAATAATTCTGCACACAGACTGATAAACAAAACATTGGAAAGATAACATAACATAAGGTGTGAATGAAGCAAATAAGAGCCCCCGAATGCTCGGGATGTGCTCGGTTAAGAGCTGTATAACTGAACTGTCTTCCACCACCAGTTTATGGCCTTTTTTATGCATTACAGAAATACTGATTAAAAACTAAAAATGCATATTCATTCAGTACTTACTAGATAAATGTATTATTTGGAATGACATGGCACACAATATCAGTTTTAAAATATTATTAAATGTTCAGTACATTTTAGTCTCCCAGTAAAGCACAGATATGACCCCTTTTCTGACCGAACGCAGCAGTACAGTGAACTGAAAAAAAAAAAACGGAAACTCTGAACTGAGTAAGCACGTTTTCTCTCACGAATACACTCATGTTAAAAAAGCGAAACAAAAATGCATTTAATTTGGATTATAGTTAGGACAGACAAGCCTGCACACGTGTGGTAGGAAGCATCTTGACCTTTTAAGCTTCCGTCATGTTAGTATTTTTATCCTCAGATTGCGCAGCCCCACGAAGGCTCTGTCCTGTCTGCTACATGTCATATTATGTGAGTCAGCAAAGTGCTAAGTGTCATAAGATTTTCTCTTTATTGCACGCTCTCACTGTGTGTGTCTTTGTGTGTGTCTGTGTGTTCCTTGGAGGGCTACAACTACCAACTATTTTGATAATCAGTTAATCTGTCAGCTATTTCTTTAATTAATTGCTTGAACACATTTTTCATTATTTTATCATTTTCATTATTTTACTTAATAGACCATTTACGCTGGTGAACACTAGCTGTTAGTTAAACTAGAATCACTGCCTGCTGTGCGACAAACAATTACTCACTTCAGACCCCAACGCATGACATGAGTCTGAACTTGTTTAGTTAATGACTTTTGTAGTAATTTACCCTGCTGTTGCTCCTCTTCATTCGTGGCTCATGGCTTTGGTTTTTTTTGTTTTGTTTTCTCTTATTTTGTTTTTAAAAACAGCGCTAGAAGTGTTGTGTTTCTGTGCCTTTCTCTCTCTCGCTCGCTCTCTCTTTTGTGCGCACACATATACACACACACACACACACACACACTGCAACAACACAGTTTGTAGCAACATAAACCAACAAATCCATCCTTCCATCATCTGAACCAGTTCCTGTGCTGTGAATGCACAATATGCTCAGATGCTGCCATTGTCCTTCCATGTGCAATATTATGTATTATAAACTCCAAACAACAGGTCATATTCCTCAGTCTCTTTAGTTTCCACACGTTGAAATGGCTGTTTTTATGTGAAATTTTCTAACACGCAACACACTGTTTATTCATACAATAGCATGCCTGGTGCAGGCTGGCCTGTCAACTGTTTAGATAAGTGCGGGTTAAAAAACTTCTTTCGTATTACATCTACATACACACTAAGTGCAGTTTGACTGTTTATTGTTCAAGCTGTCTTATGTCTCAAGATGTTGTCCACTGTCTGTACTGTAGCCAGGTACTCATTGTTTATTGTTGCTATGTGCACTGTGATCACAGGAATACAGGGATACAGGGGGTCCTCGGGTTACAACAGTCTCGACAACAGTTTCGAGTTTACAACGCTCACTCCCACTCGACTTACACCGTTATCCTCGTACTTATGGACTACGTGGGTGAAGTAGTTTGGTTGCGCGGTGGAAGAATATGCAGTAATGTGGCGTAAGAGTGAGGGAGTTTTCCTTTTCCTTTTTCTGTGGCTTAGTTGTGTTTTTATGATTTAACAACTGTGTTAGGATCGGTAAGTGAACGAGGCTATTATGTGTTTCGACTTACACCAAGATTCGGGTTACATCACTGTCGAAGGAACGGATCTCTGTCGTAACTTGAGGACCCCCTGTATTGTTTCATCTCATTATGTTACTTATTATACAAAGTACACATAGTCAACCTTGAACCTTTATTATCTTATCCAGGGTTGCAGGGGCTGCTGGAGTCGTGAAAAGGTGAAGAAACTCCTTGGTCAGGTCATCAGTAAATCACAGACAGGAAACAGACTGAAAGTCAGATCTGAGGGCAATATATCATCTCCTACCATGCATGTTTTTGGGAGGAAACTGGAAGTAAACTCTAAGCAGAAAGGACCATCTGGGAATCGAACCCAAATCCTCCCTGCTGTAAGGCGACTGTGCAACCCTTATCAACGAATCAGTAATGACTCATTGCCGTTTTCTTGATCAGATTTTATTGATTATCTTGATCTTCTTGCTCCAGTCCCAGTTCCTTACAGTTATTTTATGTCCCTGCTGTCGCTACTGAGGTGCAGTTCAAGCCAGCCAGGCTGATGGAAACAGTTGCTGGGTGTCAAAAACAGCATGAAACAGTTCGAGAGATCAGAGTGTGTGGTTTGTTCAGTTGAATAGCTGCTGATTTCTGCTAAAAAAAAAAACTCACTAAGCACCATTCACAGACCTCTACTAGATTATACACACTCACATTTCAGCAGCGAGTAGAGGAGCAGCTCGTCAGTCCGGCTCCAGGAGACGCGTTCGTTTTGATATTCCGCTGCTGTGACATGAGGACAGCCTGTTAACCCACAGCTGTCACTCTTCTGCAAATGTTGCTGCTTTTGACATTTTGACGATTTGCTCAGAGCCGGTGAGCGTTTTAGGGAAATGTGCGCAGGAGCGGCACCATGAATGATAAACAGTCCTGTGGAGAGCACAGCACCAGGCAGCTGCTGCTCAGTGGAAAAGCTTCAGAGCATCACATACTCAGTGCATGACATACTGCATATATTAAAGTCTCTGTAATATATATAGATATATAGCTAGATAGATACAAATTAATGCAGTAAATAATGGATTTATGCTTGGGAAGGTTAAAACTTTCCACTTCCAGACCAGCTACCACCAAATACATGGGTTGGCATAGTTACTTCATCAGATTAAATTAGGTGTGTTGCTCCAAATCTTGATATTTTTCTGCTTTCTTGTTTGTTTGCAATTATTGCAGTCATGTTCGCTTGTGTTCTTCCTGACGGAAAGAAACCCACTGCTGATATAAATGGCTTCAAACTATTTGCATAGGTCCATTTTGCTCCTATACAGTAGACTTTTGCACAATACCCAAAGACAAATTAGTGGCAAGCAGGGATAATAAACAAATAGTAATAAATTAAATAAACACATAAAAGCAGTACAACTAGTACTGGTCAATTGAAATTTTTGTTTTGTTTTGGGGTTTTTTTGTGTTTTTTTGGCAAACATAGACAGCCACTTTGACGAGGGCAGACGCGACCCCTGGGCAATTCAAAGGGCCCAACACTACACAGCACCAAAAATGACTGCCAGCCCATTCACAGTCCCATTCACATGTTCGTATTCTATATTTAGAACATAAACATCAAATCAAAATGGACCTTTTTACGCTGTTAGTTGATACGAAGCACAATTCACCATTAGATTTAAAAGACAAAATTATTGGGGGTTTTTTCCATTCTTTCCCATCAGATCACTTTTGCTCTAAAATGTTTTCTGTGCTTTGATTACATCATCATTCACCCATGAGTAGGAAAAAGTAGTATTAACCAATAGCATCCCCTCCCCTTACTCCACCACCTTTCATCAAGCACAAACACTCAGCTAGTTCAGAGACCGTCCCTGATAGGCTGTTTTACTCTGAAATACAGTGTGTCTCGCCTCTGCTGTCAGAGAACCCGGTTGATGGTCTGGAATGTTTGTTTGGGCTTTTTTGAAATACCTCGAGCGTTACACGCATTGCACATGGAGCAGAAAGTCATGCACCCTAAGTGGTTGCCTGGATACACCAATTAACTGTTGAACTGTGTGTGTGTGTGTGTGTGTGTGTGTGTGTGTGTGTGTGTGTGTGTGTGTGTGTTTGATGTATCCTTGTGTACTAGGGCTGTGGGGAATATAAATGATCATTTTGTAAATACACTGCTGTGCTTTACCTAATTCATTAAACACACTTATGGTTCTTTGAGGTGACATGATTAAAGAATGGCCTGCATTATTTCCCACGAAAGGACAAAATGCCAGGTTGAAGAACATATGAGACTGATCGAGATGAAATGTAAACTGTTGTTGTTATGGTTGTTGTTATTATTATTATCATTATTGTGTGTGTGTGTGTGTGTGTGTGTGTGTGTGTGTGTGCACATATGCAGTACGCTGCCTCCTCTCTGCAACTGGACTTTGTTGACTGTGCGCTGAGATGCAGAAGCAGCCACAGGTTGGCTAATTAGATTAAGCGGAAGGCTTTCCTGTGCTAATCATTTAGCAAGCCTTTTCCTCTGATGAAGACTGCGCTGCAAGACTGAACACTGAAGGTCAAATTATTTTCATGAAAGTGTAGGAATTTCCCCACAGCAGTAATCTAGCGCTTGAGATAGTGAGGTGTAAAGTAATGTCGGAGGGCCTTTGGAGCGAAAGGCTGGTCTTTAGACGTTTTCGGGGCCGCTCGCGTTGACTGGACTGGCTTAGCTGCCATCTTTCCTGGCCGTCTCCTGCTGCAGGAACAGAGAGAACCAACGTGTGAGTATCCCAGACCTACTGCTGTTCAGGAGAATGATCAGTCTCTAGAGAACAGTGGGGCTTTTGAACGCAAACTCTTTTGATTGGTTTTCCCGGATAGTTGATGTTTGGGTTCAGTTACATTAAGCGGACATGGACTCTGTGCTTTACACTATTATACCAATCATTAAATGTGTGAATGCCATAATGAGAAGTATGTAGTATTAAGGTGCTCTGGTGTTTATTAGTACTCATTAGTTCATTAGTATTAGTATTAACGTGCGAACTAAGAGGAACGTCATAATCTTCTCAGTCACACTTGCTCAACTTGACTGGAACCTATTTTGATGGTCTTGATCTTTGAGTTGACTTTAGATTTGACTGACAGCTGTCCTCGTTTTCACATTACTGACACATTACTCTTTTAACAGCGAATTGTTTCTGTCCATGGAGACCCAGGCCCGTTTCACTGACAATTTGGAAATGTTGAAAATGTCACCGAAATGTTCTGAAATTTAGATATCGGAATTTTCCGCAGCTTTTTCTGCAACAAATCTGCAGAATCAAGTTTGCTTTTGCTGCCTCAAGCTGATCACATCTCGAAGAGGAGGCCTGTTCTTTGTAATGGAACTAATTTTAGCCTTGCGTGTCTTAAATGGCCTTGGCAGATCTCGCCCCCGAAAGGCTGACAGAAAAGCCGGCTGTCTCTTCGCATGCTCGTTCGCTTCTCCCCCAAAGACAGGTGACACACTGTTTGATATGACTCGCGCATCGATTGACCATGGTGTCAGTCGGTGATTCTGACAGAAACGCGCTTTTCCACCATAGAGATGGGAAATATGACAATATTTATCATTACCATGACAAACTACTTCACAATATGCTTTTCTGAATATATGGTGAATAGTGTGAGTATCTAAAGAAAATGTTAACAGCTGCATGATTCATCAGAAAGCATAATTAGTCTTAGTTAATTAGTAGTTTTTTAAAACGTGTGACCCCTTTGGTTCTTTCTAGTATCACAAAGTACGAAGTATCGGATCTGTATATATTTTGGAACATTGCTTACTCTAGTGCAGGTTACATACAATTAAATTCTAGATGTGGAGGCTGTGTACCAAAATTTGAAATGAGCTGAAACCTTGCAGAATATAAAAAAAAAATCATGAAGCACAACAGAACATAATGCACATCAAGCCGGCCAAAAAATGAGCAGGTGTTTGGACCTATGAGTAAAAATGTACTATTATGATATTTTCACAGTGCAAATCAACATATTTTGTTTTGTTTTGTTTTGTTTGTGTTTTTTTTTTTAGTTGGAACAGACCAGTGTTTAAAAAGGTACATAAGTCCAACCCCATCTGGCCCATAGTGTTTCTGTAACACATTTATAGCTTTTTAATTTGTTTGGAAGGCTGCTTTTTTACTTTTTGACACATTACACCCACTGCTGCAAAATCAGTAGGCTGACCTGAACCCGTGTGACCCACAGGCTATCCTGGGACTCCTGAGTCACTGTTGCCCAATATTACAGCATTCTCTTATTTCTAAAAGCTTGACAGAGGTAGCACAGGTACAGTTTCTGAGCCATGATTAGACATTCAGTGCTTGGGGGGAGGAATTCTATAATTTGTTGAAGAAACTCTATAATTTGTTTGATTTATTTGTGCACAATGTCCTTTCATGCTGCGTATAAAAGTAATGTAGTAATTTTTTAAACTTATCTTGCAGAAAGAAACAATGGGGTAAAAAGTAGGCCGGATTTACTGTGCATTATGTAGTGTAATGTTCAAAAAGGAAATATTTAAAAGTACAGATGCATGAACAAGGTATTTAAGTCCCACAATTAAGTGCATGAATGAGCTGCTTTTAAATATATCATTAAAGTCTATAAGCACCGCTTCTTTAGCCATACTGTGCTACACATAAATCCAATTAAACACAGCTAATGCTGAAAGTAAAAGCAGAAAAAATAGTGGTCCACAATTTTTAGAAATGTGATATGTCACTGACTCTGCTGCCTCCTTTCTCTTTCAGATGTAGCTTAAATTGCACCTGGATCCTGATCAAACTAAGATGAAGAGCCACACGCAGGTGCACTGGATGGGCGTAGATGTTTACCTGCATCCTCTTTGCCTGCCGGAGTTTGTGTTTTTGCACCCCTGAGTAATTAGCAGTTTTATGGGAAATTCTGGATTTTGCCACTGAGGATTTTGCTTTCCCCGGGGGGAGTCTGTTCTCCGCCATTGCTGGGTGCGCTGCAGAGCAGACATGGCCCGAAACTCTTTCCGCGGGTCCAAATACAAGGCGGACGCCAACCACGATGGCATCGATTTCGGCTGCACGCTCAAAGAGCTGCGATCGCTCATGGAACTTAGAGGGCCAGAGGGATTACAGAGAATCCAGGAGTGTTACGGAGATGTTCAGGGACTCTGCTCCAGGTTAAAATCTTCTCCCACAGACGGTAAATATACACCAATTTACTTCTCAGTAGAATCAGGAGTGGTGTCAGTGATGTCAGTGATGTCTGTTGGTGCTTCGTGCTTCTCAGAGTGTCAGCGAGCTGTTTTATTTTGTTTTTTTTCCACTGTTATTAGTGATAAGAGAACCCTTTATTAGTCCCACGGGTGGGAAATTTGCACCGTTGCAAAAGCAATGTAGACAGTACAAAAGAAAGTATAAGCAGCGTAACCGATAGAATAAAAAACTATACAATATAACGATATCATATAAAAACTGAACACATTACAAAATATTATGTAACTATATAAGAACACATATATGCATGTGTACACAGTGGGTATCTTCAGATGCCTAGTAGCAAAAGACATTGAATGAAAAAGTAATATTGCTGCAATGGAAATTCAACCTCACTGTTCACTACACCCTCCTTTTTAAGTGTACCATAATGATTAAGGACCAGTTCACTTTGTACCTTTGTGCTCTGGCTTCCTAAGACTGGTAGAATAAAGAAATTTTGCTTCTGGAATTCCACTTATAATTAAGATAATAAATGCCAAAAGCAGTTGCGCTTTGTTGCTCACCTGTTTCTGTCCTGTGGATTGGAAGGATTTGCTATGTGCTATCCATTGAGGCAAATGTAGTTATTGTCAAGTGTCACAGGAGGCGTCCCACTCTGTGAGGAGGTTCAGACGGTTGTGTAGCATTGCATAGTGGTTAACAAACTTTTCCAATCACAGCAGTGATGAAAACAGACCGAAATATTTACGTTAAGCCTCTTAATGTCACTTTTTTTGGTCACTGGGTGAGCAGGGCAATTAAACCCTGGGGTTTTTTTTCCACCCCTTCCTGTTAGAATATTTATCCAAGGCCAAAAACTTGTCTACTTAAGTCATTGGCCAATTTGTCACTTATAATTAAAACTATAATGCAAACCCCTTTTCTTTTGTCTTTTGCCCTTTATGGGTGTTATGATATGCTCTATGCAAATTAAAAACCTCGCTTTTAAGAGCAATTTTATTTTTTCTCATTAACACCACATGAAAACCTATTTCCACAATGTCTTGAGGGTTAAATAGATAAATGTCATTTGATAGATCTAAGCGTGTAATCCTCACTAGAGCCAGACTGATATCAGCCGGTGTTTACGAGACATTATTTATTGGTGGAATGGTAGAACAGGCACATTTTAAACTTGCGATCTCCTGCCAATACGCCAAACCTTTAAAGTTGTGTATGCTTCACTGATGAGATGTTAGTAAAGTAATTTAGGGTCCACTCTTAAGAAACCAAGTCAGCATATTCACAGTGGTGGTGATCACAGTAGTTATGAATCTGAGACACTGTTTTCACTTTTGGGCCTAAAGTTCTGAGATTTCGGCCCAAAACATGTATTTTCTTGTTCATTATTGGTGAAATGTACAAGCAGCTTGCAGTAACACTAAATAGCCCACCTCAGAATTACCACTATTTTACTGTTACCAACATGATCCTACACGTGTAGGATCATTGGTCGCTTTGGTTGGTAAATAAAATGCCAATGTTGCATGTAGACATTATGGCCTCTGGTTCTTCACCATATCCACCACTCTGACAAACTCTGTGTGGGTAAATTTCTCTATAATGCACTCAGTTTTAACAAATAACTTATCCGGATTTGTCAGTGGAAAAGAGTATAAAATTAAAATGTTAAATCTAAATGGAAAATGATCTCAGCTGAAGTTACTGAAATGTGTTGTCTTTCATAATCCATATCAGTATAGGCCAAGAAATGTTCAGATTAGTCAGACCCTAGTCCTTACATTTTAAAGAAGGGTTTCACCAAAATGGGAATTCTGAGCTGATGCTGATATCCAATATTTTGTGTTTTGCTGAGGTAAATATTTATCAAATGTAGAAATGAGCTTTTCAGTTACATATGCAATAAAATGATTACAGCACAGCCAGCATGGCCTCAATGTGTCGGAGTGTAGTAAACACATTAAATATCAGTTTAAAGTATTGGCCTACACGTCTGTTCGATACAGATCATTAATTGTAATTAACTGTTGATACTGATACGATTGGGGCTGTGCATGTCTGTGTAAGCCCTTCATGTACAGGCACTGTCTGGTGCACTGTTGTTTCACAGCTTGGTTTGGTGGAACCGATGGATCTGCATATGATTTTGGCATACTCCTCTCAAATCATTTGTCTAACACCATGATCAGCTTATCTTTCCCTAGATAACTCCAGCCAAACGTTTAGCGTGACGCTCCATCCGGTATTTGCTGTATTTTAGGGCTCCTGGAAATCCACTGCGTGTTTTGTTTTCCTCTGCTGATTGGTTCGTTTAGTTTCCTTTTGATTTTATTTCACACAAGTGAACTCTAGCTGAGTTTGGCCTGACCCTCGGTGGCTTTAGGCCGTGGACAGCCACATTTTGCCCTGCTGTGTGCCATAGCATGCTGGTGACAGGTGGGAGCAGATCGATTTACTGCATGTAATCCCACTCACCTTAAACCACAGAGCGGCCTTCTCATTGCTCCGTTTCCCACTAATCTCTCGGGATGCTACATGCGGCACAGAGCTCTTGTTCTGTTCTGTTCTGTTCTGCTTTTGTCCTCACTGCGCATGAAACAGAGCAGCAGTAACACTGTGAATTCAAGTCAAAATCAAGTCAGGTTTACTGTGATAGACAAAGTGCACAATTATTACACATTAGAGAAAGAAATATAGAGGACATTTTTGAATAATATATGAAAGAAAGCTAAATAGCATAGTTCTATAATAAAATAATTAACAAATAAAGGCAAGAAAATGGGGTAAGCGACTAAAATAAGGTACTATAACAGACGTCACAGACGATATACAGAAGGATCGGAAGCCCTGGAGAAATGGCATATCTTAAAGCAGTGTAAATAAGGCAGGACCTTTTATCTCATAGGTATCTCATAGGTAATTGTCCCCTATAGGCCTAAACAGGGAGCATGGAATATTTTAAAAGCTGTTTATTCACAGTTCTAAGAGGCTTAGATACAGAACATTGACATAGGAGATCTGAAAAAAGGAATATATTAGAAATGTAATGTAATATAATTGTGAAGCACTATGGAAGGCCAGAGAGAAAATCTTATACTTATATCTTATACTTGTCTTGGCCGAGTGTTTCAATGAGAGATCCAAAATCATTTAGATCTAAGTATTAAAATTATTTAGTCTGGATAACTGTTTTGCATAAGCTACATAAGATGTGGTTTTCCTTTTGATTATTTAGGGAATGGTAGTAATCCTAGCTTTTTTCACAGTTGTAGAAGCAACAAAGAATAATTTCAGTTTGATTAATGTCTATAAAAGAGTGTAATTAGTTTTAGCTGAGTGGTGATTAGCTTGCTTTATTAGCAAATTGCTTCGATCATTTAAGTAAATCAAAACGAAATAATAATCTTAATTGAACTTGGCCACAGGGCCCACATTTTAATAAAGGACCCGTCAAAAATAGTAGAATGGTAAGGAAAAGTGGAACAGGGGTTCTTAAAATTCAGTTTTTTGGGACGCCCAACCAAGCCACACATTTTTCCTTAAACACTTTTGAGCAGGTTATCAAGAATTCCACCTTACAGACCTGAGTGTATTTGGAATTAGATTTAATAAGCAGATGAACTAAAGGTCTTTGAGGGCTGGACTGTTTCTTATTCATATGTAAATGAGTTTTAAATGAGGTGCCCCAAAATTGATAATTATATGCCTTTTCTTCAATAATTTTATGCTTTTTTTTGTGGTTCTCAAACCAGTTCTCAGGGCAGCTTGGGTGATTTTCATTTAGCTCAATCTCATCACCCAGCAGATGGGAACAGAGCTAAGATGAGGACCGTTTACCATAACAGTCCCTGAAGAACAGCTGAGAACTGCTGCTGTAATACACCTGATTCAGCCCATGCAGAGCCTAGTTATTAGCTAATTAAGTGACTCAGGTGCAGAACAAACTCAAACCTGTACAGAACTGCAGCGGTAGAAATGGGGGGAGGGTCTAGTTTTCTAATTGGTAGATTAAACATTTCCCTTTCCAGTCCTTGGTGACCCACGTTTAGTCCACGTTATTGCTTTGACAGCTCGACCGAATGCTTATTGTTCATGATTGCTGGGATCAGATGTATTGGGAGCAACTGCAAAGAAAAATAGGGAGCAATGATAAAGAAAAAAGGAAAATCTACTGTTCCCAGGACCACCCAATACATGTGAATGTTGAAGACATTCTGTAACGCATATCTGAGCTGAGGTTTAGGGTTTTCTGCAGAAATGGTCACTCTGTCACTGTTATGTGAAGACACATATTTAATATTTAAAGGGTTGACTGAATAATATTGGCTATATTGTTCCTAAGCAGTTCTTCTTTTCTTGAGGATAAGAACGTCCTAGAATTTGATATTTAATAAAATACTTTTTATGGTATGTTAGTGGCTGGACATGTTGGGAAGAATTCATGTGTATGTTCTCAACAGCAACAGTTGTCTATGAATTTACACAGTCTGTTTCTCTGAACCTCATAAGAGTCAAACTTGACCACACTTTTCCATTGAAAGCTTCCATGACTCTTCCCAAGGCTCTTCAGCCTGGGGTGAAATACCAGGTGGGAAGGGATGTTGCTTGCCACTTAGTTACAAGCAGGTTACAAGTAGTATTATTTATTATAATATTTAAAGTATCTGTTACAGACACACAAGATTCTGTGACTGTGTCTCTTGTATAGCACTGTTTGCGATTAGAAATTGATTTTGCGGTGAATGCTCTTTGCTGGGTGTATAACATCAATTTGTGCTTGTTTTTTCCCCTTCAGGACTGAGTGGTCATGCCGATGACATTGCAAGAAGAAAAGAAGAATTTGGAAAAAATGTCATACCTCCTAAAAAGCCAAAAACATTCCTGCAGTTAGTTTGGGAAGCTTTGCAAGATGTGACTCTAATTATTTTGGAAGTTGCAGCCATAATATCCCTAGGCCTTTCCTTCTATAAACCTCCCGATGCAGAAAGAGAAAGTGAGTGCACTTGGCATTTGAAGGATATCACTAATATTGCATTGCTTTAATTCTGCTCACATGGCTGTTAGAGTGATTTAACCATGAGCTATTTGAAGTGTGTTAGAGAGTTGTTATGTGGTTTGCTTGACAACATTCAGCATTTATTATTAGGCCTTTAATGAATTTTTTTACCCATTAATAGTTTGATATATATA
>JBBPCX010000032.1:9159518-9169788 GCA_037974365.1 Hydrocynus forskahlii | reverse complement strand
ACACACACACACACACACACACACACATATATATACACACACACACACACACATATGTACATATTGGGGTCCTCGAGTTACAACAATCTCGACAAATGTGCTTCGAATTTACAACACTCACTCCAAGTCCCGCTCAACTTAAGCCTCGTACTTACGGATGATGTGGGTGAACTAGTTTGGTTGTGCGTAGTAAAGCGGTGTGTGAATGAGGGAGTTTTCCTTTTATTTTTCTGTGGCTTAGTTGTGTTTTTCTGCTTTTACAACTGTGTTAGGATAGGTGAGTGACTGAGGCTAGGGTGTGTTTCGACATACACCAAGATTCGGGTTACATCACTGTCAAAGAAACGGATCTGTGTTGTAACTCAAGGACCCCCTGCACATATAAATATATCATATATATATATGTAAAGTAACAGCAGCAATACAATTGCTCTGCTCTGAATTGACTGATTTCCTCTTCAGACTGTGGGCGAGCTGCTGGGGGAGTGGAAGATGAGGGTGAAGCAGAAGCCGGCTGGATCGAAGGTGCTGCCATCCTCTTATCTGTCGTCTGCGTGGTGCTCGTCACTGCCTTTAATGACTGGAGCAAAGAAAAGCAGTTTCGCGGCTTGCAGAGCCGCATTGAACATGAACAAAGGTTCACAGTGATCCGTGGAGGCCAGGTCATTCAGATTCCCGTGGCTGAGCTGGTAGTCGGAGACATCGCACAAGTAAAATATGGTAAACGCATTCATGATTCTTTCATGTAAAAGATGTGATTGCATACACTGATATACACTTGTAAGTACAGTTATACATCATTTTTCAAAAGCACCCTCCGTACAGGAGCAGGTTTTATACTTATTGACTGTAGCCAATCTGTTGCGGCACAATTTTTTATCCCCCTTTATCACATCCATCAATGGAAAGGAACTACCATAAGTGACCAGATATGATTTGGCTGGTGGACAATTATTGGTCTGGTGACAGGTGTATATGATAAAATGACGAGTATGGGTCCAATAAAGGTGTAATTAATGAACCGGCATCACTTTGTATATACTACACTGTGACCTGGTTTTGATTTGTTTGTCTAACCATGACCGACTTGTCTTTTGGTGCTGCTGCCTCTTGTTTTGGCTGATTGAAAGCCCTTATTTTGGCTTGCGAAGCAAAGCTTGTGTGTTGTGTCTGAGGCTGACCATCTGGCTTGTACATCCAGGTGACCTCCTTCCTGCTGACGGGGTGCTAATCCAAGGCAACGATCTGAAAATTGACGAGAGCTCCCTCACCGGAGAGTCGGACCATGTCAGAAAGACGCTGGACAAAGACCCCATGCTGCTCTCAGGTTTCATTTCATTTTCATTTTCTCACTGTTCTGTGGTAAAGTCTTAGTCAACTTTTCTCATTCCTTCTCATTACAGCCACACAGTGATTAATTAATTATATATTTCTTCAAGGTCATGGTACCTCCTTTAGCACACAAATAGATTGGTGGCAATAGAAAAAGTCAATGAATACAGATAATAACTTACTTAGTTTTTAATAAACTAAAGAAGAATTACATCGAAGATTACATCCCATACTGTGGGAAAAATGAAAATGTTCTTATTCACTCTTTTGAAATAAGAGTTTGTTGTAATAAATATAGATATACGTAGATAGATAGACTTATGACAAACGTCATAAGTGGAAAATGTAGGCTACAGACCCGTTAACAATAATACATTTAAACAAAATGCATTAAAATGGAGAAAATGTACAGTCAGTGAAAGCACATGGGAAATTATACGCACCAGCAGATAATTAATGTTTTTTTACTGTAATGACATTAAGCACAATGGTCTTATCCTGCATTTTGTAGATCCACAGCCATCTTAGAACCTGTACGCAGAGTGCTTTTCCACAATGTCTCTTCATGAATGGCATAATCCAAACATGTTGTGTAACCTTTTATTTGAAAACTGTATTAAAATCCATCCAGATTGTTCAGCTGTGCACTCTTACACAAAGTACATGGGGCGGCTCGTGGTTAGAGAGTTGCCCCAGCGATCAGAAGGTCATGGGTTTGAATCCCATGACTGCTAGTGGCACCACTGAGGTAAGGTACCATCCCCACACTCTGCTCCATGGGCGCTGTGTTGGTGGCTGCCCACTGCTTTACTTGGTGAATGGGTTAAATGCAGAGAGAATTTCACATTGTTCACACTGTGTGCGGTGCTGTGTTCACGCGTGACCATAGGGGGCCACTTGATTTTACTTTTTCAAACACACTATTGTTTCCGGTTGTAACTGGTATCCTGTTGGCCCAGGCACCCATGTGATGGAGGGTTCGGGGAGGATGCTGGTCACTGCTGTCGGTGTGAACTCCCAAACCGGAATCATCTTCACCCTCCTCGGCGCCGGAGACGATGAAAGCGATGGCGAGGATGAAAAAGAAGAAAAGGAGAGAAAGAAGAAGGAGAAGGAAGAGAAGAAGAAAGAGAAAGAGAGGAAGAAGAAGGAAAAGAAGGGAAAGAAAAGTAAGACGGCTCGTGAAAGCTAAGGGCACATTCTTTTTTGCTGTACCTACATCACCACAGAGTTACTCAAATCTGGAAAGCGGATTTTATCGTGCTATAAAACCCATTAACTAGTTATCGCTCAATATGGTTTTATATGGATAAAAATAAAACATGATTTTGGTTATACGGTTCTTTACTGACTGACTGAACTATGCATTTTCATAGTAAAACTACACACAAGGAATAATTTGACGAAACATCAAATTTATTTCAAATGTAGTCGAACAGCCATGACATGTTTGGTGTTCAAATTTTGCTTTTATTAAGCACTGGAGCTGGGAGACTCATATTTCTAAGAAGCAATCTGGCTCTGGTAGCCTAGCGGTTAGGGCATTCGTCCTGAGATCAGTAAGTCGTGAGTTCGATTCCCGAGACTGCTAGTGGCACCTCTGAGGTACCGTCCCCATACACTGCTCCTGCGGGCGCTGTGTTCCTGGCTGCCTGCGGCTTCACCTGGTGACTGGGTTTAATACAGAGGAAGAATTTTGTGCTGTTCACACCATGTGCTGTGGTGTTTTCACGTATGACAGAATGGTCACTTTCACTTTCACAAAATTCTTCCATTAACACATCACCAAAACTCCTTACCGGCTCAACCTAAATCCAGCCATTCATTAAGGGGGTGCAGATTTGTGGTTGCGGTTTATGACACAGCACAATTTACTGAGCTATAAAAAATGTGAAAAATGGACCGCCGTTTCAGGTATTCTGGTATTCACCAAGCAGCTGTAAGTTACAGAATTACATCCCAAACCATCGGCAAGTCTGTTTGGCCTTATTGGAGGCCTGTATGCAGTTGCCGCTGGATGAGAGCAGGTTTGGTCATGTATTTTTATGGAAAGGATTTAGGCTGTTTGGGTGATTATTGAGTTCTAGTGTTTGTGAGCAACAGTAGCATTGTAGTAGCAATTTTAAAGTAAAGAAGTGAAATTTAGACAACAAACATTTCTTGATTGATCAGCAGTATCTAGTTAAACTGTGTAAATTTTACCTTTTGGTGCTGGGTGTTTAATTTCTGTGCCAGTACACTGTGCAGCTGCTGTCCTGCTTTGGTCTCGTTTCTGAATGTACCATCTTGTTCCTCAACAGACAAAAAACAGGATGGATCGGACAAAAAGAAGGGTAAGTATTTTTTATCTGGTTTTCTGACCTCATGTTCAGTGTAGTTATACACACTCTGTCAGATAGCCACAAGCTACAGGCTGCTGTTCACGCTCTAGGCTGCTTGGCTCGTCGGGCTGTGTATATGTGTGCATGCTTTTTGCCATATGGTCTCTTGAATGTCTTGTTAAGGTTGAAAATGCCCCGCGTCCATATGGTGTACTGCAGTGGCCCAAAGGGCAGGTGCTCTTGACTTAGTGATTAGATACGAAGAGATTATAGGGCCCTCTGACGCTGTTTGTGCACACACTAACATACACATCGATTTTTCGTTTGCTGCAACTGAACTGGTTGTGGCGTGTGTTCGCTTGATGTGGCAGGATGTTTAGTTTAAAATGGTAGTGTATGAATTGGCTTAGGATAAACCTCAGCCAGGCTAGAGTAATCCCCAGCCCGGGATTAAGGAGTGTGAGCACACCACACCACAGAAAGCCGCCTCCTAATATCATATCTAAGCCACATGCTGCACAGAGCTACTCCTATCTCCTCATATCTGAAAAGCAGGCGAGAGATTTATAATATATAAGCTATTAGTGCAATATAGACAAATCATGCCGGCTAGCCCTGAATATTTATTGGGCCTCTGTTATATGTAATAACACTTTCAAAGATGGAACGATTCTGAAATCCTTTATTATGAAACCTGGATAAGGTTTAAATAATTGTGAGCAATGCTGGTTGTTTTTAATGGAAAAAATTTGGGACTCTTAAAATTCAGGATGCTAAAATTCAGGTAACCAGTGTGTTGTAAATATAATTTTGATCGTTTTTTAAAAGCGGAGTAGCATTCTTTAATGGCCGACTGTCAGCTGGAATTAGTAGTTCTGAACTGGCAGATTTGTTCAACTCGCAGTCTTAATAATATTGCAGTGCAGTGATTTGTTGGTTTTTGTTTATTAAGTTATTGTTTTATCAGTTCTCTTCTTAGAATTGTTTTTTTTTTGTGTTGACTGTCACATTTATCATAAAAACGTTGTTATGCATGATTTTGTTCATTTAACTACTGTTTTTAAGAGTCTCTTACTGACTGACTGACTGACTGACTGACTGATGTGTGTTGTGTATGTGTAAGCACTGTCTGAGAAGTAGCAAGTGGAGCTATCTACCATTAAAAGTCACCCGCAGACTCTCCCAACGGCGCCAATATAAGGCTAACAGATATTGTAGAAAACAGAAATGCATTCATTAAAACTCATCTTAACTAGTGAAATAACACAGTGGTGAGTACTTCAGCTGGTGGGGCAGCTGGTGGCCTGGTGGTTAGGGAGTTGCCTTTGTGATCGTAAGACCGTGGGTTTGAATCCCAGGATTGCCAGTTGCACCACTGAGGTACCCTTGAGCAAGGTGCCTCAACAAAGCTATCATTGCACTGATGAATAAAAGTAATTTACAAAGTAGTAATTCGGAAAATAGTGATTGACACCACAAAAAATCATAGACACTTGTGTTACAAAGGCCATGCAGCCAGTGGCCGTTCAGTAAGATCAGTCTTGACCAGTCTTGTTGTGTTCTGATTTAACAATTCAGTCTGTGTTGCTGTGACACTGAGCAAGTGTTGACTGGGTTTGCAGATAATCAGTTTCCCTGATTTTCTGTTCTTTGCAATATAAAACAAGTCTTTCGTTCTGTTTGGCCTCAATAGAACGTTTTTCTTGATGGACCGATATCCTGGTTGATTGCATTCATTACATGCTGTCTTTTTGGCCTTCTGGGCCTTGTGGGTGGATTTTAAGGCAGCTGGTGGTTAGGGAGTTGCCCCTGTGATCGGAAGGTCGTGGGTTCGAATCCAAGGACTGCCAGTGGCACCACTAAGGTACCTTTGAGCAAGATACCATCCCCACACACTGATCCCTGGGCACCATTGTCAGCTGTCCACTGATTCACTCAAGCAAATGGGTTGAATGCAATTTAACGCAAGCAGTTTCCTCTGGGAGCAAATAAAGGAAAGTTTTTTTTTAAATTCCAATTTCGTAAAGCTTTGTGCATGATGTGTTCAGTAAAAAGACACAATATCACCGCTGATGCTGGTGTTGGTTGTCCAGGTAAGGATGGAGCCGGCGTGGACACCGAGCCGCTCAGCAGTGAGGATGGGATCGATGGTGAAGTGAAGAAAAGCAGTTTACCAAAGAAAGAGAAATCTGTGCTTCAAGGGAAACTCACCAAACTAGCCGTACAGATCGGCAAAGCAGGTCAGAAATAGTTCGTTTTTTGGGGGGGTTTTTTCACTGTCATGTGTCTTTTTGCTTGCAATAACCTTGTTATTTCCAAATGGCTGTTTAATACAGAAATGTGTACTTTTGTTTTTTTTTTTTACGCATCAGGCCTTTTCATGTCAGCCATCACGGTTATTATCTTGGTGGTGCTCTTTTTGGTGGACACCTTCTGGATCCAGGGTCTTCCATGGATCAAAGACTGCACCCCTGTCTACATACAGTTCTTTGTCAAGTTCTTCATCATAGGAGTCACCGTGCTGGTCGTTGCCGTGCCTGAGGGACTTCCCCTCGCTGTCACCATCTCGTTGGCCTATTCTGTCAAAGTATGAGAGAATGCATCAACACGATCACAAAGATATTGGGCAGCGCTAGAATTTTCGTAATTTTGTTCCATTATGCGTGGAAGCTAAATAGAGTACCAGGAGGGTCTCTTATCCAGCTGAGCGTTTAGCTCAGTAGTGGGCAGAGCTGATGGGAGGAGGAGGTGGAGTGTGGGGTTACTGGCTAATGTTGGTTTCCTCACTGTCTGGCACACGGTGGTATACTGGAAACAGACATTTTAAGAGCAGTATATTATCTTTTAAATGACGTATGATCTGATGAATCATATGACTTGGGACGTGATCTAATAAAGTTTTTAAAAAGGGGCAATTTTGATTTGTAAATGATGAGTTGCTGGAACAAGTGGAAGAAAGTTTAGTAGACATGCAGCTCAGTGTGAGCTTTTTTCATAACATTAGATCTTACAACTAGCTTATAACTAGGTTCTTCAGACTCAAGAGCATCAAACATTCTCTCGTATGTGGGTCTTTCAAAACGTAGAGTTTCTAAAGTATTAGAAATAAGAATAAATGTATTTAATAAGACAGTGTTGCAGCCTGTGGGGAGCCGCCTCCTTTTGAGAGGGGCACAATCACAGCAGTAGTGGCTCATTTGTGAGTGATAAACTGCATCAGTGTTGTTTTTATTACTGCTCTGTTGTCACACGGCCCAAATTATGAAGATCATTTTGAAGATTTCCCAAAAGATTCATTATAACTATATTAAATAACAAATTGGGGACTAACCTCTGGTCGTGTTGTGCTATAAAGTTTTATTCACATATTAAAGTCTGTAAGGCTTTATGCACACTTCAACTGTGCTGTTATGAGACCATTAAATCAACAATTACGCTAGCGGTGTCTGCCATTGTACATGTTAATTGTGTAAGATTAAAAATATAATATTAAATAGAAATTCAGGAGGACTTTACAGCTAGATTGATCATGCGTATAACACTGAGTGCATGTTTTTTTTTGCATGTTTCTTTTTTTGGCCAGAGCAGGATATAGCTGCCCTCTTGATTTTGTCTTGTAGAAAATGATGAAGGATAACAACCTGGTCCGACACCTGGATGCATGCGAGACGATGGGCAATGCCACTGCGATCTGCTCAGACAAGACTGGCACTTTAACCATGAACAGAATGACGGTGGTGCAGGTGTATGTGGGAGACAGGCACTACCGAAAGGTTCCTGAGCCTGATCTGATCTCAGGCAAGATCATGGACCTGCTCATCACAGGCATCAGCGTAAACTGTGCATATACCACCAAGATCATGGTGAGTAACTGGGCGTGTGACTGCATATTTCTTACAAAAATGAAATACATGTCTTTGAAATACAGGATGTGAATAGAATGTATCGCAATATATTTGCAGTATGTAATAGTATGATAATAGAAATATAATGGTATAGTATAGACTACCAGTCAAAAGTTTGGACACACTTTCTCATTCATTGTTTTTCTTTGTTTTTATGATTTTCTACATTGTAAATTAATATTGAAAGCAAACAAAATGATGAAGGAACACATGGAATTATGAAGTAAACAAAAAAAAAGAGTTAAACAAACCAGAATATGTTTTGTAACAAGGTTTTTTTTAACTTAGTTAAGTGGTTCTCTCCATAATGTGGAGTAGAACCGTAGTGGAATAGGAGTTCTATTCGGTTCTACCATCACAACTGATGATCCCAAACACATTAAGAAGGCAAGAAATTCCACTAATGAACTCTTGACGAAGAACACCTGTTAATTAAATACCATTCCTGGTCGATTCCTCATGAATCTTATTGAAAAAATGCCAGGAGTGTGCAGAGCAATAGGTGATGTAACAATAAAAACAGAGGAAATAATTGAAAGAGAAGGTGTGTCCAAACTTTTGAGTGGTAGTGTAATTCTATTATATTACTTAAAAAAATGTTCACCCGGTGGATTTTTAAAGCTGACTTGACTGAATCTCTGCTTTTGTGTTTGTAGCCCCCTGAGAAGGACGGTGGTCTACCCCGTCAGGTGGGGAACAAAACTGAATGTGCCTTGCTGGGGTTTGCCCTTGACTTACGCAAAGACTACCAAATCATCCGCAATGAATATCCTGAAGAGAAGTTTTTCAAAGTGTACACCTTCAACTCCGTCAGAAAATCCATGAGCACGGTGCTGAAAAATTATGATGGAAGCTACCGGATGTACAGCAAAGGAGCCTCTGAGATTCTCCTGAAGAAGTAAGTTCATACCTGAGCGCTTAACTGGTAATAACTGTTTATTTGGGTTCCGAGGTTTCACATGAGAGCTGTGTTGTACACCAAAAGCTGCTTTAATGTGTATTTTAAACTGGTGCTGGAATAGTGTATATTATTTGTAAATGTTTGTGTGTTCATACGAACACGCTGCCTTTGCATTGCAGGTGTTGTAAAATCTTAACAGCTAGCGGTGAACCGAAATTCTTCAAGCCCAGAGATCGAGATGACTTGATGAAGATGGTGATTGAGCCCATGGCCTCTGAGGGTCTGAGGACCATCTGCCTGGCCTACAGAGACTTCCCGGCCTCAGATGGAGAACCAGACTGGGACAATGAGACTGACATCCTTACAGGTCTCACTTGCATTTGTGTGGTGGGCATCGAAGACCCTGTGCGGCCAGAGGTGAGTGCTCCGAAATGGTTTTGTTAGTGAAGCATGCTTACACATACAAATAATCTTTTTCAGTTACACAGCAGCTCCTAGATATATTTCACTTGTGCAGTAACTGACATTCATTCCTAGATTCTTCCTCATATTCACAGTCTCACATACATGCAGACCCCCCCTTTTAAAGACATTGATAAATGAGGTGCTGTGTATTTCTAAAAAAAATAGATATAATTTTTAAATTATAGTATATATCATCGCTGTCCGGCGGAAACCTCATATGTCAAACGGCTATTTTTCAGAAAACTCAAAAAACGATGTATATTCTAAATAAATGAATACTGTGTCATCAAAAACTATTTTCAACACTTTTCATTGGTCAATAATTTCTAAATTTTACAGACCCACGTGGAGACTGACCAATAGTATCGATTTATGAAAAAAAACAACAAAGAACAAAAGGGGAGTTACGAGGTTTCTGCCAGACAGTGACGATATGAGATATGACTGGTTAATTCGGACCACTCTTAAGGCTCTCTCTCTACAATACCAGTTTTCATTACATTTTACATGTTCACGTTCTTTTACTGCTTTATCAATATTTTTAAGGTTTATCAATATCTTTGGATATATGCTGGATTTTTTTAAATTTTAAATAACCTGAAAACCAAAAAAACATGTCAGTGCATAGTTTTTGATGAAACAAGGGCGGGTGAGGTGTGTGGGGGGGGTGTCGTGGTGTATCTTCAAATAGAAACATTTTAATTTTGTCACCATCTAAAGATTAGTCATTTGTAGTAGTACAGTAAGTCAGTCCAGTATTCCAGATGCCTGGTGCTGGACGGTGGCTGACTGATATAAATGGTCTCTTATATAGAAGAGACCTGCCCACATGATTCATTACTGTCACTATATGATGCTGGTGGCTACATTGTGGGTGTTTTGACTATTTCAGGTTCCTGATGCCATTAGGAAATGTCAGCGAGCTGGCATCACCGTGCGCATGGTCACTGGAGACAACATTAACACTGCCCGTGCTATCGCCACCAAGTGTGGCATCATCCATGTTGGAGATGACTTCCTGTGCCTTGAGGGCAAAGAGTTCAACAGGCGGATACGCAACGAACTGGGAGAGGCAAGTTAGCAGCAATGCCCCAACAAATGTACACTTAGAAAGTAGATCTGATGTTATTATAAACGGACAGCTGTTGTTGTTGTTGTTGTTGTTGTTATGCTTGAATAATGTCTGGTGGGGTGGTGGTGGCCTAGTGGGTAGGATACTTGCCTCTGGACCAAGAGGTCATGGGTTCAAATCCTACCTTCAGCAGACCCCCACTGGGTTCCTGAGCAAGACCCTTAACCCTGAGTTGCTCCAGGGAGACTGTCCCCTGTAGTTAGGGAATGGAAGT
>JBBPCX010000032.1:9138830-9158916 GCA_037974365.1 Hydrocynus forskahlii | reverse complement strand
CCACTGGGTTCCTGAGCAAGACCCTTAACCCTGAGTTGCTCCAGGGAGACTGTCCCCTGTAGTTAGGGAATGGAAGTCACTTTGGATAAAAGCGTCTGCTAAATGGCGTAAATGTAGATAATGTCTATTCTACATTCTAAAAGAACAAATCAAATATAATGGTGCTCATTCAGAGCATCCTTTACATTTTGGTCCAATATGTCCTGTCAAATTTAAAATACAGTGGGCCCCAAATAGTATTTGGACATTTGTATTTGGTTTAAATCATTTATGGCACAAAACCGCTATTAAGGTCATTAGGAGTTATGATCCCAACATTGAACACAAGTTACCAGCATCACTATAAAAACAAAACTCCAACAGTTGTACTCATAGTTCTTCTCATAAATGTCCTTGTATGAAGTAACTTAATATTGATTTGATTAAAATTCACCAATTTACTAAAATTATTCAAATACCTTTTATGGTCGTCTTGTCCTCGGCCTGATTACACAAAAAAAAGACTTCAAAAGGAAAGGAAATGTCTTTGGCCCACTTCACTGTGCTATTTTCAGATTGAACAAGAGCGCATTGACCGGATTTGGCCCAAACTGCGTGTACTGGCAAGATCCTCTCCAACTGACAAGCACACATTAGTAAAAGGTAAAGAGTCTAGAACTGGCGTTGTCAGATATTGGATCGTACACAGATTTTAAAAACTTAAACATCTATGTAAACTATCATGTAATGAAAGGTTGTATTCTCTTGCTCAGGTATAATCGATAGCACTGTTATAGAGCAAAGGCAAGTAGTTGCTGTAACAGGAGATGGTACAAATGATGGCCCTGCTTTGAAGAAAGCTGATGTTGGCTTTGCAATGGTAAGTCGTTCATCAAATTTACAGCTTCTTTACTGTGACAGACAAGATTAAATAGATTAAAACTGAAAAATTTCAGGCCACACAAAAACCTGGAATGTACTGTTGATATCTTAGTTACATGTCATGTGGGTCTTAGAGGTAAACATTTCAAGCAAAAAATACTATTCAGTAATCACTGTTATCTATTCGACTATTCTTCTAAGATAGCTTCAGAGAGAGAGAGAGAGAGAGAGAGAGAAACTGCTCTACTGCCCTACCCATGCTGTTTAATGGCTGCTGGTAAACAGCTTTTAGGTGCATTACTGCCACCTTTGGACGATTACTTAGTACAACACAGTGGTCAGAATAATTGAATAATATATAATTTAATAATTTAACAAATCATTGAAAATCATGCCCCATCTTCATCTTGTTTCTTTAGGGTATTGCGGGAACAGATGTGGCTAAAGAGGCCTCAGATATTATCCTGACAGATGACAACTTCACCAGCATTGTGAAGGCTGTGATGTGGGGGCGGAACGTCTACGACAGCATCTCCAAGTTCCTGCAGTTTCAGCTTACAGTTAATGTGGTGGCTGTAATTGTGGCATTCACTGGAGCCTGCATCACGCAGGTATGTTCCTTCAAAACAGACCTCATCTACTGCTCTGACGAGACTATTAGGGAGGTAAAAACGAGTCAGAGCAGCAGTCAGTGGTGATATAATCGTACCAGTTTTGAAAATCCGTTCTAGTTCACAAATATAAAGCATTTTCAGTTTGTTTTTGTTGCAAATTTCAAAAACCAATTTAATGCATGTGAATGTGAATGATGCACATCAACAGCTGAATCACACACGTCGCTCAGAGACGAGGAGTCAGCTGTTTGAACAGAGGATTTCAAACCCTCACATATTTCATTCACTAATATGCATTTCATTTATTTTACTGTTTTGTTTGAGCTGGGATGAATATAATAGTGATAGCTGGGACACAGTTTTCTGGCTGAAAATACTTAAAGCATCTCAAAATGATTACCAAGTGTGCAAGGAGAAAAGTGTAAAGGGTTGTCTGCATTTTATGGTTCTCTCATCACAGGACTCTCCATTGAAAGCAGTGCAGATGCTCTGGGTGAATCTTATCATGGACACGTTTGCCTCACTGGCTCTAGCCACGGAGCCGCCCACTGAGGCCCTGCTGTTGAGGAAACCGTACGGCCGCAACAAGCCCCTCATCTCCAGAACCATGATGAAGAACATTTTGGGTCATGCCATCTACCAGCTCACTATCATCTTTACTTTGCTGTTTGCTGGTGAGCATTTCACTTTGGGGGCCAAGAATGGTTTTCCATTCTTGTGGAAAAACCGAAGGCCTGTGGTTTATGTCACTTTTTACATATTCTGTAACTGAAACTGCATGTGAAAACCTGTAAAACACTTAAAACATACTGAACGAGACCAAAAGCAAGCACCTGCCTTTCCTTCCAGTTAGATTAGAATAGATTCAGACATGAGTGTTTTTAATTTCTTAACACGCTTCCTCTCCGAACAGGTGAGGAGATCTTTGATATCGACAGCGGCAGGAATGCTCCGTTACATGCCCCCCCTTCAGAACACTACACCATCGTTTTCAACACCTTCGTCATGATGCAGCTCTTTAATGAGATCAATGCTCGCAAGATCCATGGAGAGAGGAACGTCTTTGACGGGATCTTCAACAACCTCATCTTCTGTTCCATTGTATTTAGCACATTTGTTATCCAGGTAAAGTAAGAAAACAGTACTGAGATAATCTATCCATTCCAAGCTTAACTTGGGTAGAGAAAAAGGAATAGGGGTTCATTTCCTTCCCGTAATTTATTAGATATTGAGTGGGGCAGCTGTTGGCCCAGTGGTTAGGGCGTTGCTCCTAGTGGCACCACTGAGATACCCTTGAGCAAGGGACCATCCCCACACACTGCTCCCTGGGCACCCCTCGTTGGTGGGGGCCCCCTGCTTCACTTGGTTAATGGAATAAATGCATAGAAAGAATTTCACATTGTTCACACTGTGTGCTGTGCTGTGGTGTGTTCAGGCATGACTGTAAGGAGCCAGTTTACTTTTTTTTTTTTTAATGTAAAATTACTTTTGTTTGCAGATCATAATTGTACAGTTTGGAGGGAAGCCCTTCAGCTGTGTAGGCCTCAGTATTGACCAGTGGCTCTGGTGTGTCTTCCTTGGCTTTGGATGTCTTCTTTGGGGCCAGGTAAACCTGAAGCCATGTTGTCTTGGTTTTTTTGTGTTTACCCTGAAGAAAGACAGCCCCGCATGTCAGCTGTAGAATTCTCATTCAGACTTTCTGCCGCCAATTCACAGTTGATCACCACCATTCCCACGAGCCGGCTGAAGTTCCTGATGACCGCCGGCCATGGCACCCAGAAAGAGGAGATCCCAGAGGAGGAGCTGGAGGAGATGGAGGACCTGGACGAGATTGACCATGCTGAGATGGAACTGAGAAGGGGACAGGTCCTCTGGTGCCGGGGACTCCAGAGAATCCAGACACAGGTAGGTGGCAGCTGTGGCATCCTAAATAATAACCAAAAGAAAGGCCTTCAGATTTGACCTCATGGAGCAGTACGCTATTTTTGCGAGAGCATTATAACGGCAACATACAGAGTTAAAATAGTGATGAAACAGCAGCTGTATGTTAGGAGTCTGTATCAGGGAGTTTAATATCTAAATGACATGCAGTATGTGAATGAGTGGGGCAGAACTGCTGTTGGCTGAATGTCAAAATGTTGGGTTTATGTGATATCGTAAATCCAACTTAATTACAATTTTTTGTCAATTTCCATTTATGACCTGTATTTACTGGGCACTGAATGGTATGGTTTGAAACTACGTTAAACTCTTTAAAATAAAAAGGATATAAAAATGTTTCATGATTAAATTGTTTACATTAGTACGGTATGAACTAGTTTAACTTCACACCTTCATTTTCCTTTCTTCTATCTGATCTCCTCGGACAGATCCGTGTGGTGAATGCTTTCCGAGACACCATGTCTCCATACGAAGGTCTGGAGACCCCAGAGTCGCGCAGCTCCATTCACAACTTCATGAGCCACCCGGAGTTCCGGATCGAAGACTCTGAGCCGGCCATCCCACTGATTGATGAGACAGACCCCGAGGAGGAGCCTCCTGCAAAACGCAATGCTGTACCACCACCCCTTCCTCCTGTTGTATCTTCGCCTAATCAGAACAATAATGCTATAGACAGCAGAAGCTTTCACCGCCATAAGGATATAATCAAGACTGCCATTCCTCAGCCCCCTGGAAGCCCCCTGCACAGCCTGGAGACATCTCTTTGATTCCACCCATGCTAAAACCCTGCTAAGACCATGTCTGTATCATTAATGCCAAGGCCACATCAACACCCTCGCATAAGAGCACGCTTAGGAAGCCGTCAGATGTTTAGATGTTGAAACGGAGGGACAGGGTAGCTAAACTAGGGAGAAATGCTGCTTTTGATTATTTTTGTGGGAATCTTTTTGTGGGTATAACCTTAACAAATTGTCCTTAAAGAAAGGGTAATGGACATTTTTCTAGCTCCTCAATCTGAATGAAACTTTACCCATGTGCTTTTTTGAGTGGAACACTCTGAGACGTGATGTATTGGCTGTTTATATTGTAACACAAATGGTCTGTTTACATGCTTTTTGGAGAAAATATCACCTTGCACAAAATTGGGGGCAATGTGCAAATTTTGAGACCTTATTCATAGTCGCTGCTCTGTATTTGAGGTTGATTTGTAGGAGTAGACTGCTTTATAGGATGATGTTATGACTTGAACGTTGTGATCGGGTCTAGTGATGTATGTATTCGATGGGGAAAAGGGTAAATCATAGGATATATGTGTGCCAGTCAGCCAAAACTTGCATGTTTTAAAAAGATTGTATTCAAGTGGTCATTCGTCTGGGCATCTCAAATTTGAACAGTTTGTAGGGGGATGCAGATTATGTGTGAAACTTTAGTTCCCTTATAGCCTCAGATAATCAGCTGCATTGGTCACTGCTTCAGGATTAAGTCCTGAATCACCAGTTTATTTTTTATTAAACACGTTTAGCAAACACCACAAGGCTCCTTAAATTGCACGAAAAAGCTTTGTAAACAAAGCTGCGTGTAATTTGGCTTTATACTTTCTTTTCATAGATGCTCTCACATGCCCTGAAAGCCAGAGCACAGCAGGCATGTTCAGCCAAATTATCCCACAGCCCCTTGGGGAACAACACAAATTGAGGATTATGGGGCTGAGACGTTATAATGACATTGTGAGGTGCATTTCTTAATCAGAAGCACAGATGTTGATCTTACGGTCTAAAGATGTTTGATTGCTGTGGAAGATTTTATCCTGAAATAGATCGTAGGTAATGTTGGGTTGTGCTGCACATATACATTTATAATGTTAGCAAAGGCAGATAGGGAAGAAAGGCTCTTTTGGTTCTTTTTTGTTTGTTTCACTGTAGTTTCATTCCTATTTTGGGAATGAATGTTTATCCATCTGTTTATGGATTTTTTTTTTTTTTCTATATTTGCTAATTACTTAATGTCTGTTAATCACGACAATCAGTATAAACAGTGATTTGTGGTTCAATTTCCATTTGAAAGTGTGAGTCATGTGTATGGGTTTTTGACAATAAAAGATGAATAGTTCAATTTCATCTTATTATTTTGAGAGATCTTAATTTCACGCACGGTGAAACCCACACTACAGCCCTGCAAGGAGTGATCAAAGACTGCTGGGGGATTAGTTTAGTATTTTGTTAACATAGCCTATTTTAATCATTCAAAGTACACGCCCACTCACCTACACAAACACACAGTCTTGTTTTTCATGAGACTAATTAAAGGCTCTTATGCACCAATTGCCTGGGCTTGGCCTTTTCTTTTACACAGATTTTATTATTTGTAGTATAAGGATCAAAACTGTACTCAAAATTATGTTCTCAAGATGTGCCTCTCCACCCGCTAGCATCTTACATTGGACTATCTAAAATTTTGTTTATAAAATAATTCTAAATTAAGAATGTAATTTTGCATGTTGGCCATGGGTGACCTCAGTTGTCTGTTGATATACAGCTAGTAGTTTAATCTGTTGGATAAACTAATGCTAATAATCCTGCTACTAATTATTATATTAGTCGTTAAATATTAATAATTCATTATTGTTAGTCATTAGTAGCGATTAGTCAGATGCCTGACTCTTACATGAACAGAAACTTTAATGACATTGTATTCAAATGTGCCCATTCATTCTGTAGAGCATTTATGAGGTCAGGCACTGATGTTGGATGAGAAAGCTTGACTCGTAATCTCTGTTCCAGTTCAAGGTGTTGGATGGAGTTGAGGTAAGGTCTCCGTGTGGCCAGTCAAGTTCTTCCACACCAGACTCATCCAACCATGCCTGTATGGAGCTTGCTTTGTGCACTAGGGCACAGTCATCCTGAAATGGAAATGGGCCTTTCCCAAACTGTGCCCACAAAGTTGGAAGCAAGTCGTTCCAAATATCTTGGTATGCTGAAACATTAAGATCGGCCTTCACTGGGAATAAGGGGCCCACACCCTTGAAAACAGGCGTCTCCCAATACTTTTGTCCATGTTAGTGTGCTCCAGAAGCATCACGCGAACGCTGCTGCTTCCGTGACCCTCTCAACCAATGCTGCGGCTCCATTTAAGTCACGTGATGTTTGAAATCAGCCTGCGTTCCAAATTTGAAAGGAGTTAAAGCTGCTCAGACACCGTTGTGAAGGTGTTGTGGTTTCCTAAAGGCCCCAGAGGAGTAAAATACGCCTATACAGTGTCAAAAACACAGTTTGGACGGTAAGCAGGCTTGTTAAACCTAACGGAAACTAGAAGATTAAAATAACTTGCGTTTTCTTGCCTAATGTTTGCTCGCTAGCATGTTCGCTTCCTTGCTCTGCTAATCACATTGAACTTTGATTATCTGAAATTATAAAGTAACATTTCTGTGTTTATGTGAGCAGATATGAAACTTTAGCTTTTTGGTAATGAATAATGAGCCTATCTTTTTCATACACTACTGAGAAAACAGATCTAGTAAAGGCTGAAAGGGGTGCTTAGCTAACGGTCCTCTTGTTTATTTTCCGGACTTTAGACTCCAGGTGTTCTTCTGAGGATGATGGCTTCGACAGCCCATGATGGTAAAATTCATACAAGCATTGAACAAAAGAAATTAATGCATTCTTCTTTGATTAGCCATGCCACACACATGTACACTGGTCAAATGGAATAGATTCTTGGCATGCATTCACTATTCACTTACATGAGGGAAATTGTTGATTGATTTCTTAATGCTGTTTTATTGTTCTCATTTCCATAGATTTCTGCTCATTGGCTGAAGAGAAGTTTGATTTTGACGTCCCACTTTCACCAGCAAGGTCTGCCGCCCCATACTTCTCTGACCTCTACACTCCCTCCCGAACCTTCAGATCTTTCTCTTTCAATCTACTTACTACACCTTCTGCTCATTTGTCAACCACGGGATCTAGATCCTTTATACTTCGCCAAACACCCTTCTGGGATTCCCTTCCTCAAGAAATCCACAGCACTGACACTCTTCCAACATTCAAATCATCTTAAAACTCACCTATTCAGACTTGCTTTACTCTCTTTTACCTTGTCCCTGACCATGACTGCGCTCATGATTGTTGATATTTCTCGTTACAGTTCTAAAGAAGATGAAGTTGAAGATGAGGTCTTCCTGGGTCCTATCAGTTATAAGGAGAGGTGTATTTCGAGTGGAGTGGAGAACCAGGTGAAGGACAGTATAAGCAGTGGGCCCTCTGTGGGTGAGGAGCCAAGCTGGAGTCCCCTGCTTGAGGAGAACTTTGAAGAGATCCGTAAAGAGGCTCACCTTTTGGCCAGTCACCTAGAGAAAAGCAATACGGACCCTGTAGCAGAAGGCAGCACTCTTGCTTCGAATTTGCCTGAAAACACAGAAAGGTTTGAAGCAGGGCTCTCAGCCAAGTTGGACATGTTTGACAAGACATCTCATGCTCTTAGTCCCATAAAGAGAGAAACGTTCTGTGTTCAGGACAGCCCTATGAAGCAGCTGCCTGCAGCCATCCAGCAGCGACTACAGAAAGTTTGTGTGCTGGCTGGTGGCAAGCCGCACCTCAGCACATCTAGTCCTGTGAGGCTTACTAACATTCAGCCTAAAATGGCTTCACGAGGCAAAAGTATAGTGGCTACTAGTGGAGTACTACCGAGCAAACCCACAGCCATGGGGAACTCGCGACTCTCCACTTGCACTCGACCAGCAGCCCCAAGCAAAAGTAGGCTCCCTGCACCCAGCAAAGTAGGGCAACTCTCTATACCTTTTTCCCCTTTGAAATGAAGAATAAGGGGTATTCAGTTCTGGACTTCTCAAAACAGTTTTATTTTCGTGATCTAATGTACCTAAACATGGTACTGCACAAATGAGCTAAACCTGATGTCTTTGGACACAAAAATTGCTAATCTGTGCTGGTTGGGTGCTCCAGAACTGGAACTGAATATCCCGATAATGGAATTTTTATGGACATAATTTATACTATGCATTACTTTATAAAGGGCCTTCAAAGCGCTTGATGTTTTATTTTTTATTTTTTGTGTTTCAGAATTCTTTGGGCCTGAAGCGCAGCCCTGGCAGTATAAATGCAAGCAGAGCAGGTTCTGCTGAAGATCTTCTGTCTGATACAGCTAGTGTAACCTCTGATGTGAGCGATTCTTCCTTCAATACAAGCTTACCAGGGAAGAGGGGTCTCCCAGCCCCCAGCAAGGTAAAAACTCAACATGCACTCTCTTCATTTCATTTGTAAATGATTCAGATGGACATTGCGAGAAAATGCAATTAAAGCCCATGGTTTCTTTTGTCTCTGTTCTCAACTGACAGGCAGTTTTTGTTCATTAATGACTAGTTTGGATTTAGTCTGATAACTGGTTTTGAGATGCAACACATGATTATTTTATTTTTTTCATATTTAGACTGAACTGAGAGGTGCACCTGTGTGTAAAGCTCCTACACTGCACAACAGGCGAGTAATGGACCGAAGTCGAAATACATCTTCCTCATCCTCTTCAGTGTCCAGCGTTAATTCCAGTTTGTCTGTCTCTCCAACAGGTAAAGGTGAGTCTGTCTTGAGAAATTAGTATATGACTGTGCTTGTGTCTACTGGAATGGCTGTATTGACTGGCTGCTGCAATTCATATTATTTAATGACCACACTCCCAAGCTGACGGAGCTCCTGTTTGATCCAGCTACCAGTACGAAACATGATGCTTATCTGTCCTTCCATGTAGGCAAACTCAATTCCTCCCTAAATACCAGCATGGGTAGCATCAGTGGCCGGGTTGCTAACAGTGGCAGCAGGCTACCCAGCTCCACCTGCAAGTCGGGCGTAATCACCAGACCTGTGGAGTCTTCTGTTGGAAGACGAATTTCAACACAGGTCAGGAAAAACTTGGAGCCCCACCCTAAACCCGTCAAGGCCACCCCAATAAAGAGACTGGAGCCTTCGTCTTCCGTGCAACACCAGACTCCAGCTAAGAGGACCATGGAGAGAACCTCCTCTGTGCCCGTCATTGCCACTAAAGCTGGAAGCAGTGTTAAGGTGAATTCGAACTCAAAGGCTTTAGTGCAGCCGACACCAACAAGCTCTCTGAAAGCTGTGCGTAGATCTGAAGGTAAGACGTATTGCTACAGTATTAACTTGGATTTCACACTGAGATTGTTCTGAATTGTTGGTTGGCAAACATACCTTACTTATATGCATCCTGGATTTCAGTTGTCTCATCTCCTGATGTTCCACGAATTATGAGACCAAAGAGACTGATGTCTACTTGCAGTGTGGACAGGTAATGTAGTGACACTTTTGAGGGTGCAAATTTCACTTTGATTACTAATTTTGTCATAAAATCTCAAATTTCACAATGATTTTGCATCATTAAAAAAAGATGCATCATGGCACTAGTATTACATGCTTTTAACAGTGTTTATCATCTCTGCCTATTCTTAGTCTTCCTCAGCGGCTCACGGTTCCTGCACCCCAGGGTTTTGAGACCCCCTCAGCTGCAGCTGGGAAGCCAGTACAGTCAAAACTGAGGCGGCCATCGGCTCTGCCCACACCTGTGACCCGCAGGGTGTCTGGCATCCCCATGCTCACACCCAAAAGTGTGACTCGCCACAGCAGATCACCCTGCGCCCCAGAGCGACAGTCACCAGCCTCTGCCTCTGGGATAAGTCATGCTAGGTAATTAGAATTTAAAATGGCACAGTTTCTCATTTAACATTTTCTGGTTCATTTGCTGCAACTGAAGTGTACAATTGAGCAGTCTCAAAAAGGAAGAGTAATTAAACAGGCCTAAAAAAGAAATAATTCCTGGTGCATTCTGAGCATGTCATTGATCTAGTCGGAGCAGTAACTGCATCTTTTTTTTTTTATCTTTGTGATCATATAACATTTTAAACATTGAAACGGAAATGTTAATTTCTAGTAGAGATGCAGTACATTGACTAATTTTATATTTACCTTAAATCACCTAGATTAGAATTCTTATGGATGAATTTCTAACTCTGTTTAGTCCAAGTCACCTGAAGCAGAGTGAGCAGCAAGGCGTAGTTGAGCAGGCAGTGACCAAGGAGTCATGCGCTCCACCTGAGCTTCAGCCCTGCTCCCTTGTCTTTAATCTGGAGGATGATGCTGATAGACGAGCGGTGTGCGAGCCAGCTGCAGTGGAGAATGCCTCCATGCCATCCTCAGAAAACCTACAGCCTCAACCCAACCCAGAAATCACACTGCCCTCAAAGCCTGAGGAAGTCCTGCAGAACCACCAGATACATAAGCCAGAGATGCAAGAAGTTAATGAGGTAAAAAAAATAATTGTATCTGATGTGAGATACTAGGACCAATATTTAATTAGGTTTCCAAGTTTGTGTACATGTGAGGAATTGGGAGCATATACCTGATTACCTGGTGGTTCTCGGTGAATATGAAATGCTGTTCTGGATCACCAAAGTCGTTTTCCAGGGTTCCCATGGGTCCTTGAAATCCTTGAAAGTTTGTGAATCTGAACAAATAAGTTCAAGGCCCTGGAATGTTTTTGAAAACGGTCATAAAAAGACACTGTCCTTGAAAGTCCTTGAATATTTTTTGGGAATTGAAATTTCATGGATGACCACTTCTGTCAACGTGTTATTATTTTGCCACCACAAGTTTGTTTAAAATTATGCCTATGCCGACTTTTAATTTGCGAAAGTTAGTTTGTTCTTATGTAGATTTTCAGCACTACATTCTTGTGTGCGTAGCAGCTTGCAGAGCAAGCACACTATTGTTCCGTTCACCCGTTTTTTGGCCCGCTACTCCTCCCAGGGCTTTCGACTCTGACACATCGGGACCGATCTTGAATAGCGTGCTTATTCACAGCTTTTTGCTACGTCTTGTCGTTCATTCGTTATTCCCGTTTTTCCGGCGAAAAATTCCCATAGGGAATGAATAGGGCTCAACTTTCAGATAGTCCTGCTTGGACATGCTTTGTCCAAAACCCACCAAACTTCATGTGATACCTCAGACCAACTTCCCTGACACACAAACGTGGTCAGTGATGACCTGCACTTGTCTTTTCCTTGTCTTTCGCTCATCCCTTTTTTCCCCCATTCACTTGCATTTATTTTTAACCCCATTGAAATGAATGCAGTTTCAGAAGAAGGAATTTTCAGGCTCCAGACAGTGACCAAACCTTATGAAACTTCAAACGAGACCTCGGGCCACGTCCCCACAGACACACCTGTTTAAACGGAACAATATGGCCAAAAGTAATGGGACACAGGTGTCATGCAAAACTATATGGCCAAAAGTATTGGGACAGAGCTGTTTCTGGGTGGTTGCTAAGGCATGAAAGGCAGTTGATATGGTTTAGGAGATGATTGCTATGGAGTTTCTAGGGTATTTCTTGACGGCAGGCCCATTTTAAAATTTCTTCAGGCGAGACTCATTAGTCAACCTCAGGCCTCATCAAAAGAAGGGGGACAAAAAGGGTCAGACGACTGCTGCATTTGAGCAAGCACACTTTGCATTTTCTCTGCGGAAATGCGGTCTAGTTTCAACTAATGTACAGCCTTAATGTATGTAGCGTGGACATATCCATCCATATACATTCAGTCCACTTTCTTGCATTGATTTTGTCCCAACAACTATGCCATTCACATGGCAGTAGAAGTCTTTTATTGCATTTGCATCTAAAATTGTTTATTGATAACACATTCAGCGGTGGCAGTAGGTAAATACTGCCACGCGTGGTCCTTGAATTTGAGGATATTGGTCCTGGAAAGTCCTTGAAAGGTCCTTGAAGTTGATGTTAACCAAGGTGTGGGAACCCTGGTTTGCTAATGTTTTGGCATATTGTACTTAAATCTTGCCATTTTGATCATGTAACTCAGCCAAAACATGGGTTATGGGATTAGCTTGGCTTTAAGATGCCATGTTGGGAAGTTAATTGAATAAAAAAAATCAAAAGGAAAAACATCATATTTGCACAATTTTCTGGATTATTCCTTAAGTAGTTAAACAGCCAAGACAGAAAGGGTAGTTTTTAATTAAAAGGTTTGGGAAACCATAGACTTACTAGTGTTTCTTGGCAACTTTATTTTCAAGCTCTGTTTCTAGAGTAACAGATCAAAATGTAGGCTATTAACAAGCCTTGCTGTGTTCAAGCTGAGTTGTTTTTCTTTTTCTTTTTTTCTTTCAGGTGCTACTGGTGGACGTGCCTGCTCCTGTTTTAAAGCCAGAGGAAAAGATTCTTATTGACCTCTCAAACACCCCTGACCTGATCAAAACTGTCCCAAATAAAGTGTTCGGTGGCCAGGTGAGATTAGCTGTGTTGTTTTCTGGTATTGCTGATGTATTTCTGTCTGCTCTGCTGTCTCTAAAATGTTCTTAAGATTTCTTATTTATGACTTCTTGACACATTTCTCCTGAATTTGATATTTATTTGCTTTTCTTTTCCTAGCTAATTGATCTGAGCTCACCCCTTATAAAGTGGAGTCCAGAAAAAAACAAGGAAAACACTGTAAATGAAGCACCTCTTATCAACTTGTCCTTTTAATGGGCAAAACCGGGGAAAATACCTTGGAAACACTGTCAGTTAATGTAAAGAGGAGATGAGAATGCAAGTGCCAGTTAAGACTCTAATGTTATTGTAGATTTTATATGTAATATTGATTGTATGTGACATGTGATTGTTTTATTCTGGAGGAAAACAGCTTCCTTTTATTTGTTTGTCTTTGTTTGTCTGTCCCAAAGGTACAAATAAAATGTCTGAACCTTAAATGCAGAGGTAAACTGTATTTTGAGAATGGTTATATTCTTCTGTTGTGGATCATAAAGTATCATTCCTAAAAAGACTAAGAAGGTTTTCAGGGTGAATTCAAGGGCACAAAGTTTGAACACTTTGGTTTCTTCATTTATTAATTATAATATAAATTAATAAAGATATATTTAAACCAATGAAGACTCTAATCAAGCGTAATAAAAAATATCCAGCTGACATCAGTCCTATGATGTCATGCCGGTGGACAACTCTACTGCATTGTCGTGCATAGATTTCAAAGGATATATTCATGTTCTTCAGTCTGAATAGGACATTAAAATGTGATTTCTTTGCATTGTGGGATAGAAATAGTGTCCCGTTCCCATTGAGTTTTAACCCCCTACTGCACATCGTTGCTTTCAGACAACAAAGTTATCTGAAGCCCAATGCCAAGTAAATGGTAGCAGTCATTTAAAAAACAATGTTTCAAAAACACAAACATGCACCTGTGTCAAACTCTAAGACGTAAATGTGTTTCAAGTGTCTTTTTTGCTAAGTGATTTGACAATTTAGAAATAAGTTGATTTTTAATCAAATTTTATGTCTAAATTCAGAATTTTCTCTGTGGTTCATTGCCATTTCACTTTCACTTCATGTTCATTGTTACACAAAATAAAAGATTTTGAGTAAGAGCCCCCCAACAAAATGTTTTCCCCAAATTATCCTCAAAAAAAATTATTGAAATGATGCGAAATATTTTTTATGGACTATCAGTGTGTGCAGAGGGTTAAAATAAAGGGGTGTGGTTTAAGAGAAAAGTGAATTCAGGTCATTGACCAATTTAGAAACTTGCCCCAGTACAGCAGATGGCAGTAAAGACAAAATATACTGAATTGACTTTTATCGAGGGAAGAAGAGCTGAAGCGAGTGGAGTTAACTGCTGAAGAGAGTAAAATCTGAGAAAATGTGATTTATGAGAAGACTTTAATTTGAATTACTCCTGTGCAGTCTCCTGGGTTTCATACTTGAGACTCCTTCTAACAATGACAACCCTGGTCCTGGATAATGGGGCTTACACAGCTAAGATTGGATACAGCCATGAAAAAGTCAGGTAAGACATTATTTTTCCTCTTTGTATTGTCTATAACACATTTACACTGTCGATGGTGGATCCATGAACTGGTGGGTTTATGGTTTTGTTTTTTTGCTTTTTTCAGTATTATTCCAAATTGCCAGTTTCGCTCCAAAACACTGAGACTAAAAACCTTCACTGCAAACCAGCTAGATGAAATCAAAGACCCTTCTGGACTCTTCTACATTCTTCCCTTTCAGAAGGTATGAGTCCACACACCCCTTCCAAACAGTGATTTAGTTAAACCATTTGGACGGAAGTATTGGGACGACTGACCATTCCAACGACAGGTACTTTAATGATTTTGCATTAAAGTACATAGACTTTAATATGGAGTTGGTTCCCCCTTTTGCAGCCATAGGGATGAGTATCAAGTACCTGAGTGGTCAGTACCAAAATATGGACAAATGCTGCTTCAGCCTGTGTTTATGCAGTGTTAATGCATTCTAAAATAGCTGCATTTTCAAATGATTAATGCTAGACCGGATCAGTGTAAGGGACAATCAGTAGGATGCACTCTGCCTAGCGCCACCACTCATTTGATAGCGACTGGTAATTCGTATTTATGTATACAGGAAACTCAGGGCACAGTTAAACTCTTTATTTCTCAGAAGAAGTCATGATAGAATAATTAAAAAAAAAAATTCAAGTACCAATAAGTGTAGGGAAAAATCCTGATACTCAGTGAGTCAATTAAGCACCTGTGGAAACAATTTTTTGCATGCTTGTCTTTTCAAGAGCAAATATTTGTTTGTTTCAGGGTTACCTTGTTAACTGGGATGTGCAACGGAAAGTATGGGACCACCTGTTCGGAAAGGAGATGTTCAAGGTACAAATGGTTTCCACTAAATTTAGTAATAGTCTAAAGTCACTCCATAAGTGAGCTCTATAGTCATAATGTGAAAACAACTGCTGCTATGAAGTATAAAGAAAATGAAGTTCTACAGACTATCGCTATTCATGACATAAATGTTTCTGGTTGCAGGTGGACTTTGCTGACACCAGCATAGTGATAACAGAGCCCTACTTCAACTTCATGTCGATTCAAGAGTCTATGAATGAGATTCTGTTTGAGGAATACCAGTTTCAAGCAGCTCTTAGAATCAATGGTGAGTTTATTATATATTATATTTAGAATATATTATTATCTGTAATTAAATATTAATTACTATATTTATATACAGAGATTGCATACACACACAAAAGAATTAGGTCAACAACCTACTTAAAGAATAAGTTTAGAGAAGATGAAGTTTCCATTTACCCCAACAGTCATCTTGCTGTTTAGATCTGGATCTACGAGGCTGATGTGGCCAACAGGAATACAATAGTCACTGAATTTCTTTCTGTAAATGTATCTATAGAACTTCGTAACCCACTTAAACTGCACTTCATGAAGATTGCGCTGAAGTGGTGATGTGGTTCAGGACACAACATGACTTACTGTGCTAAGTCACCATACTTGTTGAATGTTGCGAGCAGCTTTTTTAGACAATAGAGATTGTTTTCACAAAACATTTCAAGAGAAGAAAATGGTCATTTTTGCAACTGACTGTCATAAATACAAAGGGATCTGATCCTGGATCATTTATGCCTGTGTGTGAAACGCCCTGCTGTTGTCTGCAATGACTGTCTGTATGTGTTGTCCATTTTTACATCTCACAGTAAGTCATACTGAGTCCTAAACCACATGAACAAGTCCTTGCCTCATCAATATACTTAAGTAGAAGTGAAAATAATTTAAACTACAATGTGAAAATAAGCACATTACTACTTTCATACATGCAACTAATTAGTACCAATCTCTGAGATGTTACAAACACACAGTCTACCTCACACTCCACAACTTTCCAGCAAATTGCATTCAGTACAAAGTCTTGTCCCTGGTTTCAGCTGGATCTCTGAGTGCACACAGATACTTCCAGGAGAACAATTCTGAGCTGTGCAGCATTGTGGTGGACAGCGGCTTCTCCTTCACACACATCGCCCCTTACTGTAGAGGGAGGAAGATGAAGGATGGTATCTGCAGGTCCGATGATCATTATCATTATTATATAAGTTTGAGGATTTTCAGCATTGTCTGATGGCTACATCCTTTACATTCTGCTTTTGGCTCCACAGGGTAAACGTAGGTGGAAAACTTCTCACCAACCATTTGAAAGAGATCATTTCATACAGGTAAGGATGTGCTCATGCTGTGGTTGCTAGAGCATTCTATTCTATTCTATTATATTGTATTATTCTGTATTATATTATATTATATTATATTTCCTACACATAGGCTGTACTCAGGTGATCCATTAGTATATTAACAGCCTCCATAGTATTTCCTCCAGTTTGAACAATTTCCAAAATATTTTAGATTGTGCAAAAAAAGCAATATTGACTACTTGTGTTTCAACATTACAAGCCAACGTTTTCCCCAAACCATCAATGTTGTATTTGAATAAGTAAAAAGAGCTGAAATTTACTTAGATAATTGCATATATTAAATACTTCTCCCACAAGTCCCCCAGATGCTTCCATGTGTATTAATATCTTACAGTATAATGTGGGGTTGAATAGTATTGTGTGAATGAGTCAAATTAGTTTTTCTAAGCTAAAAATATTTTTCAGTGTATTTCTTTATCCCTTAAATTTGGACAGTTTTTGATACTGTGCCTTTTTAAGACTGACGAATGTAATCAGTCTCTCTTCTGATTGGCTGTTCTGTATCGTACCTCTTTAAAAATCAGAGTGGGCTTAAAAAACCCTAATCACTTTGTCATGAAAAGGCTGGTCTGAACTTGGCTGGACTAAACTTGTCTGATTCTGTGGCTTGATTGTCATGTGTGTACTGGAGAATGAATAGTATGTTTTGAAACTTCACAAATGTGTATATGGTTTCCAAAAAGTGAGAAATTTCAGGAATTTTCATGCCGTGATTCCTTTACGAATTAGTGAAGTTGCAGCTGCATGTGACAGAGTGATCCATATTTTTCTCACAGGCAGCTACATGTGATGGATGAGACACATGTGATCAACCAAGTGAAGGAGGATGTTTGTTATGTGTCACAGGACTTTTACAAAGACATGGAGATCGCTCAGTAAGTTTGAGTTTTGGTTGTTTTGGACTCTGACGCAGCAAATAACCTCTTATACACAGCAGCTTTTTCCTCTGGAAGTCAACATACTTTTTTCTTTAGGTTGAAAGGAGAAGACAACCTGGTGATGAGAGACTATGTGCTACCAGATTTCAGCTCCATCAAAAAGGGCTTCTGTAAGGTATGAAATTTAAATATGCCCCTGTTTTACATACTAGATTTCTGATGACTTTGAGGATTTACATTATGAGTCAACAGTAATGAGATGATCTCAGAAGAGATGAGTAAAGATGATCAAAGCTGGCGTGTGCATATAGGTGATCTAGGAAGTGACCAAGAGAACCCCACCCGTTAATTACTATTGCCCTGTCTTAGTGGACCCCAGCGCCTTTGGGCTAGAGAACTGTCAATCTCACAGTGCCCATCACAATTGGATCAGAGCTAAATTTGACCGTGCATTGATCGTTGCGTGTGATTTCCTCAAAAACGACGGACCCCCAACTGGACTAAATTCTGTCAGGCCCAGGATAGCAGTGTCACACGATGACACCAGAGATAATTCACTCATTCATAACAGATTTCACTTGTTCTTTGTATTTTAATTCTGGAAACTAAAATGATTCTTCATGTTCTGGTGTGCGGCAGCCTCGAGAGGAGATGAATTTCACAGGGAAGTATAAGACTGGGGAGCAGATCTTGCGGCTCTCCAATGAGAGATTTGCTGTCCCAGAAATGCTTTTCCACCCTTCAGATATTGGCATCCAGGAGATGGGCGTAGCAGAAGCTCTAGTAGACTCCATCAACAAAATGCCTGAAGGTAACTATTAAAGCCATAATGTGTTCATACAGTTTTGTAATGGAGCTACAAGTCTAATATATACAAGCCTATTTGACCTTGAGTACTTCTTCACTGCACTTTGTGGACAAAAGTGTTGGGACACACCTGTTTTTCAGGGTTTGGGCTAGACCCCTTACTTCCAGTGAAGGACAATCTTCACAATCTGCTTCACAGACCAAGACATTTTGGACATCGCCATGCTTCCAACTTTGGCCTTTTTCTATGCCAGCACTAAGCAAGGTCCATAAAGACAAGGTTGGAAGAGCTTGATTGTCCCCCATAGAGCCCTGACCTCAACCCTATCCAACACCTTTGGGATGAACTGGAATGGAGATTGTGAGCCAGGCAATGCTCTACAGAATGAATGGGGACAAATTCCCACAGAAACTCCAAAATCTTGTGGAAAGCCTTCCAAGAAGAGTGGAAGCTGTTATAGGTGCAATGGGGGACCAACTCCATATTAAAGTCTATTTGTTTGGGTGCAGTGTCATTAAAGTTCCTGTTGGTGTAATGATCAGGCGTAGTGAATGCAATGTCATTGTAGCTCCAATGTAAAATGAACCGTTAACAAGCCCTTTTATGTGACCATATCATTTTCTTCCCATACACAGAAATGCAGCCCCACTTCTATAAGAACATTGTCCTGACGGGCGGCAACACTCTGTTCCCAGGCTTCAGGGATAGAGTGTACAAGGAAGTCCGTGCACTCGCCCCAACTGAATTTGATGTTTCTGTTGTACTGCCGCAGAAGTAAGTTCACAGTAAGATGGAATAATGATTGGTCGATTTCTTATTCTTGATTTGTTTTGAATCCTTTTTGACATGAGCATTCTCTTGTCTTACCAGTCCGATCTGCTATGCATGGGAAGGAGGAAAGCTTTTAGCAGAAAACCCAGACTTTGAAGAAATGGTGGTCACACGAGAGGATTACGAAGAAAACGGACATTTTATTTGCGAGGAGAAGTTTGATATTTAGATTCTGAATAACTACAGTTCCATGTCTCACTGGACTTATGCTGGGACCACTTGTGTTTACAATATTGTAATTTGTATTTTATTGTATTTTTTTGTACTGTGCTAAAACAATAAATGGGTGCAGGGTGGAATAACAGGATTTCATACATTGGTTTTCCTTTTTCACCAAATGGAAAAAGAGTGAATTAATTTGTTCTTGCTTTTTTAAGTGAGTTTGATGCAGCATGGTAAATTGTGGTTTAAAATGTAATACAGCGTTGATGTGTCTTGTACAACGTTGATTTTAGATACATTATATGGACAAAGGTATTGGGACGCCTGACCATTACAACGGACTTCAATGACATTGCATTCAAATGCATAGACTTTAATATGGAGTTGGTACCACTTTTGAAGCTATAAAAAAAGGTGTGTCCCAATACTTTTGTTCATATTGTGTATGTGAATTAACAGTAATGTGTGGTTTGGGACGCAGCCTGAATCCTCTTCTAGCTCGTGCTCTGCATTGTTGGCGCGAAAGACAATCGAGACCTGAGAGGAAAACGGTAGTGGTAACTTGCACCATAATCCTTACTAATACGCTTTAAAGAATTATTGGGTGTTGTTTTAAAAAGATGACAATATTTCACGATCATTTACCAGCTGAAAGTGGAAAGTGTATATCAAATGTAGCCAAAGTTAGTCGCCCAGACTACTAGTTGGCCGTTAGCTTCCTCACTAGCTGTGAACTGAAAAGCTGGATCGTACATTTTGAATAACACTTGAACTGCTTAAAACGATACCCTCTGGAGTAGCATTCGGTTTTAGAAACATGTTGGCACAACCTAAATGTTATCTTAAAGATATTACATTGTTTGGGCTAAATTGTGGAAGGGAATGA
>JBBPCX010000032.1:9122528-9138614 GCA_037974365.1 Hydrocynus forskahlii | reverse complement strand
CACACACACACACACAAACGTATTAAAATATATATATATTTTTTTAATTCATTGTAGAACACATACTGAAGCTGTTCAGTGGAGGAGACTCTCGGAAATGGCTCTAGCGGAAGTACTCTTTTTGAAAAGAGAAAAGTAGTTGAATGTCGCGGCTCCTCTTCAGCTGCCCTTTGTGGTGAAATGTGGAGTTTGTGTAGAAGATGAGGAGTGTGTTTAATTCATATCATGCTGTTTGCAAGTGGTGAGCGCGATCTGTGTGTGAGAGATGATTTGATTCTGCTGTCGGAACACTTTGAGTGGGTTAGCTTAGCTTAGGCTAGCAAACACAGCGTCACAAGCAGAACTCGTTATAATTAGATAGAATTAGTCATCATGACATGACGCAGTTTATTCCTACACTCGGAATTCCTGTGGTAATCCAAGTAGAAACCAAATCTAACTTTTATTTTGGTTGTTACCTTAACATCATTATTCTTTAGACTCAGTCTGAATGACGTAGGTAATTCAGTACAGGTTAAGATCGGGTAATCGTGGAGAAGAAGTTTCATGTTTTGTGTCTTTTCCCAGATGTAAGATTTCGCAGGACCTATGGACCGCACATCAGAAGACCCCGGGCCTGATAGCAGTCCCTCAAGACTGCTTGATGAACATGACCCTCCTGAAACTCTGAACACTGCCTGTCTGCTGGACAACACTGACCTGTCTTTTTCTGACCACAGAGGATCTCCTGACTTCTCTCCCTTTCTCATTCCTGAAACGCCAAGGTATGAAAGCATCGCTTGCACCAAAAATGAACCCTGTGGTATTTACTTGCACTACATTCTAAGTAGTGAGCTACACTATTTGGACAAAAGAATTGGGACACACCTCTAAATTATTGAATTCAGATGGGCCCTTACCTTCCAGTGAAGGGCAATCTTAATGCTTCAGCATACCAAGACATTCTGGACAATGCTTCCAACTTTGTGGACACAGTTTGGGGAAGAACCTTTTCTATTCCAGCATGACTGTGCCCCCAAGATCCATAAAGGCATGGTTGGATGAGTTCAGTGTGGAAGAACTTGACTGGCCCACAAAGAGCCCTGACCTCAACCCCATCCAACACCTTTGGGATGAACTGGAACAGAGATTGAGAGCCAGGCCTCCTCGTCCAACATCAGTGCCTGACCTCATCAATACTTTACAGAATGAATGGACAAAAATTTCCAGAGAAACGCCAAAATCTTGTTGAAAGCCTTGCAAGGAGAGTGGAAGCTGTTATAGCTGCAAAGGGGGACCAACTCCTTGTTAAAGTTGTTGTAAAAGTCCCTGGTGTTGTAATGGTCAGGTGTCCCAATACTTCTGTCCATACAGTTTAGCTCACAATGAATGAAGAGTTGCTCGTCTTTGTAAAAGTGTATTCACGTCTAACATTTATCAAGAATATCAAAAATGAAAATCATAGTTAACTTTAATTTAGGATTACATTCGTGCTCATAGGTTGACAGAGGGTTGTTGCATCAGCTTAAGTTGTTTTGAATGACTTCTCATCTCGTGTTAAAGAAATTGGCCGCTATCGTGGAAATAATTACTGCATGGAATGTGTATGAAACATTTCTGCATCTCCTTTACAGCCCTGCTTTGAGAGGAAAACGGTATGCTCATTGCAAGGTAAGGGCAGCTTTCTTTTTAAATGGATAAATATATCTCCTCTGGAGATGTTTATTGCAGGTGAAAACTGTTTTCCACTGTCTCTTCTCTGTAGGCTTCAAAATGTGATCCAAATTTGAAAAGACCCGCAATTGGGGACGTGATTCCAGGATCCCTACATACAACTCCGCACTCTCAGAGAGCACTGAAGCGACGGAGACTCCAGGACTCTGGACCAGGAGGAAATGGATTTATACCCGCTTCAGCTCTTTTAGCTCCTGACTGCACTTGGTTTGACTCTCCATCGACCTCCACCTTTGCCTCTCCTTCCACTTCTACAGCCTCGTCTTCTGCTGGAGCTCCTGAAGACTCAGGACTGAGAGCAGCTGCTGCTCGGAATTACTTGAATGAGACGCCTCCACGTGATTTCGCCTCTGAGCTGAAGAAGCTAAGAAAGAGCCACAAGGAACATAATGAAAAAAGACCTAAAAGGAAAAACACTAGGATTACTCCGAGGTCCTCTAGAAGTGCATCATCAACATCTTTGCGTGGGGGAGAGGAGGAGAGACACCTGCCGGATACAGGTACGAGCCATCATTTGTTTAGAGCAGGGGTCCCCAACATGGGGACCTGTTCTAGAAATAGCACAACTCACCAGTGAGCTGTGTCTTAACATTTTATTTTATCCTCCTGCTATTCTTCTTTAATCACACCTACATTTATATAGTTTTGAAAATGTCAATATCCAAAAAAGCATTTAAAACATGTTTACTATACATGACGTTTAGATGAGTTTAGGTAAACTCTGTTCTAGAGTATCAAACTGGTAGCCGATCGTATGGCTCAGTACCCGTGAAGTAGCTCTCAGTTTCAAAAAGTTTGGAGACCCCCCGGTTTAGAGGACTAGATTCTTTTGAAGGATGTGTCATTGTCAGATTTTCACCTACTGTTTGCTTGGTTTATTACATTCTGACTGTTATATTATGAACAGATGCAGGGAGGCGAGGCAACCCTGTGAATCCCCCAGCTTGTCAAATCCAGGAGGAGATTATCATCATAGATGAGGATGAGGAGGATAGCGTAGTCGTTGAAGCGATGGTTCGCTCCATTCAGGTGGCTGAAGATGAGGCGTTTGCCAGAAGTCTTCAGGTAGGAGTTATTAGCATTTGGACAAATTCTGAAAGTTCGTTTCAGAATTTGTGTTTGATATTGCGGGTGTGGAAGGTATTGCATGTTGTGTGAAGCACATTGTGTATAATTGGTCCTGTTTCATGTGCTGCTTGGATTGTTCTGCAGGAGCAGTTTGATAGAGAGGAGGCGCAGGAGAGAGGGAGACCGCAGGCCACACCGCCCAACAGGCACACCCACAGCCACTCAGTCAGTTGTTTTAAACGCTTCTCTCAAGTCTATTTTTAGCTCAAGCACTGAGCTAATGATTAATAGAATTAAAATTCTCTGATTTCTCTCAGATTGTTTTTAGTCATGATTCTTGTGGAAATAGATGTCAAACTTCACCAAGATTCATGTAGATTATTTCAGAACGAGCCAGAATTCCTTTACAAATGCTCTGAATGTACAAATATGACTGTAGAAAAAAGTATTTGCATAATACGGGGCAATAAAATGAACATACCAGAATGTAAGTACATATTTGTTCTCACTTGCGGCTTCTTCTTTAGTTTGATTCCTATGTAGGTTTGGACTGGATCTCTCCCTTTACTGCCATGGTGAACTCTCCAACATTCAGAGACTTTACAGAGCGGGCTGGTAAGTCAGTATTTTATTTTGCAGACATGGTATTTATTTATCTTGTTTTGAGCGTCTCATGTAAGATGACTGAACGTATTCTGAATTTGCTATTGTGGTGTTGATCAGAGGGGAACGCGAGGCAGCCGCGCGCACGACGAGCTCGCAACCCCCGCCGCAGGCAGACTCCCCACACGGCCGTGGACCTGCTCGATGACAGCCAGGGGAATAACTACGAGGTACGAGCTTTTAATGACCGAAGCAGCGCTGCTGAATGGAGTGTGTGAAAGTGGCTGTCAGCAGCTTTCGTTTTGCTCATGTGATTTTTGTATTCAGGCTCTCCTGGCATTTGAGGAGCTCCAGGGAACTGCAGTTGCTAAGAACACTCTGAGCAAGCAGGACATAGGGAGGCTCCCTACGAAGGTGTATGATCCTGCACACAGTGCTGGGAAAACAGTGTAAGTCTTTCGAGCAAAATTTCACATTTCTTTTTTCCAGTGAGATCTCCCACAATCAGCCAAATGATAGCAGCAAAGACATCTTCTGGAGTTCAGAATCCATTCAGTAATTGTACAGGAGATGCTTAAAACAGGATAAATATATTCCATGTTTGCGAATTAAAATAGCAACTTATTGGCCTGACCATCAAACATGGCCCGCTGTTGCTCTGTAAGGCCTCTGAATGAAGCTACTGTGCGATCTCTCTCTCTCTGTGTCTCTCTGTCTCTACAGCTGTCAGATCTGTTTCTGTGACTATGAGAAAGGAGATCATCTGAGGATGCTTCCCTGTCTCCATGACTACCATGTGAACTGCATTGACCGGTGGCTAAAAGTGAGTGTGTTTTTTTGTGTGATAGTTTTTCTTCACATACTGCTGCTCTGTAATCTGTGCACATTTCTGTTCTGTTTGATTCTCAGGAGAGTTCCACCTGCCCCATATGCCGGGCTGATGTGTCAGAGTGTGGCGATTTCCCTTAAAGTGTTCACTCAGGACTGTCTCTCTACCTCACGCTGTTTCAAGCTCTGACGTTTCTTTCTAAAAATTCCTCACAGTACCAAGGATGAATATATTCCAACAGTTCCTCCACCTTCAACTGTTACGATGAACTGTTTTTGTTTTTATTTGAATAAACTGCATTTTAGGAAAGCATGAAAGTTGTCATTCATTCAGGTCAGTGCGGTGTTGCAACATGGAGGACAAAATAATACAGGGGTCCCCAAAAGTGTGGCTGACCATTAGATTCTTATTTTATTCGATTTATTTGAAACATCTGATGGGGCTGAGGAAAAACAAGGACACAAATTTAATTTGCTACTTTGAGCGTAAATGGATTTAATGTGATGTATCTAATGCTCTAAAACAGCCAGGATTGATCTATTTTAAATCATCAGTGTCCATGGAATGTTCATAAAAAAGCAATATAGCATTTAATTCAGTTGAAGCATTTTACATTTACACTAAAAAGCAGGTGTTTACCTGCTGGACATGTTTTGTCCTCCACAAGAACCAATGATAAGAAAACTGCTCCTAGAAAAAAATGGGAATGGACATTAAAAAGCACCTGATTGAATAATTACAGCATTAAAAAACAAAATCTACATTACAGGTAATCGTTTGAAACAGGCTGAGCATTAAGAAGCACTAGGCTTAAAGTGGGGACAATAATTATTTGTGAGTATTTTCTTATGGTACTTAAATTTTATGGTTCATTTCATTTTGTCGGAGAGAGGCAGAATACCAACCAAAAATGTCATTTCTTTGGAAGAGAGCAAACTTACAAATTCTGCAGCAGATAAAATAATTATTTCCCCGACTGTATGCTGTAGCTTGTCTAGTTTGTAAATATCTAGGCAGGTCCTGTCCTAGGACCCCCATGCTGCATTTTACCCAGCCCATATCACACACAACTGAGGAGCTCATGGTGTGCTGGGTGAGGGGTCCCAGCTTGAAAAAAACGTTAATATGTGCACAGCATGAGGGTCCCAGGCCAGGCCTGGCTGGAGAACTGCCTGGAGGGTTTTACAGGCGTTACTCAGCGTCGTAGTAGCGCCTCTTCATGGCTCTGTACTTCCTCAGGTAGTAGAGGGCCTCCAGCTCCTTCACCACGAACTCGCCCCGGCTGAGGAGCTCTCTGATCTCCCCGGGGTCTCTCACGTCCCTGTTTTTGGCGAAAGCAGCCCGCAGACGATCTCTGAAGTAATCGGCTCCTTTTGGATACTCACGGCCCAGAAACAGGAGCTGTCACCAAAGAGAAAACCAGAAATCTCTAAAACTGTTCTCACAGCTGATAAAAGATCTTGTACTCACTCAACGGTTTAGGTCCTAAATACATCTCGGACATGTTTGAAGTATGAATTCCTGGTAGGTCTGTTAGATCTGCAGGCGGTGCTAGAGGTGAAAAAATCTGAACCTAAACATGGTGAAGTCAAGTAGGTTCTCCAACCTTAAAGTGTTCACTCAGGACTGAATCTCTACGTCACGCCATTTCAAACTTCTAAAAAATTCCTCTCAATACCAAGGATCAATATATTCTAACAGTTCCTCCACCTTCAACTGTTAAAATGAACTGTTTTTGTTATTAATTGGATAAACTGCATTTTATTAAAGCATGAATTTATATATCCACTCTGTGCATATATACATGCATATACTCTACATTTCCATATACATATATATTTTTCCAATACACTCGTCCTATTTATAGATTGTATAGTGTATTTTATATACTATACTGTTGTGCGGTGTAGTTTTTATTGTATTGTTTTTTGCTGCTCTTACCTTTGTACTGTCCACTTTCTGCCGTAGCAATGCAAATTTCCACTCGTGGGACCAATAAAGGTTTATCTTATACTGTCATTTCAACCATATACACACAATTCACAGTGAAACAAAACAACGCTCCTCCAGAACCATGGTGCAACACAAGAACAGAAACACCACCACAAGACCGCAAGTGCAGAAAGAACAAAAGAGTGCAAGAAAAACCACAAGAGCAACAAAACAACCAGACAAGACAAAAATTTAGGGCAGCCGACCACAGTGACATGGTGTTTATCTTCTATCCTATCCAACCAAATGCCAATCAATGTCAGATCCAGCACCAACCGGAGCTTTAAAAAGCTGCTAAAACCTGCACAATTCTCCTTCACCTTTTATCTGCTTTCTGTATTCTTTTATATCTTCCATTATTTAATTCTATTTCATTTTTAAAAGCTGCTATTATCTTACTGTTCTGCCCCTTTTTCAAATACCAGCACGATTTGTTGCACTTTTAATCAGTCTTTCGTTTAGAGACTTTCTATGGATCCTTTCATTTCTTCTATTTTATTTTAAACAGCTGCTGAAAGCTTACTGTTCTCTCTGTACCTTATTTTAAATATCTGCACTTCTGTTGCATTTTCGAATTGTTTTATACATTTCCTATGCTTTCTTATATTTTTCCAGTAATTCTCTTATTTTGTATTCTGTTCCTGTAAAGAACAGATTGCCTGCGTCTGATGTGCTGTATAAACAAACTGACTGCAGGTAAGACTCGCACTCACCGTTTTATAGAGCCGCACCACCTCGCCCCTCAGAGGATTGGCCATACCTGCAGAAAATGTAACTTTTTAGCTCGACACTGCATGTTAATAGGCTTTCTGTCTGTAGAACTTTCAGTAATAATAGCAGACACTGAGAGGAAGAAGAGTAAAACTCCACATTTGTGTGTGCGCTCACCTCTGCTCTGCTCAGACACTCATGTTCCCCTTTGAGAGCAATGAAAACAGCACAGGACTGGCAAATAATCTCGACAAAATAAAAGTCTCAGACCACTCTTGATTTCTGTGTAAACTCTGGCCTGTCATGCTTATGTACATACTTGTCATATACTTTGTTGCATTAACACCTCCTAAAATACTTGATAAATATCTGTAAACCTGTATTATAGCATATAGAATGCACTACACACATAATATAAACATTAACATCCCTAAAAATACAAGACAAATATATGCACACATGTACTTCAAATACACTCTCTCAGCAAAATAAAACGTCACAGCTATCACTTACTCTGTGTTAATTCTGGCCTGTCATAGTATTTATGCATATTTGCATACATACATTTATGCATAGTTGGTTGCATTACTACTTCTAAAATTCTGTAAACCTGTGTATAAAAGACTGTAGTACATATATATACCACCTATATGTATGTGTGTGTGTGTGTGTGTGTGTCTGTGTATACGTATATACCTGTGTATACCATGTATATGTGTAATCCATCAAAAGTGCACAACTGTGCTTAGCAACTTAGTAATTAATACATTTAATTTTATTCATTTATTGCAATGTCCTCAAAATCCTGAAGAAATCCAAAACTGATTCTAAGCAGTGTAAGAACAGTAGTTTATTTATATATTCTTATGTATAACACCCATTTTGTGTTTACATGACACTGTAAGTACTGCTGGTGTTTAGATGTACTTACTTTTGTGTCTGTATTTCACCCTTGAACATGCAAAGCAACCAGTCTTTTTTGGCCATGGGTTTACAAAATAATTAATTACACATACATAACCTGTAGCGCGCACACAGTGAATTCGGAGGACAACACACATTTCATATGGTCGCCATAACATTCACACATTTCAAAACTGATTTATTACAAATAATCTATTGTAAAAATATGCAGAAATGCAAAATATGGAGAGAAAAGCTCAAACATTCTCTCGGTTTCTGAAGGCACAGTAATGGTATAAAAATACCTTCTGCAGCATTAGAAAAATGTGCACTGGTATGATACAGAAAACAGGATATTCACCCTGATCCTGACATATTAAGTGCATACTTCAGATACCAGCAGAGAACTATGATATTGTCCATTTACGTCCTTACTCCGGTCAGTGCTTTAGTGCCACTACAGCAGTGGACACCAACACTACTTCTGGAGATGTACCCTCCTGCAGGTTTCACATCCAACCTAAATGTAACGTCTCATTTAGCCAATTAAGGATTTCTAAATGTAAAAATTAGGCTGACCAGGTGGAATCCATTAGTCTGCAGTGATGCAGATCTCCAGGAACAGGGCTGATAGCCACTGCGCTATAGACTTTGGACCTAACCCTTGCACCAGTGTGAGGTTTACTCTACACACGTCTATAGTGCTTCTCAGTGAACAGACCACCTCTGAGTTGTCTGTTTTCCTCCTTCAGTTTCTCAATCTCCTCCACAAGAGAGTCGTTCACAGAGTATCTCTCAATGAGCCCATGGATTTCATTCTGCAACAGAAAATCAGGTTTGAAAAGCCACACAAGACAAAAGTACTTTCTATTAGGAGAGGGAACAAACAGAAACTCCAAACAGGGAAGAGCAGCAGGCAAGTACCTACCAACTGAATGTAGAACTGCCTCACCATTTCCACTTGGAGATTAATAATGTCTCTATGGCACGTATCCCTGGAAAGAACCACAGGAGGATTACAGATGACTGGGAAAAGCAGTCTTGTCAACAGCAAACCAGCTGAGTTAAGCAAAACACAAGCTAGCATGCACTGGCTACTGAGCTGTGGTATGGGTCACGCAAATAAGTTAATTAACCAAGGTCACCTGAAGTCCTCTAGTGCTTCATGGATCATGTTGCGTATGAAACTCATCTGGATGGAGGTGAGTGGTGCTCCATTGTTTTCAGCACCAGATGCAGCTGCTGCTTCTTTGGGTTAAGAATACAAACAGTCATCTTTCACATAAAATTACTGACAGATGACCAAATATCTCCCAAATTCCATTCACATACCTGGTACTGGTGCGGGCTGGCTACTACTCACTGGAGAGTCATAGGTGAGCTGGGTTGGCACTTCTCTCCTCTGACTGTTCTCAGGGCTGATGAATGGAGGCATTGATTGAATGTGTGTAGTCTGAGAAGTAGGGGGTGTGGTCATAATGTCCTGCTGGGGACCATTATTCTTCTCCACCTGTCCATCATCCAAAATGTTTAAGAATGCGTCCATTTTTGAAACCATTTGCAAACAAAATTCTGTTAAGGTAATTATAGCCACAGAACATGTATACTTGTATACAGGTTAGGCAATTCCTGTTCTCAGCTAGTTTAAGCAAAAGTGTTAACAAAATGAGTACCTGAATGATTGTTACATTGTTCTGTGTGTCTGTATGCGGAGGATATGTTGCTACAGGCTCCTCCTCTTTGATTGCCGGGGACGTCTGGACAGAAGAAAGTGGGCTGTAGCAGCGACTACCAGGCGTGCCCAGTGGGTTCTTGCGCTGGGCTGAGCCATAAAACGGGGGTAACAAATCTAATTCTGGTACTATAAACAAACAAATACAGAAATATTTGAACAAGAGCAAAGAGAAATATGATTAACATAAAAGAGGATAACAGTTTATGATGAACTGTAATAGAGTGTGTAATTACTAATGAAACATCACCTTTCTTTCCACTTGAAGAATCATTGAATCTATGACCTTTGTAATCTGAAACTAAATTTATTAGAACAATTAGAACACAAGAACTGTTGCACAGAATTAAAAACAGCAAAGATCTCATTAACTCTAGTGATATAAAGTTTACCGACAAGCCACTTCAAAAGGTACATCTACTTTGTATTAACATTGACAGTAATTACAGACTGCTGTCCATCTGTTTCTCTGCATCACTTGTTAGCCCCTTACACTCTCTATCAATGGTCCAAAACCACACAATACCATTATTAGTTATAATTTGTGTAGAAATCAAACTGATCATTCCACATTTTTACAAATGTTGGTCAATATTAAATTACAGTGTAAATGAATTAAAAACAATATACTTTGTGTTGTTTTGCTGAGTTCTGTGCTTTTTCAGATCTGGTCACATCATATGTAAAGCTGCAAAATTAAAATTAAGTTAAGGAAAACTCTCTTACCATCTCGGACAGGGGAGAAAATGTCCAAGCTGTCCCGGCCCATCCTGGCCCTATCTGAACTGTGCTGGCCTTCAGCTTCTCGATAAAACACAGCACTGCTAGTGCTTCCTAGTGGCAGCAGAAACACATCAACACTACACGTTAATCATAAGCAACAACTGTTTGCATTTATTCCTATTTCACAATGCAGAATAGGGCATAGTGATCATACACATCATTAATAAAAAGAACAAACCATTTCTTGATGTCGGAGCTTCACCAGTAAATCCATGTGTTTTGAAACCTGCATATAATAGAATTACACACAAAATAGTCACTACTTGAAAACTACACTTTATTTATTAGTTCTTGTAATTATTCATTATTAGGGAAATCAGGTATTATAGGTAAAAATGTCCAGACATTTTGATCAGTCTACAGCATGCATATAGAAGACAAAGTGATAAAGAAAGCAAATACCGTCAGAAACAGGTGAGAAAATGTCGAGGCTGTTTCGGGCCATGTTGCCAAGCTTGTCCAGGATGTGCTGTCCTTCAGCGTCCTTGGAGGACAAGTCGCCACCTCCACTACTCCCAGCACACACTTTAGAGGAAACAGTCACTTCAGATTTGAAGACAAAGTTGCAGACAAATACATATTGGATGGTATATACACTCAGGACTTATTCTCTCATCATCTAAAGAAAACAAAATTTCAATGCTGGGAGATGAGAGCAACACAAGTATTAGAGCAGCAGAATCTCCCTCTATCTTCAAGGACCTCTTGAAAACATATCTATTCACTGAGCACCTCCTCTCCAGAGGCACTATCCATCATAAATCACACTTGCTCTTTTGATTAAGCTTACATCTTTTTGCAATACTCCTATTTAATGATTTAGCACTCATTTGGCTCTCCCACTGTCCTGAAGTTTAAGTGTTTCCTCAAATTGTAAGTCGCTTTAAATAAAAGCATCTGCCAAATAAATGTACTGTAAGTGCACCTTGGTTCTGAGCCGGCACATCAGCTTGCTGTTCAGGGCCAGGCAGACCGGAGGGGATTGTAGAGGTGGGTGTTGGAGGACCACTCTGCTGATTGTGACCTAACTTCAAAGAAATTCTCTTATTGGACTGCGATGAGGAAGTCTTGCTGGACACTGTTTTACTGGTCTGTGGAAAACATTTTTAATTTTAAGTTGTATTATTCAGTAACTATGATTTTGCAACTACAATGAAACTAATATTAATGTTATATAGTAAAAGAAAAGAACTCAAACGTGGACCCATATACAGACCCTAACCACACTCTGTGGAAATTACCACACTTTGAGAGATAAATAACTTTTGTTATTAAAAGATAACTGTTCAGGTGAGTAGACTTGAATGAGCAAAATGTAATATTAACTACAATGTTGAAAGTACCCAGCATACACTGTGCTTTACACACCTTTAGCCTGGTGTTGGAATGCTGAAAGCGGATGCAGGTGACTGAGGTCTTGTGAGCTGTGGTAGTTTTGACAGGGGAACTCAAATTACGCAGGTCGTATACATAAAGCCTGCCCTGAGTGGAGCCCACTACCAAGCCGGCACCATCCGGAGTAAAATCTACTGCAGTGAGAGGGGACTCAACCTGCTTACTGCGGAAAATACTGTGGAAATTGCAATAAGAACTACAATTAATACATGTTCTCAATCATTAAAACAATGTCAATTAAGTTTTAATGTCTAAATTACCACTTGTCCTCTCAAGTACTAGTCTTAAACTAATTAATCATGACCTTGCATGCAAATGTTTCTTACATTTTGCTGGAAGTGTCATAGCAGACTATCTTCTTGTCCAACCCCGCCGTGATGAAAAGCAAATCATTGGCTGGGGAAAAGGCCAGACCTGATGCAGGAGCTTTGTGTGCACTTTCAAAATTGTGCACCTCCTTTTGTGTGTTTGCATCCCACAGCACCACGGAGCCACTGTCTGATATACTGCCCAACAAAGACCGCTTTCTTAAAGAGTACTTCAGATCATGGACTGGCTGCAAAGAGAAAAACAATGGTTTACTCCCAGTAATGCACAGAAATATCCACAACCAAATCAACTAGGGTCATTGAAAGGTGACTTATTCGACATAGAATAGACTTACCTCAGTGGGCCCATGACCAAAGGGTTTGCTGGAGAAATTGGTGGTAACGCTGTGGAGGATTATCTCTCCACTGGTGGAACCAGACGCTATGTAACCATCCCCACCATTGAAAGATACACATGTCACTTCCTCCTTATGGTCCTGACCAGAAAAGGAATAAATGAAAAACAAATCTCTGCCTTAAAATACAGTTCTCTGTAACTTCTGTGACAATCAGTGCATTTAAATTAAGAAGCCAATATCCTTGCATGTGACTGATTCATATGGGTTTGTGGCGCATTATGTACTTTATTATTTTACAACAGCTGAGGTACCTTGAGGCTACGATGCAATCGCTTTGTCTTCAGGTCCCAGATGTTAACTGTGCTATCCAGTCCCCCACTGACAAGAAACTGTGATGTTGAGTTTAGTGCCACTCGTGTTTGTTTTTTCTGAAAACAAACCCAAAACAGAGCACCAATGAGAATTCTGGGGGTAAAACACTTACTGATTTAGTGCTTATGACTATGCAGTGTGTCTACTGACCCCTTCGGCAAGCTCCATTACTACAGCTGGTGATGGCTTCAGGCTAGTCACAACTAGCTTGTCTCCTATACTGCTGGCACTGACAATGTACTGATCTAAGAGCTGTCAAGGCACAACCCAGCATGGTGTACATACTGTACAGATTCCCATTTTATTGGTTATTTTGGAAAGGCAAACCTCTCACACTGACAAGTGAATACAAACATGCTTTGAAGGATACTGCTGCTGCTCCAGCACACTTGGGCCAGAGGGTGGGTGGCACAGTGGGGACTGAACTGCTCCACCACAGTCATGGAGGCCCAGTCCCAGATCTTCAGGCAGTCACCTGATGACACCAACCGGGTCACCTCATCCATAGTAAAACTTCTCCAAGGCAAGCAAAAAATAAAAAATGGAGGGAGGTGGGGCACAGGGGACAGATGTAAGATACAAGTCTGACACAAAGGTCTGAGCTCAAATTACTTTTCATTAGAATGACAGGCCTCTGCAGAATAATTCAGGATGCCTCACTTGTAACTTAATCCTTTTATGTCCAGCAGTTAAACTTATAATAACAGCACTTGTTTTAAACGCGCTTAAGAGATTTCAGAGATGAGTATCAACCAATATTCTTTGGTTCTTTAAATAAGAGTTGATTTCCAATTTTTTTTAGAATCAGATACGTATATAGATGTTATATTGTTGTGATTAAAATTCCCATGTCTCCAAAAGAATAGATTTAATAGTCTATATTAGGTGATGAAAACACAGTTTCAAGTCTTATTATTCGAATGATAAGAATAAATATTTGTGGTCAGACACGCTTAAAGAACTTTCAAAAAGAGAATCTTAACATTTCAGATACAGCCTAAAGAACTAAAGATAAATTAAAGAATGCACTCACAAGGGTGAAAATAGCCAAAGTCAGACAAATCTAAAATTGGCCTAATTATATTGACAAACAGTGAAATGTTAAATCTAAAAATCTATATTTGCTGCTTGTAAGACTTAATATAAACATAACAGTCAACAGGCTAACAGAGCTAGCTATCAGAGAGAACATTAAAGTTAAGGTAGTTATGAACACTTTACAACAGACACATGAAGCTGGGCATATTTAATTAAGTGTAAATATAATATATACATGGATAAAACACCAAACTGTATTGTTACAAGAACTTTCACCACTAAGTAAAGTTAGCCCTCCGTCTCTGTTATGCTAGCAGGCACAACCTGACATCTCTCTGAACTTTGTTTTAAATCTTCGTAGAGTTACTTACCCAGAGAAGTTTGGGCAGAAAACAGTCTTGATGTTAAGTAACAAGTTACGCCTAGTTATCTGGATATCCTCGATTATTTAATATTCTTTATTTCTGTCTAAATTTCACAAAAGAGTTTAAAACTGCACCCACTGCAGAGAGAACCGCCACTACGGCGCACCAGCAGGATCAAAACGCAAACGGAGAAAAAAGCCTTGGGCTGTAACTTTTATTTCTCACTCCACCCCAGGTTTACACTTTATGGACAAAAGTATTGTGACACCCGTTTTTCAGGGCTTGGATTAGGCCCCTTGTTTTCAGTGAAGGGCAATCTCAATGCTTCAGAATACCAAGATGTTTTGGACAACACCATGCTTCCAACTTTGTGGACCCAGTTTGGGGAAGAACCTTTTCAATTCCAGCACGACTGTGCCCCATTGGACAAAGTAAGGTCCATAAAGACATGGTTTGATGAGTTTGGTGTGGAAGAACTTGACTGGCCCTGACAGAGCCCTGACCTGAACACCAGTGGCGGAGCCAGGAAATTTTCAAGGGGTGGCCCGAATGGATCGGTGATCATGTTTGAGGTGGCACCAGGACTGGACTGGAACAAAAACTTGGCCCGGGCATTTTGAGCCGAGACCGGCCCCTTTCGCTGTCATTCAGGGCGGGAGGTTGCTGACGGGATTTATAGTCATGTCAATCAATCCGTCCTACATTATCAGAATGTACTACCATACGTGATTTATGCCTCCAGCGTACATATCTATAGGTAGGACGTTCTGAAAACTGCTAAAATGTCTCTTCACTTTCGTTGACTAAAACGAGACGAGTAATTTCCTGTACGATAGGGAGGGGAAGAAAAAAAGCATTGGGACGCTCGACCTTAGAGTTGAACGTCGTTGCGACCCAATACTTTTTACCATTTAGAGGCACGGTGAATTAAATCTATCTAGAGTGGCCAAAGGTATTGAGACGCAGGGACATTACACTCACACAGTCACACACACAAAGTCTCTCTCTCACACACACAGCATTTTGATAAGCAGCCTTTTCATGTCCACGCAATAAAAGCTGATCCTAAATTGTTCTGATTTGGTTGTGTAGACTATATTTGTTCAGGAATAATAAAAAAAAAACAACATTCAGGTAAGTTCAGGCCAACACACTGAAGGTGAAGACTTTTACCAGTTTTACAAAAGTAGATTTTATGGCAATAGACACACACATTTTCGTTTTATTTGCACTTTTTAGTGATTGGTTTTTTTTTAATTTTATTTTATTTAAATTTATGTGTGTAAAAAATAAATGTTGTAATTTGAATGGATACAGTATGCTTGATTCTATAAGGTAACAATAATATAATAATAAATAACCTTGTTTGAATTGTGAAATAGGTTTGACTAAAAGAAAATTTAGATTTTGTCTATTCTACTAGTTACTTATACTACGATGACTGGGTTAAATAGAATTGCATTACTAAAAAAAGAGACTAAAATACAACTTTCATTGACTAAAACAACTTTCATTTACAGCATTCTGTAAAATATACAAAAATGTTATAGAACATACAATAAATAAAATATTTGTATATTTCAAAATAACTGGGCAAAAGATATTTCTTACTTGCCTTTTGTTTCTCAACAAGACAGTGCAGGCATGCATCAATTACCTGTTGTGAAAAAAGGCAACAACAACAACAACAACAACCATTTCTGAAGGAACTGCTTGATTGCTGTGTGCAAAAAATTAGAAAGGAGTTTATCCTCCTGAGCCCCGGTCCATTCATTTATGTCCTTTTGTTCACCTGTATCTTCCTTAAGTATTTGGAGTTACCCCATCAAGCCCTATATTATTCTGTAGAGGACATCCTGGGCTTTCCAGTGATGTGTCATGTGATGGGTTTGCATGCTGGGAACAAGGACTGCAA
>JBBPCX010000032.1:9102785-9122428 GCA_037974365.1 Hydrocynus forskahlii | reverse complement strand
TTTTTACTAACTGTTGCTTAAATAGTGCGCCGGATCTTGGCAATTTATCTCTGTCGCATAAACACGTCTTGTCTCTCCATGTGGACCTATGACACGGCTCTCTTGCATTCAGGATGATACGTATTTGAACAAACTTAATATTTCTATACCATTCAATATATTGATCTCTACTTGTGTTGCCTGTAATAAACGGTAACGTTTAATCTGTGCATATCTATTTTTCTGCAGCACTGGTGTAGCCTTCTAACATGATGGGGATTGCAGCATTTATTAAGCGAACAGTGTATATTTTAAATACACATAAATTGTGGCTATACAAGTTACGCCTATGCATCCACAAAAAATATATATAAAACAACCGAAGGCTCACGTGGCTATCTCACGTGCAAGTTTGTTTTCCCCTAACGGTTTTCAGTAGCTATCCTAACTCACTACCTTTCCAGAGATATGGATCAAATTCGATCATTAATTTTGATCATTCTTGTTAAGATAATGCTGCTGAGACAGAGGAGATGTTATGCCATCAGGGCGAGGCGTCTGAGACGTATTTTGCTCATCAGACACAATCAAATGCCTATGGTAAATATTGTGATAGCACCTAGCAGCTAATGTTAGCGTCTTACCTTTAGACGATTTCCAGCTTGAAAACTTTCCAGAGATTGCCGACACCTACTCCTCTCCTAAATTTGGCTAGTTAGTTCTTTAAAAATATATAGGTAAATGAATGTAGCTCTGTATTGTAATGATCAACTATACAGAACAGTTCGCAAACAGAAGGGTGTTTTTTTAATCAATAGGGGTCGGTTTTAAGGGAATGTTTTCACACCTGACAAGAAAAGGAAACATTAGATGGGTTTATTTCTATTTATCTACCAACAACACATTTGGGATACACTGTAAACGCAATGAAAATGTCATTTTTCAATTTAGATGAGCTACTAAAGCAAATACACATGCAATTAGGACAACACAGTAATTCAGACGTGTTTTCCTTAATAAGTGGTAAAGATTTTATGTCTTGCCTGTCTTGAGCAGAGATCTGCAATGAGAGGTGTCAACAAACTTTTCCTTATACATTTTCAACAGTATAGGTAGTTACAAATGATATTTGATAGCCTAAATGTTAAAAGTGAAACGAAGAAACAACTTGAGTAGTACTGGTAACACTTTATTGGATATTATTGTCAATTACAGACTGACCCTACTGGATACTGCATCCGCAATAAGAATGTGCCCCTGCTGCAGATGTTTTTTGATGGGACCTCTGACCTCCGGCCAGACTTTAGTCTTTCCCAGACAACCCTAATGAAGCTGACAGCATACCTGAGAGCAGAGAATCCAGGGTGTGCTGGCTGGGGCCTTGAAATAGAGGTCCTGGTTTTCATGTTTTGGCTGGCCAGTGCCACCTCTTACAGATTGGTGGCCCGGGCGTTTGACATTCCAAAGAGTGCAGCCTTAGAAGCTCTCAGCCTCACTAGCTGCTCAACCTCCTTGTATGACCCTTAATTAATGAAACAACATCACCATTAGTAAGGAGGGACCTGTCAGATCTGTTATGGTTCCTAAGGCTAGCCTATAGGAATTTCCCATGCCACTCTTTCAAAGAAAAAAGTACGAAGTGGTGTATTCCTGTTTTACAAAAGTGAGGCTATCACATATACAAACACACACCATAGTTAACGTTTATGTGCAGTGAGGTCGACTAAGGTCTGTAATTTTGCGTTGAGCCTTAGCCTGCTTCAAAATATGGGCTTAGTAGTTAGGTCTGACGACGATGTTTTGCAATTACGTTGGCGTAACATTGATAGTAACCTTAAAATTACTTGAGGGGAAAGTCAGGCAAATTTGTGATTGTGATTACTGGGTCCAGTAATGTGACAGTTACTCTTGTGGCCATTCGCACTCCATCGTAAGAATCTCTGCATCTCTGCCAGTATGACATTCCCTGTTCCCAGATCTGCACGAATTCTGGCAGCTGTCCACATCCTCATTTCCACTTCTGCTATGAAATAACCAGTGATGATTTTGGGATCGCTGTTGGTTGAATAAGCATGCAGACATATCATGAGCCTTGAAAACCATCGACTGCTCCATTTATACATATTCCAAATGGTTTTAATTTGTCATAAGAGTCAACATGCCACATAAAATTAGGTCCAGGATTAATGTACACACGTCGCATCAGGCGATTCCTTCGTCTTTGCTCAACACCACGGGGGTCTAGAAACTTTATTAAACGCCTCACCGTGGTTTGGGTCACAACATGCCCAACTTGAATGCAGCTGAGATGGTGTAGCTTGTATCCATGGAGCCTTCCGTGCCCTTCCAGCTGGTCAATGAGTGACGCTACCTCCAAAATGTCGGACTGATTCTTTCTTCTGTAAAGCCCCATGTCTTTTTAAATTCTTCTCAGCGTACGCATACTTATTACAAAACCATCCACCTTAGCCAGCAGGAGTAGAATCTCTTCGTGTCTGACCCCAAGCATAAAGTAGAATCTGATCAAGTCGTGTAAATTAGCAATTTGACCGTTTCATTTCCAGATGTGCTCTCCTCACTCTATAACCAAAAAAGTATCACGTTATAACATGCAACATGATCACGTAATTACGTGAAACAGTATTTAACGTGATATTTTCACGCTATAACGTGATAGGATTTGTCGTTATAACGTGACGTTTTCACGTTACAATATAGCCTAATATTTTCACGTTATACCGTGATACGATTTCTCGGTTTAACGTGATGTTTTCACGTATTAACGTAATATTTTCACGTTATAACGTGATAGTGAGATTCTGTTTTTCATTATGTCGTGGTAGTAATTCGCTTCCGTAGCAAGTAAGCCGTTTTGATTGGGGGAAAAATTTTGCTCAATAACCTGAATCTGTAAAAAGACATTACCTAGTCATAGACAGTAGATATCTGCAGTGAAGTGAGGTGGTTAAATTATACGGTGAAGTTATTTACAGGTATCTGCACTGTTCCAGTGCTATCACAGGTTAACCAAGCTAAAAGCTAATAGCAATCCTCTCCCACTAACCTTGGCCCCGATCTGATTTCTCTCCCATTCTCGGATCGTGAAACGTAAGAGTTGGTTTAAAACAAATTAAAAGCTATGTATCTCGTTTTCTATTACAAATAAGCGATCCTGTAGGAGTCAGTCCTTTACCGTCTCCTCCACTGATTATTTTAGCACTTTGACCTTTTATTTCGCAGACATGCTCTCCTCACGGTATAACCAAAAAAGCATCACGTTATAACATGAAACATGATCACGTAATTACGTGAAATATTATCACGTTTTTAACACAGGTGCTATCACAGGTTAACCAAACAAAGCTAATAGCAATCCTGTTCCACTAACCTTGGCCCCGATCTGATTTCCACACTATAGATGTTTTCCACGCTGTTTCTGATTTCCACACTATAGCCTGCCTGTAGATGTACAATCTCTTTCATTGTCCGATGGTTTAAACTGTTTAAAACTCCTTTAGTAGTCAGTCAGTAATATTTATAAATATAGTCAGTAGGCTAATATTTATAAATACAAGTTTAAAATGATGCGCAAGAATATTTATATACATATTCTTGAATGCAGACAGTTTGTTTTAAGGGGCAGTTGGTGGCCTGGTGGTTAGAGCATAGCCCCTGCTATCAGGAGGTTGTGGGTTTGAATCCCAGGACTGCTAGTAGCACCACTTGAGCAAGGTAGCCTACTGTCCCCACACCGCTTCACTTGGTGAACGGGTTAAATGCAGAGAATTTTGTACTGTTCACACTCTGTGCTGTGGTGTGTTCATGTATGACAAATGGTCACCTACAAGAACAGTTTTGACTGCATGTTGAACAGCTGGGAGACAACATCTTGACAATATATTTGCATCATTTTAGTTTCTAAGAAGAGTGGAAGCTGTTATAGCTGCAAAGGGAGGACCAACTCCATATTAAAGTCTATGTATTTGAAAGCAGTGTCATTAAAGTTCCTGTTGGTTTAATGATCACATGTCCCGATACTTTTGTCCATACAGTGCATTTCACAAATCAGCAGATACTGTCAGCCATGCACAGTGATTACCAGCATGGCCTTAATAAATAAAAAGCAAGCAAACAAATAAATAAAAATATGTTAAAAGGCATAAGGACATAACAGTAAAATGTACTACAAGTGTTCTTGTGTGCTGTTTATTTGCATATATTAGTGCATGTATTAGTATCAACATGAAGTTAATTGTGTACATGAAAATATGAACAGAAAAAAAAACAATACATTCAATTATAAGACATTCAATTTATCCTTATTAATAAGCCAGCTTGTATTACTGTTTGCTTACTTAATGTTGCAGAAATATGCTATATATCCTCTTGCCTATGACAGTAAGATCAAGTAGATAGAAGTGATAGAGGCAGAAAACAGTCACTTACATAGTGGCAAAATACCCAGTAGTTAAAAGAAGCATGTTTTTAAATAACGGTGCTGATCAGTGGAGTGCTCAGCTTTGACCAAACACCAGCAAGTTCGTACTGTGGCTCAGGGCCAACCTGCTGTCATTGCGGCAAAGGCACAAGGACTTTGACGTAGCTGATGGGGAAAAATCCTGACTCCCCACTGAGCAGGCCTTCATACCAGTTTTCATCAACCTGGTTGGTGAGAATAATGACGTCTCCTTCCTTGAAGCCTAACTCTCCTCTATTTTCAGGTGTGAAGCTGTAAAGTGCTCGGCAGCAAGGCTGATCCAGAGAGGAGTAACAGTCATCTGGAAAGAGAAAATAATCTTCATGTGCATCCACAACCATGTTATATGCAGCTTTTTTCATTGTATTTCACAAATCGAGGTTTCATATCCACGGGACTTCCAGTATGGCGTGGTAAGGTTCAGACGCCTGCCTGATCGCTCTGTGTAGACTATGTTTTTAGTATTCAGTTTACTTTTTTAACCGTCTTTCATGTCCACATATCAATGGGTTTATAGCAAACTAGCACACTGCACTTTACAGCACAGATATTCCTATACTGTTACATTTTGCACTCTGTATAGATGTTAAAGTAAAGCGGAGTGGCCCTAAAAGTCACACCTGAACACACCACACCACAGCACACAGTGTGAACAATGTGAAATTATTTCTCTGCATTTAACCCATTCACCAAGTGAAGCAGCCAGTGACGGAGTGTGTGGGGACGGTACTTTGCTCAAGGGTACCTTAGTAGTGCCACCTGCAGCACTGGGATTCAAACCCACAACCTTCCGATCACAGGGGCACCTCCCTAACCACCAAGCCACAAGCTGCCCCACCAGCTGAAGTACTCACCACTTCACTTGTTATTAGGTCTTTGCAAGTGCCACCAGCTTACTTCTGTTTGTAATATTTGCTTAATCAGACTACACATTTTTCTGTATATTTTTATTAACTATTTTTAGCCTTTGCAAATTTCTGTTTAATTTAATTTAATTTATTTGATAACTTTATTGCCCAGTCTTGCAGGTCGGCTCAGGTGCTCATGTCACTACTTCTTGTCCATTTGTCACATACAGAGGGTCCTCAAGTTACGACGGAGATCCGTTCCTACGACAGTGATGTAACCCTTGCCTAAGTTAATAACCTATCCTAACACAGTTGTAAAATCTGTAAACACAACTAAGATAAAATGAGTGTAAAAAAAGTCATTCAGAAACCATGATAACGGCCGAAAAGTCGCCAAACAGCAACACAAACACTTGCGCTAAGATAAGCGTACTCCCTCACTCATACCCCGCGGTACTGCATAGTCTGCGTTGTAAACTCAAAATGCCGTATGTCGAGAGCCTCGTAACTTGAGGAACCCCCCGTACGTAGTTATTCAACGTACATACTAGTATACACATACAAGTATAACTATGTATGTGACAAATGGATCTTGAATCTTGAATATTCAATTATGTATAGATTACATAATGTGAAGTTTCAAATTTATAAAAGAAGTAATTTATTTAAAACAACACATAAGAGTACATTTGGACACACAGTCGTTTCATTTTCTCAATGTTACTAGTAAACTGATTCCAAAAGTTCTGAGGAAACCTCCTCCTGGCAGAAACTCCCACAGAACATGCACACAGAAAGGATTCCCAGTCAGGAATCAACACCAGACCCTTCTTACTGTGAGACAACAACTCCAAGCACTGCATCACCATGTAGATAAAATGCATGTAGAGAAACAGAAACTTGACTGCAGACTCACGTTTGTAAGCGGGAGGTTGTGAAGTTCGGGGTGTGTGGGGCAGGTGGCTGAGTGCCTTGGCCACAGGAGTCACTGCTAGCAGCAATCAACAAACAGTATATTAGCATGTCGGCATATAGATGGGATTAAAATAAAAATAAACCGTTTTATCCCTTGGTAATTCATGAATTTTTGTTTTTCCATAATCTGTCTTTTACTGTCCTGTCACTGTGCACCGGCAAGCGGAGAAAACTAGTATTAACTAGTAATATACTATTTCACTGCCTCCATGGTCAGAGGCCACTTTCACTAGGAAATACATCACGATACGAACAGATGTGCTATGATTTCCAGTTAAGACTGATTTTAAAAGAGAATTCCACTGATTTCTCCAAATTTCTGCATCATTCAATTCCTGAGTAAACAACGTCATTCAGAGCGGTTTGATTTGAAACGGGGTTCTAGATCCTAACACTTTTCAGTTCTCAGGTTTCTTTACCGTGGTGGTGATAGGAACCAGGATTTGCAAGTATTTTTTATTGTCTATCCCAAACTACCAGTGAACCTAGACCTCTTCTGAGTTTTATAGGTTATTATAATGATAAAGTAGGAGCATATCTGAAAGTTTTCTTTGAAGACTATTTTGCCTCACAACACCGTGGATGTACATCTCCACCATAAACTGTTGAAAACTACAAGTTGAAATAAGTTATAATAAAAATATGTAATGTCGCGTTTTAGAGGCAATAAACACTGTCTGGTTCCATTCACCACTATTATGGACCATTCTGACGCGGTGAGTTGCCATTGTACCACATAATGATCAAGTTATGAAGAAAAAAAAAATTTAATTCCCCTTTTTTTTTCTTGAACAAACTTTTGAACAGGAGTGATGGGATCAGATCTTGTCTGTAGTTTACAGCTGGATTAAAACAGACTTACTTTTCTCGCTTAAAGCATCGGTTATCTCGGTATCTGCAAAAAATCAAGGTTAAAATGTTAGTGAAAGGTTAATAGGCAGCGGGTACTTCAGCGGGAACTACCCAGTCAGTTTGATCAGAGACCTTTAAGAAAACTCTGGCACTCTGAGGGAGTTAAAAATATCACAGTACCTGAAGATCGCACTGACGAGCAGGTGGAAAACCCATAAATATCTGTGTAACACATGGTACTCGCAATGGATTTGGATCTGAACTCCTTCTTTGGTCTCTTGCAGGCATCACTTATCCTGAGTAAAGAGCAGAGGAGACATTCATAACCCACATGTCACAGCTGAAGGAAGACAAGTGTGTTGTGCCAACTGCTGACCTGTTCTGCAGGCTGCTTCTGAGGTTCTCCAGAACGAGGCACGTCTTTCGATGGTAGTCCAGGGCTGCTACAATGAGGTTTAATAGCTGTTGCACCTGTTCCACCTAATGCAAATTAACATTATAGATTTGACTCTCATTTCGAATTACATCACATTGTCGATATATGTGAAGGCATAGCAGTAGAAAATCTTTCAATATCTTTTTTTTTGTGTGTGTAAGTTTTTCTTACACATTTTTGTTACACTTACATCATTTTGTAAGAGGTTGTGCATGCTTCTCTCTGCCAGCTCTCTGGATTCCTCAAACTTCTCCAGCGCTTGTTTAATCTCGAGGTCTGCAATCTTCCCTTTGCGCCTTTTCTTGTAGTCAAAGTCTAAACGGCGGCCTTCAAGCTTCCTCAGATGGTACTGGTAAAGAGAAAAGAAGAAACACTCACAATGACACAGTGTTAGGGAATATTTACTTGATCGTCTCCATGAATCATAAGCATGAGACTCACCATAATTTCTTTCAGCTCTTTGTCCTGCAGTGACTGAAGTGGATCAATGAAGCCATGTTTAACACTCACATCCAGGCAGTCTCTTACTTGGGCCATCTCCTTCAAGGCCTGTCCCATGTCCACCAGGGCACAGCCTAGTGGAAAACATCATGATTGAACTCAACCCAACAGGAGACACTGCTATTTTATGCTGTTTTCTGTTTCATGTTCAGCAGGTTATGTAGAAGCTCAAACCGATTACACAGTACAGTAAAAGCCCTACAACTATACAAGTGTCTGTACATTTACCTTACTTCTGATGCAGTGTAAGTCCCGTAATCCAGACTTTTTGTATAAACAATAAAATTTGTATTTTCACATGCACTTTTCATCCAGACTTTCTAGTGAGGTATCTTACAACATTTTTAATCAGTCACAGATTAGTCTTCTTACTTTACATTCAAAAAGCAGTCCAAGTTGAAACACTCTTTATAACTTCAGCATTAATGGGTGGGTTAAACTGCTACAGGACGAAAAATGTGTATATGTGTTGGGTGTTGACATTACAGAAACAATTCAAAAAATGGGATATTTTTGCAGCTTTATTTTCTATTTATGGACCATATGGACTGGGAATGAGGGTACATTTTTAAATTGTTATTTTTTTAAAAAGTAAAATGTCTTTTTGTGTGATTTGGGCTCTTTAAGATTCCTAAAATTATGTTTGAGGTTTATACTTGCAGATAAACCCACCAAATGCAGAGTCAGCACCAAGCTCACTGCCATAACGTAACATGGAGTCTCCCAGCATTCCTTCTGTTTGAGGATAACCAACTGTCTTCACCTGGCCCCGGATCCTGGACACTGTATTGAGCATGGTGAGTTTCGCTCGATACGCTGAAAGTCAAAAGCACACAGCAGGAAATAACATGATAATTGAATATTCCTTCTGTAAATACACTGAGCGATGAATAAACACGCACGTGATCCTACCTGGGTTAGGCTGAAGGTACTCTGTGGTTTTTGGAACAATGTCGAGAATCAGTTTCTGAGTGAGGTCAACCTTCTACAATAGAGCAAGCAAAGGAAAAGCGCTTTGTCATGAATGTTTTGACAAGTTTACATCCTTGTTGGTTTCTTAAATTTAGTTGGGAACAATATCCTTTCATACCTTTTCCATTTTGAGGAAATCTTCATCCAGCTTGGTTCCTCCAACTCCACTGATCTTTTCACTGAACAACTGGATCAATGAAAGGAAAAAATGAAAAGAAGACACTGTGTAATAAACCACTAGTGAACAAAGGTCAGAAAACACTGAGCAGAAATGGGTCATGTGGAAGCTTCTTCACTGTAGTTCATTATAAGAACAAGGTGGTTTGGTTTGTTTGGACAAACGGAACAAATAAAGTGCTGGGAAAGGTTTAGGAAAACATTTAGAACAAACTTTAGCACATGTAAGTTTAGCACACTTTAGTAAAAGAGGTATAAGTCCCCCATGGTTATCATCTTAATGTTATACAATAAAAGTGGGTGATAGATAAAATGTAGTGATTTTATATTTCAGAATGAAACTCTTTGCTTTGACTTATAAGGCATAAAGATATTAAGATAAACAATATTCCTCCAGAAACACCACGTGCTCCAATCAAAACTGTCCTTTCTCATCACCAATTCTTCTGTTTTCATATCTGTGAAGGCCATTGCTCCAGACCCTTCTGGAGATATGACCAAAATAGCTATTTTGATATTTGTGTTTTTTGAATTTTTTTTTTCAAAAAAAAATTTCCCCTTTGTACTAGGAGTAACACCCTATTAAGAACAACATCTGCTTGGCTCTCCTGTATTTTGCCTCATTCAAATAGTAACTGAAACACTCCTTATAACTTCAGCATGAATGGGCGGAGCTAAACTGTAGGCTGATGTTTTATAAACTGTGAGTTTTCTATCATATAAGCCCTTTAATATCACCCCTGTGTTTGTTTGGTAATTGTTTGGTATCTCTTTAATGCTTCTTTGACAATAAATAGTACTACAGTTGTGAGACTAAAATGACTAGGCTATGTAATAACATTTTTTTTTAATTACTATGCTACTAAAACAACCTAAAAACTTAATTTTAGAAGCACCGTATCTAAGAGTAAGTACAGCTGTGGGTTTGTGCTGTTTCTTACATCACCCTGCTTTCCAGCATCAGCTGCTTCGTTAATGCCTTCATAACACTTAAGAGGATTCGGACTGCTGTGAGAGAACAAGTCCCGCAAAACTTTTCCCACTCTCTTAGTGCCAAAGACAGATTTTCTATGTGCAGGATTTCTTTCCAAAGAATGTAAGTGTCCCAACATGCAGCCTACAATACCAAGGACATAAATAACACATCTGCATTTTTGGGAGTCAATTTCTCACTACAGTCCCAAAACAAGCACAAATTGCATCAGTTTAGTCCAAAAGCTGGAAAGAATCAATGTTTGCTTTGGCTCTTGTCAGCAAAGTCAGTGCAACCCCTAGACCCTCCTTGTCCTGCACTTCTGCTGCTGCAGCAATTCAATCTTGCTGGGAGCCCACAAGGTGAGTGAGGAGTATGTGTGTGTGTGTGTTTGTTGTTTTGATTATATAAGGTGAGAGAAAAGTCCTGCTGCTATTCTCTCACCTCTTCTGTCTTAGAATTCAAACACAACTTCTAACACAGGCCTCAATAAAAGCGTTACACCCATACAAAGGTTAGCACTGCTTACTTTATTATAGGCCTCTTATCATTTGCAGTGTACGTGATAAGAGCCAGATCCAGCATGGACCTGAGGGGACAACTTGAATGTAGGCCGACACAGTTTCTTGAAGTAGGCTAGCAAACACGTATTCCAGGATCAAGAGGTCAAAACACAAATCTGATCTCAGTTCTACCCTTAAAGACAACCATGTGCTGTCACGTCATCCGTCATAGGTATAGTGTTGACATTGGCACATAATCTGAAAACACTGCTGTTACCTGACTTGCTTTGTGCAACTGTTTCTTCAGGCCAGCCACAGACATCCTTACTCCCCTGTGTTCTCCAAATTCAGGATAAAATCATACGAACGAAGAAAAAATGATGATGACCACACATCCAAAGCAGGACCGTCCGAGCAGAGCAGGGCTGCAGCTGGTAGAAGGGGGGATGGGCGGGGCTTGTGAGATAGCCCCGCCCACTATCCTTTGTAGTCCACTACAGTCATAGTTCCTCGTGCGCTCGTTTACAAAACTGTGCTTCTGATTGGTGCAGCTGTTGCGTACAGAAGGAGGAGCAAAACAAACGCACCTCTATTCAGACCTTAAGCTCTACTGGGGCACAGGCCCCCCACCCTCCTTCACCCGTGTTTCGAAAGCCTGCTGCATTTACCTGGTAAAGGTAAAAATGTACAGTTATTAATTAATGTACGAATATGTATGAGCATTATCAGCATGTATTATGTCAGAAATGGCATACCTGCAAATGCAAAAATAACAAAAGTTTACTCAAGTCATTTTTGCACATTGGCATTCTTTTACAATAATAAATAATAATAATGAAAGTTTTAGAGCAAGGGACATCTCACTCGTGTTTAATAAAGTATACTGTGTATAACCTAAAACTAAACAAAGTATTCCCCAGCAGTGATTGATGCACTGAAAGTGCACACATTATTCCTGTTTGTGGTCAAAACTACGTTGCAACACATTGGAGTAGAAACATTCACTTATTTGTCTATATTATGAATCCAAAATAATGCAATGAGAAATGAACTGTTTTGTTGTTGAACGCTGAATATGAGATTTTACTGGGCAGCACATATATACTGGGGTAAAGCACATGAACACTGGGGTACAGCATGAGATTTGGAGTACAACACAATAGTGTTTATTAGGTTTATAATCAGTATGCAATGCTTATTTTCAAAGTCACAGACCAGTAAGAAAGATGGCAGATAATACAACTTGGCATTTATTTAACAAACATTGAGGTTTTCTTGGATAGTTGAAAAAGTAGTGAGATAGCAGTTGAAGTCCTGCAGTACAATACACTATATGGACAAAAGTATTGGGGCACACCTGTTTTTTAGGGTTTGGGTTAGGCCCCTTACTTCCAGTGAAGGGCAATCTTAATGCTTCAGCATATCAAGACATTCTGGACAACGCCATGCTTCCAACTTTGCGGACACAGTTTGGAGAAGAACCTTTTCTATTCCAACAGGACTGTGCCCCAGTGCACGAAGGCATCCCAATACTTTCGTCCATGTAGTGTACATGTCTTCTCTGAACACTAGACTCACCACACCACAATAACCATTCGTATACAACGACACAAGCCTAAAGTGGCCTTTAAGCACCAGTTAGAAGTGTAGAACCAGGGCTTTTGTTGTCCGTTTTGACTGTCTTCAGCTTGTACGCTGTTCTGTCATAAACTCTCCTCATAGTCTGTGTACTTCTTGAGGAGCTGTGCAGCAGGGCCTTGATTACATCTTATAGCCTCCTGCAATGCTGTGTTGCCCCACCTGTAGACATCAACACATGTGTAGGTCATAGATCAGTCAATATCATCTAGTAAAATATGGAATCCCAAATGAAATTGTGTGTAGTACAGCTGGATGTATCAGTATGTAATGCATGATATTGCTCTTAGTCACTAATGTTTGTTCTGTTAAACTTTACCTGTCCTTGAGTGTGTAGTTGGCTCCTGTGTTCTCCACCAGAAACTTGATGACATCTAGACGTCCCTCTGAGGCAGCAACATGAAGGGCAGACCTTCCGTCATAATCTACGGCATTCATGTTTGCTCCTGAGAGGAAGTACCTACCGAGGTGAGGTATGACACATCATGTTTACTAATTAGTGAGAGAGGTCATCAGAATGGGTGGGAAGTGATACTTGATTTAGCAGCAGTTGCACCACGTCATTATATTTGGACCATCTGTGTCATTTACCCAGTGCCAGTGTGATTGCTCTCACTGGGCTAAAATAAAGCACTACTTAGTTAGTAATGCACACTAAGATCTTAGAAACTGCACTGGGGATTGCATTGTATTTTTTAATAATATAATCAGACAAAATGTGGGCCAGAGGAGATCCTTTTGAAAAGCTATAGAATAAAAAATGCCACAGTGATAAACATGATGTACCGCATATTAGGAAACGTATCTCAATGTATCTCAAACATATCTCAAACCTCGGCACGTTTGGTCATCAGCACAGTAAGACATCATTACCTCCTTAAAGACTGCAGGTCCCCTCGGTAAGCAGCCAAGAGGACATTCATGATTTGGTATCCCTGTGAAGTCGGATAATTGGTGTTAGTGCAGGCTCCCTACAATATCAGACTCACTAACAAATACTACATTCAAATCAAGTGGCTCAGCTGACCTCAGACTCCACTTTCCACTGCCTGTAGGAGAGCACCTGTCTGAAAGGAGTCCGGATGTCAAAAGTGTGCAGCTGGAAGGCAGAAACCAGCTCCTAAAACCATCAAACAAGGTGACCATTGATTACATAAGTTCTCTTTCTGAACGGTGACGGTTTAGCCATTAAACCTAGCCTTATGTAGTCCTTACCTCACAGAAATGCACACCCCTCCAGGAATTTCCATGTGCATCCAGCTCTGGTGACCAGCACACCAGGCCCAGAATTCCAGGGACCACTATCAGCACCACACCAGAGCTGCTGGATTTGGCAGGAAGAGATGTCTACAGAGCAGTGAGTATAAGAGCCATTTTACTGATTTTTCTAAATTTCTACTTAAATAAATCATTAAACATAAAACAGTCAGAGTTTGATTTGATGTAAAATGCACCTTTCTTATTGAATCTTACTGAATTTCTTAGAGAATCTTACTGAATTGCATACAGTGAAGGTGATAAGCACCACACATCCAAAGTTTTTCATGCCTTTTAAAGCTACTTCCCAGAAAAGTATTATGCAAAATGGGTACTGATATGGTCCCTGACACATCAGACATTGTTTTATGATAGATATGAGATACAAATTAGGCCTAAAATGTATATTTAAAATCCTTTCACGATGTGGGATGCAGGCAAAATAGTAACCAAAGTATAACATTTCAGATTTACCACTATTTTTCTGTTAACAGCATTACATATACAAACTCTCAAAATGTCGCTTATTTGTTAATAAGAAAACACAAATGACCTTGTTCACATATCAGTCATTAAATTATGAGGAAGTTTTGAAATGACCTTTAATAATGCCAATGTATCGTTCATTCAAATTTACACAAATAAAGCATTCTGTTAAGTCTCTCTGTATAAGATAGACTGTTTTTCACTGTGGTTGATGGTCCGTCTTTGAGACTGGTGTGATAAGACTATAAGACTATTGTGATACTGTACACCTGTGTGAAGCTAAACTCTGACTCTGACACTGAACTGAACTGAGTTTTACTGAACCTAGTCAGAACCTTATTGAGTCTTATCCCAGCAGGTGGTGCTATAGTATTAAAATTGCTCACTATGCAGCTTCGATACTCACAAGCTTGTCTCTTTAATTCATTAAGGCACTAGGCTGATGTGCCCATTATAAATAATATGACATGCATCATAAATCAATACAAAGTGAAAATAATATGAAACAGCACAGCAAGAGACACATATTACTTATTTATCATACTAATAAAGGATTTACAATGAAGTCATACATCTTACCTTAAAATGGAATATTCTGGAATAATCATTCATCCCTGCCACCTGCATCATGGACAGGGTGCCCCGCACCGCAGAGGGCGAGAGGACCTGGTCGCCTGACATGGGGCAGAGGCCACCATTGGCTAAAGTCGCAGCCAAGGCAGCTCCAGACTCACAGGTGACCTCTGTGGATAAACACTTCAAAAACAAAAAGCTCCATTAGAGCTGTTAAACTGGACTGTGCTATAAAGCTTGCAAATCTCAGTGACAGAAGGTACCTGTAACAGCAGATCCAGTGTGGCATTTATGTCTACGCCTTCTGGAAAGCACTGTGAGGGATCAACGGGTATTTAACTTGAGAAGAGCAAGACTTCTGATACCATGTGTTTTGACTCGACAGCTCTGATGTTCAGGTAGAGACAGGTAAACTTACCCTTTTCTCTTGAAGATAAAATGAAAGAGCATGTAGACGAATGATGTCCTTCCTCAGGCTTTGGTAACTGAAGTGATAGGAACAGCATGAAATCAAATGGAGCGTTTTGTCATCTTTTATGTACATTTAAAAATACGACATACCTTGTACAGTTTAAATTGGCGTGCTCCTTGTTACACAGTCTCCTAACAATATTCAGAACCTGAGGATGAAATTTCAGATTAGGATTAATTATGAATAAATTATTAAGTCTATGACTATAGTTGCTATTTAAAATATTTAAAATGAAATAACATCATAACATCAGACACTAGTTACATGATTAAATACATTCATATTCAAAGTACATCGGCATGTTCGAGTCTGCGCTTCTGACTATTTTCAATAGTGTTTAGGTGAAAATAACAAGACATGGCAAGGTGTACAATTAATAACTTTTCATCAAGTTCAAATCATGATAAAGTATCTAGTCTTTTACTTACAATCAATGTGTTATGGTACAGTAAATATGGGAAAAGTACAGTCATTTAGCCAGTTCCCACTCTACTGTTTATTCACTGTACTTGTACTGTATGATGTTCATATGATTATGCTTTGCTGTATTTCTAAACACAGTTAATTGCTGTTTTTGTACATTGTTTCGCACTCCGCATAACCAGAGCATGACACACATCACAGTAGTAACATTCACTTATATCAGTCATTAAGACTAAATAGGTGGCATTAAAGAAATGCCTCTTAATCATAACAGTAAAGATAAGATGGATAACTGAAGCACAGTGCACTGTCATAGCTGAAATAACAAATGTGTAAAATGTAAATATACTTTTGGGATCGGAGTAACATGTGAAGTGAACTGTGGGTGAAAAAAATAAAACCAAATGAACAAAAAATAACAAAAGAACAACAAAAATTAACAAAAGAAAAGAAGGCTGGGAAGCTCCATGCCATCATGACCTCATTCAGAGAAAGGATGCTCAAGATTTCAAAGAGTATTGGCTGCTATTCCAATATGTTTTGAAAATAATAATTACAGTAAAATCCAACATTTTGTTTCTTTGACAAGAAGTGTGACCTGTTTCTCCAAGAATGCAACATTCTTCACAGAACAGCTATAATTAAGAAATAGAGTAGATTACTGCAGAGTTTCTGCTGTAAATTTTAAGTCAAGTCAAATCAAGTCATTACATTACGTTGGTTCTGCCCAGTGTATCATATGCAATAAAAGAAACCTCTCTCGTTTCAGTAAGAATTAATTCCATCCATCCATTTTCTACCCCTTTGTCCCGCACTCGGGGTCGGGGGAGCTGGAGCCTATCCCAGCTGCAATGGGCGAAGGTGGGGTTCACCCTGGACAGAGCTACGTACAGAGACAGACAACCATTCACGCTCACAGTCACACCTAAGGGTAATTTAGTGTGTTCAGTCGACCTATCCCCAATGCATGCATGTTTTTGGCGGTGGGAGGAAACCGGAGCTCCCGGAGGAAACTCACGCAGAATTAATTTAATTGGCAAAATTACGACAAACGTTTTCCTATTTCCTGTGACAACAGGGTCAGCGTGTCTATAACATGCTTACCGACTCATACTTTTCCTCTTCCTCTGTAACCGGTCGCACTGTTAACTGAAAGAGGACAGAAACGATCAGCAGAAGGAAAGCTATGCTTTTGTGGATGTTGCGATGATGATGTGTTAAACCCCCACCTGCAGCAGCGATGCACTGATGATAGCTCCTGTCTCAGTCAGTGGACTGTGAGGGACACCTGCGAGCCAGAATGATCCAACCACATCAATACAAAGCCTAGTCTACAAACAGCAGTTTTCTAAACCTAGAATAAGCTGGACCCAAATTGAAATTACACACTTAATGGGGATTTTCCACTAAAGACCAGCTTTAGTCCAGAATCCCCATTACACTCTTAAGGATGATTCTCCATTGAAGACCTGCTTTAGAATCAATATCTGGAAACCAGTATACACAGCCCAAGCCTGGTTCAAGTTGTGAACCAGATGAGATATCAACTGGATGGGCACGATGTAACCCACTGTGTGCTGGCATTGATCTCACTGTGGACCAGAGCATGTTGATCTTGTACCCAGTAATTTATACTTTTTCATTCAAACCTTGATTTCAACTTAGAATACTTTGAAAGACTGATCTTTTTTATAATATAGCTAAGTTCACTGAGAAATTAAAGTAGTAACATACAGCTCCATGCACAATGTCTTAGCAAGAGCATTGTGGGGCTCTCTAACGAACCTCCGAATGCATTGAGAGAAAGGCCTCATATTATTTAGCCAGATATAACAAGTATAACAAGAGTCCAATAAACAGATGCAAAAGAAACAGTGATGACAAATGAAATAATACATTTATTAAATTGTTCTTACCTTGTTTGCTAAGTGTAAAAGGGGACTCGTATTTAGCATATTCCTCCACTCCCACATATCTGTGCACATAGTCAACTCCAAGCTGATCCACTGCGAGCCCGTAAACAAGAGGCCAAGAGATCTCCTCCAGAACACACGGCTCGGCCCAGTGCCCCAGAGACAGCCTACAGTCAAAATAACACGCCGCTGAATTACGATATATCTTACTGAAGCATAATCAACACCAAAATCAGAAAACGTCATTGATCCCCGAGGAAATTATTCATGCTACAACTGCACAGACACACAGACACACAAAGACCAGAACAATATGAAATGTAGAATGAAGTCAAAATAAAACTCAGAGGAAATACTCAGAGAATGCTTAGTACAAAACACACAAACCACTGTGGTCAGTAAGAGGTGGACATAAATAAAATAGATAAATAAATAAAATTACTGCTGACGTCGTTTGCTAATTAACACAAATAGTGGTTTGGATTTCATCCAATACCTCAACATTATGACTGCTTTGATGGTGTGATTTGAAAATGCAGTAGAAACTAAATTCAGGACACTTGGGGCCAGTTTCCCAGACCTAAGCCTGGGGGGCCATATGGGATTTTAAACGGTAAAACACCACAGACATTGCAGTTTAGTTTAGGATTAGGCGTATAGCCAGCCCCTCTTGAAGAGATATTTCAAAACTGTTATCTTGAGTACCTCTGGCCGTCCACTGTGCAGATTGAAACCCCCCACTTTCCACCGCTCTCGCTCCTCTCTTCTCTCTCCTGCTGGGGATTACAGCTGTGTTTAGGAATCACTGATTCATTCATCATTTATTTTGATGATTTTAACAGGCTAGTTTATTTTAAGGCTGTTATGGAGTAAACAGAAATCACACAACCTTTACAGAAGACAGCTGTTTACACCTGATGAATAACTTTTGAGTCTCCTCAGCAAAAGTGGAGAAATCCGGAATGACAAATCTTCCTTGCACGGCCTTCAGGATGAAAGACACAAAGCCTGTCACACACCTGCGGGACGTCCAGAGGAAAGCAGGGCCAACGTTATGAGGCATGGTAGGCATGTGACATCAGCTTTCTTTGTGCTTACTGGCTACAGACAGATTTAAAGAGCTTATCATGACCTCTGGAAGGTGTTCCTGTCCACTGCCCCCTCAGCATCCTGCAGCTTCCTCATCAGTGCATAACAGTCTTTAATCCGCGGGTCGGTGCGTAAAATGCCAGAGCTCCACAGGGTCTGTGAAGAAAAAAAAGACAGGATATAAGGTTCTCTCAGCTGAGGTGTTGTTAACAGCTTGCTTGTGTAATAACTTCACCGGGTACCTCGAAGAAATGAGTGGTGTTGACTCTTCCCCCAGATGCGAAGCTGTCGAACAACACGTCAGCAGCCCTGGACAGTGCAGGGGACAAAGTGTACGTCACAAAAAAAGCATCAGTGAGAATGAAACTGTGAAAGTACATTTTGGCCTGGGTGTGTGTGAGCCTGAAAGGATTCTGTGAACGAGACGCTGGACTCACACTTTTCTCTTTGACTGACTGTGCTGGGCGTCTGTCCTGCTGATGCTGGGCCAGGACTGGCCGGATGGGCCCCGTTCCTGCTCCACCTGGGGAACGGGGGGTTTTGTGCCACCATTGCTAATAAAAGCTGGTAAGCCTGGGCAGCAAAGTATGACATTGAAATTTTAGCTGGCAGTAGACATTTAGGGCAGATTAAGCACAGTCTGGAACTCCTGTCACTTTCTGTATACACCATTTGAAGCTTACATATAGTATATTAAAAAGAAGAAAAAGAATCATAAGTTTTACAGCATGTTGAATAAAAAGATTCATTTTGAGTGTCTACATTAACAAATACCTTTTACACGCAGCACCAAGGTTACTATTAAAGTAGACCAAAATATGCAATGCTCAAATTAGCTATCGGATATTGTTATGATGATATTGGAAGTATCTCCAAAAAAGGAACTTTATAGGAGGAAAAAAATCTGAATTATATACTTAAGTTACAGTACCTGTGCGTTTTGTAAGTCACTGTGGTCCGTTCATCTAGTCATCATTAAATTTTGGCACAGTGTAAAAGGCAGTTGGTACTTTCAAGTGATGTGGTATGTGTGTGTGTGTGTGTGTGTGTGTGTGTGTGTGTGTGTGTGTGTGTGTGTGTGTGTGTGTGTGTGTGTGTG
>JBBPCX010000032.1:9060593-9087199 GCA_037974365.1 Hydrocynus forskahlii | reverse complement strand
GTTAGAGTCAGTAGAGGTAGTTTGTGTTGGGGTCTGAGTGAGGAGGAACAGTTAGAGTCAGTAGAGGTAGTTTGTGTCGGAGTCTGTATGATGACTAGTTTGAGAGTCTCTAGTCCACAGCAACAGGAACAACAACCTCCACTGTAGCTTTGAGCACATGCAGGCAGTCCAAAACTGCTGAACCAGCTGGACAGCTGGACACTTTGGCAAGAGGTCCCAGCGATGGCAGATCTGGGATGACGTGGTGACCTGGAGCACTGATGCCGATCAGTCGGGCTAGACAGATCCCTGAGTATCATAGAACTGTCTCGTCTTGAGTGATGGAGCACCAACTTTGGCTTGGGTTAGAGTTATGTTTGTGATCCAGAACTAATCATTTAAGTTCAATACCCAACCCTAACTGTAACCCTAACTTACCCGTGCTCCGGTTACTGCTTTCAAACTCTCCTAGCAAAGTTCCAGCATCTAGTGTAAAGGCTTCCCAGAAAAAGAGAGGCTGTTATTGAAAAGCAGGTTAATTTCTATGAAATCCCTTGATTTAAGAAGAAACATTGAATAATGTTAGTCATGTGGAACTCGTTAGGCATGAAATCGTAATTTTAATTCCAAAGCTCAAATTAGCTTTGTTTTCACTGTCAGAAAAACAGGTGCCTCAAAATCCAGAGTTTTGATGTAGACTCCAAAGGAGCCTTGTCGCCTTTGATTTTATTGATGAGGTCACCAGATTGTAATTAGACATTTAACACAATGAATTAGCATGAGCTGTAATAGGTACCCTGTGCTTCTCTTCAGTAAACCAAGCAGCCTTGTGATATTGCCCTCTGATCAATAGTGAAATTGAAAAGATTGATCTCTTTCTTCTTTAGAGGGCTTAATTGCAACTCCTGCCTCCGTGGTGACTGCAGAAAAACTGAAGAAAGCCTGTGGCACCGAACCACATATAAAAGAATTTAAAAGAAGACATTTGTACAAACTGAAGTGTCAAACCACAGGAACGTTATATAACATGTTTTCCTGGTCAAAAAAAATCATGGAGAGGCTTCATGAGCAGATAACAACTTTATGTCACTTTTTTTCCTGCAACACTGCATGTGATGCAATGATGAATTAATAGCCTGTAAAACCCTTCATTACACTCGCTTAACCTGCTGAATGAGGGAATCAGTGACGCTGGTAAGGGAGGGGGATGTGGACGTGGAAAAAGTTGACAGCAAACTGGATGTTTTTTTCGTGTGGAACATTTCAGTGGTCGCAGAGTAACTTCAGTTAGATTAGCGAACACTTGGAAGAATGGCATGACGGGGAAGTTCATGGGGAGTGGTGCTGAATTTGGGCACACGGGCGAATGCTCAATGATTTTACTTTTTTTTTTGGAAGGCTTCAAAACGTGGGCAGACATAAGCGGATCCTGAGGAAACAAATAGGAAACCGAATCATGCCCCATAGCAAGACTGAACGTGGCAGGGGAACAAGGGTAAGATTTAAGATTTTAAACCCCTTAACTCAACGGTCTTTGCAGAGCTATATATAGCAAGAGTTTTGAGCACTGCAATTGCTTTGATAATGCTCTGTTTCCTGGGCCTTAGGCGAATGTGTCAGTGGTGCTACTTTAACTGTGGATGAGCTCCTTCTGCCTTGTCTGTCAGAACATGCCATTACATTTGTTCCTCACATCAGGGACACTTTGTCAATGATGCGCAAGTCTGCATTCTTCTCTGTAAGCCTCCTTTCTCAGATTGTATTGCTTTATATTTGTTTTGTTTCAGACAAGATTGAGCCTGCTCCGACTTCTGGTTCTAGGAAAAACCTTTATTTGGTGCTGAATCAGAAAAAACAGATGGTGGTTTAATGCTACAGGTGTAGTACAATGCATTGGAGAAACCAAGTTTACTCGCTAAGTGTGTAGCACGATGTTTTTGTCTGTCACACCAAGTACCAGATACCAGAAAACTGAAACTGTGTGCATTTCACGGGTCCAGTACCAAAGGGTTCAGGATTATGGTTTTTGATACCTGCGCGAGACTGCTACCAACCAGACCTTATGGCACGCAAGGGTGCTCTCCTATGACCTTGGTAACAGATGTAATGAATGTTTGCTGAAGCTGAAGTGGCAACTGAGCGCATTAATTGAAGTCAGAATGCTCCACTGATACTCATATTTCCACAACCATGACACAAAAGTATAATTTGCCTAATGACTAATGCATTAAATGCAGAAAAATAAGAAGCCTTGCTTCACACCAGTGGTCACCATCCCTCCTTCTCTAGTGCTACGTTCCTGCAGTGTTTAACTCCAACTTGTATCTAACATGCTGTCCCTGCCCTTTAAGTAACGCTCCAGCCAATCAGAACTTCTTAAGAAGTCATTTAGCCAGAACAGGTGCTGCAGATTGCGGCTGTTACTGGATCTTCAGGATCAGGGTTGATGCCCACTGCTCTACTGGAGTGTGCATACGAACAGACATTTGTGTGAGTGTGAGAGAGCAGGACAATGAAGCTAACAAGCAATCATGACAGCTATTATTCTCCACTCACTCTCCAGTGGAAAAACCCATATTTTCCAGATTTGCTGAGAATTTGGTTACTTTCATTCAGTTTTCAATATTTTGTGTTTAAAACCATAAAACTGTCATTATCTACCACACAGACAGAAAAATACAGCCTTTATTTAAAGGTTCACTTGTACAAAATGCAACTGAGCAATAGATGAAAACCTTATACAATATTTGCAATACTTTGGAGACGTAGCATACATTCATACATATATACACACACATATACATACACATATATACCATATATAAATATATATATATATATATACATGTCACATGTCTCCAATTTTGGAACCAAAAATGTAAACATCACCATTAACACATCAGAAAGTACATGGCTAACACCCAACATTAAGAATTAAAGTTACTTTTTGAGAGACTCTCAGAGAAGGCCAAGGACTTTACTGGCAATGCAGATTTACATTTTAAATCACTGTATTAAGGTTTTGTTTGGGACTTAGTGTGAATTTTTTACCACCTTACTATGTGCTGAACTTCTGATGGCTTCGGCAAAAAACCACAGGAGTTACAGCTTGAGGGTGCTGTAATGCAGTGGAAAGTGGAAATTCATGATTTACCATGTATACACGCAGTGTTTAACTCCTGCCCAAGAGCATTTCCGCTGCCACCCTTTTTTTTTTTTTTTTTTTGCAGGGAAATGAATTATTTGCAGAAATGAATTTGCCAGTGTGGGTGTGCCTAAGCTGTGAGGCGTCTTACCTTAATTTGCCGCAAAACGCGAAATGTTGTTGGGCAGAAATCATTTGATCTTCCGACACAGAAGTGGCCTATCAAATCCTGCTTCAAAACCATTTCCTCCGTATGTGACGTCACCACTGGGTGAAGATATTAGCCTATTACACTCGGCCAAGGAAAAACAAGCCCCCTATCTGGAAAGTAATTTTTCCTCCAATAAATCTCCATTCAGATTGGAGCAAGGCTTAGCCCAGTCTAGACACGCTTAAATGGCGGGGTGTGAACAGTTTCAGAGGGCGCAGACGCTTCCTGCTCTTTCTCTTCAGTTCCCCTCCCAGGAGGCTGCGCGCCTTCTCCTCCAAATATGAAGTGATGAGTGCATTTGTATTCATATTGACGTGGCACATTCGCTCTCGGGGGGGAAAATTAATTTTTCCACAATGACTTTATTATTCTTCATGCTCTCACACCAAATTAAAAGAAGCGTTTATTAAAATTGAGACTGCTTTGATGATACTGGTGCCTTTGGACAGTCTTGTACATGTTGTAATATCAGTACTATTATTCATTATTTAAAATTAGGAGCTATTTCATTAAAAAAAAAATACTTTTGGTTCCCTGGAGAACTTTTCAATAGACAGCTTTGTAAAGAAGCTTTTCTATACCAATTAAAGATGTACGCTCTCAGACACGATGTGGTAAACAACAGCATGCTTTGTGTGTTTTCAACACATATTGTGTCACATTGTTATCTGTTTGAACACACACTGTGTGGAAAGTGACAAAAAATGTCATTTATGTCCTTAAAAGTGTATTTTGATGTGAAATGGTTCAGTGTGTAGAAACTTACTGACTCGGATTTCTCAGTGGTGGTGAATGGAACCAGGAGTCACAATATCAACAACGCAAATATTGTCATTGATTTACTGTGCATATTTTCCCCTGCATTTAAAGAATATATTTTAATCCAAAACCTAAACATCAGGAAGCATTTTCGTCATTATAATTTAGAAGTTACTTATTTCGCTTTTAGAGGCCTTGTACTCTTCAGACATCTGGTTCCTATTGCCACCACTGTGACCAGTTCTGAAACAGTAATGTGCAATTGAGATTTAGGGAGCTTTATTTTTAAGAGTGAAACTTTGCAATTGCAGTGGCGTGGTGTTTTATACAGTAATTTCTTTGACCAGTTATCAGTTGTCACAGGGCACAGTGTGAGGTGCTACCAGTCCAATTAACACACTACAGGACCACAGCCCCATTACAGCCTACAGTGTGTCTGACTCATAAACATGAGCCCATCAGGAGTGTGTGTTTGTGTTTCTGGGTTGAGAAATGATAACACACTGAGGCAAACTGGACAGGATTATTGGGCAAGTGAAGTAGATCAGGAGTGCACTTTCCTGTTTGATTATTTCATGTTTTGTTCTGACTCTGCGAGAAAAGGCACTGAAGTTTTTTCATGACTTCTTTTTCAAGGTCACTGCTTCCTTTTCTTTGCATGTTCAATCACTTAAACAGATTATTTGCATCATTCTGTTAATCTGTGAATGCAAATGCACTTTCCAAAGCCTCTGAAAATAGTATCAAACATGCTTCAGGCTCTGAGGAGCTTCAAAAGAGCTGAAGTGGGGGTCCAGATCTGCTCCTCAAGTGTCCTTCAGGGCATCCCGGTTATGCACACAGCAAGACAACCTGCGTAAAGCTCTCAGTGTGAAGACCCTCCAGCTACATTACCTTTGGCTCGATCGACTCTCTTCATGCATGACTTCTTCAAAAGTATAATAACCAGGATTTCGGAAAAAAATTATACAAAGAATACATTAAGATCCTCATAATATCACCAGATCCACTCTCTGGTTCAACACACTGACAAATATGTTCATAGAAAAACTGGAAAAACAAGTCTGAGGGTTTTGAGCACTTTGGTTTCAGACATCAGGCGCATTCGTTTATCATAACTGCAAGTATTCATCCTGAAAATGAGCTTATGTCAGAAATGGATGCACACAGTGCTGAATTCACTTATGGCATTAACTCATTTTTTATGTATATTTTTTTCTTTTTTTCTATTGTATGTTCTGATTATTTTCTGACTTTGTGTTGATTTTTGTACCAAACACAGTCACAATTTATTTTAGATTCAAACAGGCTTGTATTTTTTTGGTTCGTTTAAAACTGATGTAGGTAAGTGACCTCTCAGGCTAACCTCTATTAAGCCTCATTTATAAAGCAGACCAGGCTCGAAGGCTCCTTATAACTTCAGTGTGAATTTACAGGGCTAAGGTTTCAAAAGTTGATTGGGAATTTATTTGCAAATGTGTTACACTTTGTGTGACATCACAAAAACAACAAATTTAAAATGTATTATTTGTGCACCTTATGGACTGCATGGACTGGAGAGCCAATGGAACATTTTAAAACTTTAACAGTGTTTGCAGACTACATCAAATTATTTTAGTTCAAAATGTTAATGAGTTCAGTTTTCCATTACAGGGGCCATTTAAGTGGCATTGGTTTTGATTCAACACTGAGAATTTAATACTACAAAGCATCCACTTAACACTGTAGGGTTTTATTAACACTATATGTTTTAATTCAGCAGTGCTGGTCTCGATTTAACACTATGAATCACGCACATAGTCTATACATTTCCAGGTCTTGTTTACACTTGCAAACGTTAGTTTACACTTGTAACGTTTATTTGAATACATTTTTTTCAATACTTAGTTCAGTCTAATAGACTTATCAGAGGTTCATTTCATCGCATGTCACACTTGTACACACTGTGTATGTGACAAATAAACAATCTCGAATGCTGAATCAGATTATATTCATTATATTCATTCTTCATTTAACACTGTAAGTGCATTGCAGCACTGAAAGTAAACTCATCACTGCAGGTTTTGTGTAGATTGCCAGGCTGGACTCTCCTGCAGAGCTGCTGAAAAAGCTCATCACCGCTCTGACAGACACGTCCTGAGAAAAAGTTGAGAAGAAAAAGAAGAAAAAAGGGAAAAAGGCAGTCTGAGGGTTGTGATTAACGCGGTTTGATGTCAAACTCTCTGCGCATTTGCGCAACGAGGCTCCGCTTACGCAGCGCTCCGCGCGCAGAGGCGGGGCAGCGCGCGCGCGGCGGGGCAGATAAAAGGGGGCACGGAGGAAGGGGGTGCACACACACACACATACACACACTCACAGACACAGAACAGAGACTGTTTTTTTTAACTTGAGCCCCCCAAAAAAGCTTGGACCAGTACAGGCGGAGAGGCGCGCGCTGCCCGGATCAGCACCATGGAGAGCTCGAGCGTGCGGGGCGCAATGCTGCTGCTGCTGCTGCTGAGCGCGAGCGCGCAGGAAACGGACACGGACACGGACAACGAGGTCGATCTGGACACCAGGGCCATCCGAGACTTCTACCCCAAAGACCCCAACCTGACCAGCGAGAAACAGCTCGTGAGTAAAAGCGTCATGGTCAAGCATCCTTAACCTCCTTGAATACAGTAATACAGTCTTATAGAGCTTTTCTTTATAGATTCACGTGCACATGAGAATATACATGTATAAGTATGCACTTATATATGTATAAACGCTCTCTAAAAACAGATATATTCCAGTTTTCCACCCCCACTTCCCTTCATACAAAGGAATATTATAGCCTCGTTGTATCAGTTTTGCCTCTTTGTATCAGTTTTGAAGCAATTTCTAAGTTATTTATTAAATTATTTATGTGTAATTCACTCAAAAAATAAACACTAAATGCATTTTGTCTGTCATGTTGTACCAGCTTGGTGCTCTCCATGAAGTCCTGGAGAAACTGCAGACCAAAAGAATTCCACCCTGGGAGAAGAAATTTGGACAGGTTCCCATGGTAAACAGCCATTAATTGGATTTATGTAATCGGGCATGTTAAGTAGTACTAAGTAATATTAACAGTAATAATATTTACAGTAATGTTATTAATGTCATTAGTTATATATTAGGTCACAAAACTGGGACCCATAACTGTATCATTATCACTAATAAGTGTGGACAGTGCAGTCCGGTGGAATTTGCTGAGGTCTGTGAGAGAGTGTGTTTACGGGAGCTGTGTGTGTGTGCTGCTGTGTGCAGTGTGATGTTGGGGAGCAGTGTGCGGTGAGGAAAGGCTCGCGCATTGGGAAGATGTGCGACTGTCCCCGGGGAGCCTTCTGCAACTTCTTCCTGCTCAAGTGCTTGTGAGGGGGCGAAGCCGGTCCAGGGGACTTCAGCAGGAGGGGGAGATGGATCACACACACACCGTCCAAAAGTATCAAAGTCATTTGTATAGATATTTTTTTAAGTGCGAGAACTCACTAAAGAAACGTTTCTGTAAAGTTCTGTTTGTGTGTTAAAGCGCTGCACGCCTGTGATGATGTCAGTAAAATGTAACATTGATGTTTTGTGAATTAAAGTGACCCATAATGTCTTTTTGTAAACCAGTCTGTGTATCCGTTATTCCCTTACCTTCATGAAAAAGGGGTCCAAAAGTGCGTTAACTGATTCAAACAGCTCTCATGTCTCTAAGTCTCATATATGGACATTTAGAGAGACTCTATTAAATAAGGGGAGAGACCTCTGAACACAGCACAAAAGCATTTAAATTTGAATGTAATTCTTTCACACAGCTTTCAGTGTCACTGTACTGCACATCGTGCTGGAAAAAAAGTGTTTTGCCAGTTCCAGGTGGTGAAAAACCCTGTTTCCAGAGAACTGTAAATCTGTGTGTGTGTGTGTGTGTGTGTGTGTGTGTGTGTGTGTGTGTGTGAGTGTCCATCTGTGTGTGTGTGTGTGTTTTCACAGTCATAAAACAACTTGTTGGCTGGCCCCATTTATCCTTGACAAAGAAGTGGGCTAGATTTTTCTTTATAAAAACATGCGCAGAAACACATCGATTGTGCAGATGTACAAAAATAGAGCGGCTCGATATCTTTTATCAGTGCCTATTTTCTTGATGGATTGTTGCACGCTCTTTGAATAGCAGCAAACCTAACAGAGAAATTGCAGGCTGCTCCAGGATCGAAACTTCTTCCTTAAGATTCCTTCTTTTCATTCTTCGAATTGTAAATTCTTCCAGGCCTCTCGGTTTCACCTGAAAGGTGACTTTGGTTCATACATCATACCTGCAGTTCACGCTTGAGTATGTATGACTTGTTTGTGTTTTAGTTGACTTTTCTGTTTTTCTCTGTCAGATTGGGAAACGATTTTTTCTTTGTCCAACAAATAAAAAGAAAATAAAATCGAAACATGAACCTGCAGCATTCAGGAGAATGCCATGACGTCTTTGGTTTCGTTGTTGTTGCTCCAAAGTTTTTGAAGCAGCTCAGTGATGTCTTTTGGTCAGAGAGGATGAAGCTGCTGCAGTCAGGGTGAGAAAGGGAACCTATACAATGTAGGCCAGGGCAAAGACAAATGTCCTGCAGATACGAGCAAAAGCATTGTTTTCTGCAAGCCTTTGTTTTAATCTTCTCCACAAATGTATATTTAAAATAAAAATGGCTTTGAGCTTGGGCACTGTAGAACAGTTTCAGTGCTGCTGGGTTACAAAACACGATTCTTACCAGCTTCATTCAATTTAACGGTGTAGTCATGATATTTCACTAATATTCAGCTCACAGTGAGTGCGATGAGTAAGAGGTTTCAGCACCAGTACATTTAGATTTAGGGTGAGCTTTTAAGCCTGTTCTGTTGGCTTTGCTGCGTCATCCCTCCCCGCCGAGTGATTTGATGCTTTTCCAGTGTCATTGGCCTTTAGCCCTTCACATAATGATGGAGCTTCTCTCAAAGCATTGCTGTGCAAAGAACATTGTCAAATCACTCGCAAGAGTCATCAGCCTGTTTCCCAAACGCTTCTTGGTCATCATCCCCATGCCTAGGCAAAGACCATCAGTGTGTAAGAGTCCGACTGTTGGCCTGATCTGACTCAGTAAAAAGGCCTGTTTACTTCTGATGCTACATTAATGTTGCTTCACCATGTAATTTTCCATTAAGGCATGAATGTTCATGGTCTGACATGATGTGAAAATGGAGATACACTGTTGCCCCCTAGAGATGCTTTGTGGAAGAAAGAAGGCGCAGATCCGTGAATCCAAAGGCCGTACTCCTCACTTTGAAAATGTTACGCCTTCAGAAATTTTCCCCAATGCTTCGGTTGAGTATTGCCTGCTGAATTATAAGATGTTTCAGGTCCAGCAAGTGTTCACCAGCACAGATACCCCAGTGGGTGAGTGAAAGTACAAATCTCGTCTGTAGTCAGTGATTGTGTTTGATTATATAACCAGTTTGCATAAGAGAAGTCAGTTTCAAGGTGCAGTTTGTGATTTCAGTGGTGTCAAACAAAGCTGAGGAAATTCATTAACATTCTGAAGCTGTTAACCATTATATCCCACTACTTGCAGATAAATAGAGTGCTTTTTTTTCATTTACTCTGTCATCAGACCTCCTCACGTCTGAATGACATTTTCAGATATAAGAAGCAAACAAAAGGGTTTGGAAAACTGAACTTTTCTTGCTTTTTTTAAATAAAAGAGTTTGGTGACGTATGGAAACAATCTTCGATAGAAAATGAGAGGACAGAGTGAATAAATTTAAGGATAACAGTCAAAATGGACTGTTTTACAATGTATTCATCATACGTGGAAAGTAAGCTACAAACCAGCTTATTGTGTTACATTTCTGAATATTCATCCACAAAGATGAAGCTACAGTCAGGCCCATAAATATTGGGACATCGCCACAATGCTAATCTTTTTGGCTCTATACACCACCACAATGGATTTGAAATGAAACAAAAAAGATGTGCTTTAACTGCAGACTTTCAGCTTTAATTTGAGGGTATTTACATATGAATCATACAAATCAAGAATTCGTTCCCTGGTGAAGAAAAACCCCTTCACAACAGTTGGCCGGATCAAGAACACTCTCCAGGAGGTAGGTGTATGTGTGTCAAAGTCAACAATCAAGAGAAGACTTCACCAGAGTGAATACAGAGGGTTCACCACAAGATGTAAACCATTGGTGAGCCACAAAAACAGGAAGGCCAGATTAGAAATTGCCAAACAACATCTAAAAGCCTTCACAGTTTTGGTGCACCATCCTATAGACAGATGAGACAAAGATCAACTTGTACCAGAGGGTTGGGAAGAGAAGAGCATGGAGAAGGAAAGGAACTGCTCATGATCCAAAACATACCACCTCATCAGTGAAGCATGGCCGTAACACTACCACCTAGTGTTATGGCGTGGGCATGTATGGCTGCCAATATAACTGGTTCCCTTGTATATATTGATGATGTGAGTGCTGACAAAAGCAGCAGGATGAATTCTGGAGTGTTTCCGGCAATATTATCTGTTCATATTCAGCCAAATGCTTCAGAACTCACAGTGCAGATGGACAATGACCCAAAGCAAACTACGAAAGCAACCAAAGAGTTTTTAAGCCACAGAAGTGGAATGTTATGCACTGGCCAAGACAATCACCTGACCTGAATCCGATTGAGCATGCCTTTCACTTGCTGAAGACAAAACTGAAGGGAAAATGCCCCAAGAACAAGCAGGAACTGAAGACAGTTGCAGTAGAGGCCTGGCAGAGCATCAGGGATGTAATCCAGCATCTGGTGATGTCTATGCATTCCAGACTTCAGGCTGTAATTGACTGCAAAGGATTTACAACCAAGTATTAAAAAGTGAAAGTCTGATTTCTGATTGTTAATTTGTCCCAGTACTTATGGTCCCTTAAAAAGTGGGAGGCACATGTACAAACTGTTGTAATTCCTACACCGTTCACCTGATTTGTATGTAAATACCCTCAAATTAAAGCTGAACGTCTGCTGTTAACGCCCATCTTGTTCGTTTCATTTCAAATCCATTGTAGTGGTGTAAAGAGCCAAAAAGATTAGAATTGTGTCGATGTCCCAATATTTAAGGACCTGACTGTGACTATCAGAATGGCTTGAGTTGTCTAACGTGTTTGAGTTCTTTCTTTTACATCTCTCTGCCTTTTCAGCCTATGGCAGTTTACCTTCTCTCTCTCTCTCTCTCTCTCTCTCTCTCTCTCTATATATATATATATATATATATATATATAGTGTGTGTGGGAGGGGGGTTAAGGGGGATAATGGGGGGAATAAAGAGCAACTTCTTGCTCAGGATGGTATGCTTACAGTAGGATTCAAACCCATGACCTCTTGGTCTAGAGGCATGGGTTCGAGGCAAGTATCTTATCCACTAGGCCATCACCACCCTGATACCCCGATACCACTAATTACTACTAGATTCAAAAACTTTTATTGTTTACAAACCTGTGAACCTGCTTCCAGAGTCCCACTGGCCTGCATGTGTGCTTCACTTGCTGTAGCTTGCTAACTTAAATTCGGAAAGTGGCTGTTAATGAGCAGATTAGTTGGATTAGGTGTGCTGGTAGCAGGAAAAACACTCAAATGTGCAGGACATTAGGCCTCCAGGGGCAGGTTTGGGAAACACTGGTCTATCACACAATAACACAAACTTGGATTAGGGGCTCACAAACAATATAGAAACACACCAGCGAAAGACATAAAGTCACATCAGAACACAAACAATTCCATAAATAATCGAAACAGCATGTGTGCAAATCTGCATTAAAATGTAGTCAGCCTTGTTTAAAATGGAAATTGCAATGGAATTGTTTTTGTAGGTTCTCTTCTTGCCAGAAGTGCTCTAAAGTGCCAGCCTGATGGGAGCCTGTGAAAAGAATGGTGAAGGAGGTGTGAAGGGTCCTCAGTGATGGAGCCTGCTTTTCATTTCACTGCATGACTCTAAAGGCCTGTTGGGTCTGAGTGGTGCTGGCTTGATGATTTTTGTGAGTTTTTCCTTACCTTCCTCTTGGAGGAATGTTAAATATGAGGCTTGATTCAAAGAGAGACTGCAGTTAGAATGTCCTGTTTAACATTAAAACCGGAGGCGGCTGGTGGGCTGGTAGTTAGGGATCTGCTCCTGCAATCAGAAGGTCATTGTTTTGAATCCCAGGACTGCCAGTGGGACCACTGATGTTCCCTTGAGCAAGGTACTGTCCCCTCACACTGCTCCTCGGGCGCTGTGTTCCTGGCTGCCTGCTGCTTCACCTGGTGAATGGATTAAATGCAGAGAACAAAGTTGTGCTGTTCACACTGTGGTGTGTTCACATATGACAAATGGACATCTTACACTTAGGGGAACATGTACTGTTGGGCCTTTTTGTAGACCCTGTTTGTTTGTTGCAGGGTGGTTGATCTCAGTGAGCAGGTTCTTGAAGATCTCAACCTGTTCCAACACCTGCCCCCCCAACCTAAGCGTTCCAGATGTGTGAGTGTCTGTGTATGTGTGAGTGGTGCGGTGTGTAAGGTAAGACCACAATTCTTTGGTCTTACTGGTGTTCAGTTCCAGAAAAGCCATCGTCACCTTTGAAAATACCCTTTAGATGACTCAGCAATGGAGCAGACAGATGCTGCTCTCTGGCCAGTGGTCGATAAACTGTAGCTTTCCACACCTAAAAATAACACCATCAGTAAATGAGGTTGAGAGAAATGGTGTAACCTCTGCTCACCTGGACCACCTGAGGCTCTGTATCTCCAACCATGTTTTTTGAGTCTACATAGAGTCAGTAGTAACACTGCAGATCACATTTAACCTTAAGAGAATTGTAGAATGAAGAGATTATGATTCAGGTGCAGCCCGAGAAGACGGGCAGCAGTAATTCCTTCGTGCAGCCAGCAGGCTGCAGTAAGAGTCCAGGCCTTTCTGAGCTTTTGGATTGCTGACTCACTCCACCACAGTGAAGCAAGGTTACTGCAGCATTCAGCACACACAGCTGGAGGGAGGCGTTTTCCTCTGTCCTTTCCATTTAGAGTTAAAACAGATGTATTTCTTGGAAATGTGTTGTTTTTTTCCATTAAAGTCATATAACATGGGGCAACCCTGTTGACTTTATCTGTTCTCAGAATTCGAGAATCTGATTGTAATATAGATGTGCATACCTGAAGAATTAGGGCTAAAAGGTCAGTAATGGAGATCAGAGTGAGAGAGGTTGTAGTTTGAGGCTTTGTAATGGACATGTGGGATATACTCATAACTTGAGCCACAAATAGACAGCATATATAATGCAAATAAATAAATAGTATATAACAATAATACGAGTATCATTTATTATTTCAAAATAAAACGTTGCAATTAATAACAATAACAATTAATGCTGACATATTGCAAAATTGGCCAATTTCCATGTTTATCCCTTTGGCAATGTAGAATGTAATTGGAAGCTCTAGAGTCAAATATTTTACAAGTCAGTTGTCTTTCCTGCAGATAAAATTGCACCATTTCCTCTGAATGTGTTTCTCACATTTTTTCCCTCTTTTACACCCTCCCTGAATGTGTGTGTGTGTGTGTGTGTGTGCGTGTGTGTGTGTGAAAGACAGAGAGCTGTAGGCCTGCTCCTGCTGTGAATCAGTCGGTTCAGTCTGGATGAAAGGGATATTAGCATGCACTCATAACTACGTCATTTTTTTTGATGTTAAAATTTGTTCGGAGAAAAACATTTCCCACATTATCTTCTCTTCTATACCATCATTTAGCAACACAAACATCTAGAAGGCACATCTCAGCAGTCTTGACCTTAAACCAACAGATCAAAGCTGCTTTGATAAGGGCTGCATTTACACAGAGAAAGAACACTCCATGCTCCTCCAAATCCCTGGCCAATAGCAATCTGAAACTGGGTGGAAAACTCGCTTTTAACTTTTAACTTCAGACAGGCAGAATCTCAGGCGGGCTGTTTTCAGTCAGATGGTCAGCACTTCAAAACCCACTGAAGCTCCAGATGCCATCTCAACTTACACCATCCCACTGCAAGTCGCTGACACGGGCGGATCTTTCTGCCCGTCTTTCCCTCCTCTTCATCGCCTGCCTGTCACATTCTCTACTCCTTCCTCCACTTGTGTTTCAGGCTGAAGAACATTCCGGACTGTAGTCCAGTCAATTGTTAAGTGATAACCTTTTCATACCAGACTGGAGAATGAACTGCTTTCCTTTCTACATATTTTTATGTGTTATATAAGTAAAGCCATTATTATTATTATTGTTATAATTATTATTTTTTTGTTTTCTTCTTCATCTTCTTCTTATTGTTGTTGTTATTATTATTTTGATGTTGGTGGTAGTGTTGGTTTGGGTGAAGCTTTGATTATTTATATAATTCCTATTATTAAAAAACTTTGATTATTATAAAGTGATTTTTGATTATTAAAAAGTATGATTATTATTGCTATTGTTGTTATTATTGTCATTATTATTATTTTTATTATTATTATTATTATTTTTTTTTTTTGTAGTAGTAGTAGTAGTAGCAGTAGAAAAAGTACTTGTCCCGTCTAGTTGTTTTGTCTTGTCTAGTTGTTGTCTACTTGTGTTCAGTTCTGTTCTGCTCTTGTGTTGCACCATGGTCCTGGAGGCACGTTGTTTCGTTTCACTATATACTGTGTGTATAAGGTAGAAATGACAATAATGACCTACATGACTTGACTTGACTTGAGTAGTAGTAGTATGTTGTTGGCAGTGGTAGTGATGTGATAACTGAGAAATTATTAGTATTTCTGTTACTGTTGTAGTTGTTATTGGTGCTGATGTTTGTTGCTGCTATTCTTCTTCTTGTTGTTGCTGTTGTTATTGTTGTTGTTGATGTTTCAAGTTGCTGCTGTAGTTGTTAATAGTTGCTGTTGTTGTTGCTGTTGCTGTTCTTGTTGTTGTTGTTGCTGTTGTTATTGTTGTTGATATTTCGAGTTGCTGCTGTAGTTGTTTGTAGTTGCTGTTGTTGTTATTGTTGTTGTTGCTGTTATTGTTTGTATTGTTATTGTTGCTGTTGTTAGTGTTGTTGTTGTTGCTGTTGTTATTGTTGATGTTTCGAGTTGCTGCTGTAGTTGATGTCTGTAGTTGCTGTTGTTGTTATTATTATTATTGTCCTGGGTTTCTTTATTATTGTTATTATTCTTCCGTCGCACTTAATTGTTGTTGCTGTTGATGTTTGTAGTTGCTGCTGTAGTTGTTGATGTTTGTTTGTTGTTGTTATTGCTGCTGCTGCTGCTGATGTTGTTGTTGGTGTTCTATTTATTCCTCTTATTACAATTTTTCCTCTGTCAACATTGTTAAATGTGACATCACTCAGGAGCTCGACTCTTTCCACCAATCAGCGCGCCCCCTCCCCCCCCCCCCCGCGCCCCACTTGACTCTTCTCGCCTGTCTCGCGCCAGCAGCAGCAGCAGCTGCAGTAGTGCTGTTGTCATGGAGATGGATTCAGGCCCGGCGTCGGCTGCGGGCGCCGTTGCCATGGAGACGGGGCCCCGCAGCGAGGAGCGCGCGGAGCGGCTGCAGCAGCGCGGCGTGCGAAGCCCGGAGTTCTGCATGCTGATCGTGATCGGAGAGATCGGCACGGAGCAGCAGCTGCAGGCCGTCAGACAGCACATCGAGCGGGGTGAGTGAGACTGCAGCACCAGCCCCGGAGCAGCCTGGAGCTCAGGCCTGCAGCACAACTGCTTTATCTTTCTGCCTGCTTTTGGCTACAACTTTCATTCATAGGGATGAATCAGTATTATTTATGCAGAGCCTCTGTGTCACCCTGTAAAGATCACTGCATATACTCTTCAGTATGCATATTACATTTTAATCTCTTGTCAAATATATCTAATACGTAATGGCTATACACACACCCACACCCACACCCACAAATATATATATATATATATATATATATATATACATATACATATATATATATATATATATGTATGTATAATAGTAAACTTGTACACCTAAATATGCCTATTACATTTTAACACTGAATTATCTGTTTAATACTCAATGATCAATACATAGCTATATATAGCTATATTTCATTCTGTTTATATACTGCATTTTGGCTGTATTTTTGTCTGCACTCTCCTTCAGAAGTCTTGTCTCAGTAGCAGAAAGACATGATGCAGAAAATTTGTCCATGCCTGGACTTTGCTGACGCAGCACTTACTACAGGTTGTGCTCATGCCAGAACTGAGGGGGGCAGTGCTCACATTCGTGCCAGTCTAACTGCAGGATGAGGACACTACAAAACCACTGAGGTTCAAATCAAATGCAGACTGGGTGCATGTGGTGTTTTGTTTCACCTTGTAGAAGCATAGTGGGATTCTATCAAATCAGATCACTTTTATTGCAGTGTCACTTTCACATAGGTGTGAAGGTGAGCAAAAGTAGTCTTGGGTGCACAGTCCTTCTGTCTAATATAGCAGCAAAGTACAAAATATAATAAAAAAATTTAAATTATAGATGTAAAATTAAGCTATGTAAAATGCAGAGGGTGATGGTGTAATGTGGATCGTCCAGGGTGCTGCAGGTCTGATATGTGAGAGGTGGGCCTTTAATCCACACACCAGTACTACTGACTGAGCTGCAGCCTGGTGGCTGGAGCGAGAAGCTGTTTCTGATTGGGCTGGTTCTGGACTGCTTCTGCACACCGCTGCCATTCAGCAGCTGAGAAAACAGTGTCGGGTGGGAGGAGTCCTTTGTAGTTCTCCTGGTACCCTGAGTGAGGGAACACTGCACCACAGTGGAGGCGTTACAGCACTGCCTGAGAAACACTGAGAGAAGTGATGTTCTGGCTTGACATCATTTAAATGTGTTAATCGGTTGCACATGAATAAAATATATCACCACATCTGTTTCCTTTCAGTTTGACATATTTTGGCCCAGACTCAAGCAACATTTCTTTCAGGGCATAAAGTAGTTTGTGCATCATGTTCTTTGTTCCTCTGTTTCATCTGTTAAAAAATTAGGCTTCTTAAGAGATTAATCTGTGACGGATCAGATGTCATGTTTCAGCTGATTATGTGTTCCCAGCACATAGGACCAAGCTGGCTCAGCAACAAAATAGTCTTATCCTGCAGTAGCAGCATGACCAGTGAATGTGCTGTTCTCTAGTCAGTCGTGGACATCATTTGTACATGAATACGCCCACCAGTGCCACATACATTTTGTGTGGCAGTTTGCTTACTTTGGCAATTGCTGTGTTGGTGCAATATGTTTTATTCAGTAAGGAAGTCATTTCAGTGCATCTCTCTGGAGCTTTTAAACTACAGTTTAGTGTCAGGGCGCAGACCAATGCAGTTTTTAGAGGTCCATTCCGCAAGTTTGTTGTGATTTTATGTAACTCATAATGCTCTTACATTATGGTAAAAAAAATGCCCCCAAATATGCTCCCAAAACACTCTAATTTCATTTTAAACTCAGCTTATTACCCTTAAAGAAAATGTAAAGGTAAACCAGTATTTGTACTGTACAGTTTACACTGAACTCCTGCAGTGCTGGAATGTAAATACCGATGTTACTCCTGTACAGACTGTACTGTAATTCATACACGGGCGTTTTCTTTGGTATAAGCAAGTAAATACAGTAATACGTTAATTTAAATTTACAGTAAAAACGAAAAACAAAATTCTGGACTACAGTTGTGTCAAAGGGCAGCAGCCAATCAGCAGCAAGGAGAAATAAATAGCAACCCAGCACGAGGATGATGGGGTGTGGCGGACGAGGCCCAGGCATCACAAAAGCCAAAAAAAATGCGGAGGATATCTGCAGTATTTGCTAATCCACATAAAGTGTGTCTCTGTGTGTGTATATATATATATATATTATATAAACATGTTAAGCTGGTCAGTATGTTTTTAAAAGCAATTATTCGAGAGAGCGATGGAAATATTTACTGCAACAATACAGTAAATAGTGATTTTATTCATGTCTATGTGTTTGCTTAATCATTCCCAAACCTCTCCTAATGGAAGCCCAGAGTTCTATTGTAGTTCTCTTCAAACACCTCAGATTCCTGGTTTGGCTCAATCAGTACTTCATTAGATTAAATCAGGAGCTGCTGATGGAGTTTTACAAATCCAAACGACAGCTGAAGGAACTGAGGAAAAATCTGGGTTCTTCTTACCAGCTCACACAACTTATCTTGCTGACAAAACATATCTTGCTATTATTCAACGCTTTCTTGTTTGTTTGCATTTATCCTAATGTTAATTTGTGTGTTTGCTAGCAGAAAGTCTCTTACTGCTCAGACAAATGGCTTTAAACAGTTTGCACAGGAGCCCAAGGCCAGTATTTTGGTTTGATTGGCTGCTGTAGACTTATTAGGTATGTGTTTATGTGTGTGTGTTGGTTTTTGCAGATAAATTTTCTATATGGGGTTTATCTGGGATATGAGCTATGAGAATGAGCCATGTGTTTTAAAACTTGTGAAAGTGAAGGTGAAACATGTTGGTACTATTGGTTGATGTTTTTTCTCCACCCACTGTAGCACAATGATGTGATTAAAATCTAGAGGATATTTCCTGCTGCAATCCTGTCATTCATACACTTGCCTTTGTATTTATTTACAGTGTCTGGAAAGACATAATACAGCTCTGTTTTTGTCCCCTAATGCCTGTTTAACATAAATGCACCCCAGAGGCACAAATGTGTCGGCCTACTTGTGCTGAAAAGGCCTGGGAGTATGATGGCTACACCATGGAGTGCTACTCCAGTGAGGAACATTCTCACTTCTGCGTGAAGATGATTGCAGATGAAGAGGGTTTGCTCCACAGTCAGTCACTAATATCCACAGAGACAATGCTCTGCTGAAGTACTTTAGCTGTGTGACAGCTCGACTGGGTCCTTAGACCAAGAAAATAATTTGTTTATCCAGTCCTGAGGAGTGGATGATTGATTTATTGGGTAATGTAGACTCCACATATCAGGCTCAAAGTGTCACGTTGTAAAAACCTGGTCTGATCTGATGAGAGGCTGTGATTAGAAGAATAATTGCTTCTTGGATCATGTGAAAGCTGGAAAAAAATTGTTTGGTTAGATTTTCTCAGATAGTTCCACACTAAAACTGATATATAGGAGTCTTTAATGTAATGTCTGACTGCTGAGCACAGACATTGCTATGTCTGCTAAAGTCTCAATCACAGTTGGTGACCATAAAATGTAAATAAGGCCTTGCAGTTTCATCTCACTTTGAACTACGTTTGATGATGGTAATGTACTGCTGACCCTGTTTTTACAGGCTTCTACAAGTTTTATTGTTGCAATATAAAAATCATCAGATTTTTAACATTGCCTGCGCTAGAGATTTGGAGCCCCTAACATTAAAAACTAATTTCCAAAATTGTAACTTTATTGGAGGAAGGATCAGAACAAAACTGGCATTGGTGCATATGTCATAAAATATTCAAGCAATATAAGGGGCAGCTGGCATTTTTAATTGATGTAAACAAACATATTAGATAGATAGAGAGATAGATAGATAGATAGCATGCCCCAATGCAAGAACTTGCCTTGCCCCACACAGAGCCCTGACCCCTGACCTCAACCCCAGCCAACACCTTTGAGATGAACTGGAATGGAGATTGTGAGCCAGACCTTCTCATCCAACATCAGTCCCTCACCTCATAAATGCTCTATATAAAAAAAGCACTAATTTCCACAGAAACTCCAAAATCTTGTGGAGAGCCTTCCAAGAAGAGTAGAATATACCTGCAAGGGGGACCAACTCCATATTAAAGTCTATGTGTTTGAATGCAGTGTCATTGAAGTCCCTGTTGGTGTAATGATCAGGTGTCCCAATACTTCTGTCAATATAGTATAGATAGATAGATAGATAGATAGATAGATAGATAGATAGATAGGTGTTAAGTTTTATGAAACAGGTTCAAAACTGGATCCTAAAGAGATAAATAAATAAATGAATAAAAATGTCTGACAGTATCACAAAGTCCAGGATTAAGCCTTAGTTTGCATCTAGGAGTTGGATCATGGACTGATCTCAGCATACAAGAGAACAGAAAATGCAAAGTCTGTGTGAAAGTGACGCACAGCAATGGTAGACTGCACTGGATATGGTAACAGAAACGATATCCTTGCTTGGCTTCGTTCAGCAGCTACAGCTGATGATCTGAGGCTGAACAAACACAGGCCTCTAGGCCTCATTCAGAGAGAGATAAAAACAAATCAGGGCTCGTCTTTAGCCACCATAGATGTTAACTCGATTCTGTCTGCTTGCTATTCTAGATCTTCTGTGGTTCAGTTGTGATGCCAGGAAGACTCAACTCAGCCATGGCCTCTGAATCAGCCTCTGTGTGGCTATAGATGGTTGTGCCAGAATCTCTTTTGGACCATCCTGAAACAACCCCAGAGCACTTTGGCTTGTCCTTTATTGATTTTGCTGTAGCAATTAACACTTTAAAATGGATCAGTATTCCAATAGCCTGAGCTGGGTGTTTGTGTTTTTGGACAGGAGTCAAAAATCTTTTAGAAGGCAAGGTGAGGTAGCCTTTGTGTTCAGGGGGTAGAGGTGGTTGGAGGGGACGGGCTCTGTTTGTTGTACCGTGGCTCAGTGACACAGCATTTCAGATCCCAGAGACTGCAGAGGGTGTAGGATTTTCACGTCGGCCCTCATCTGAGGAAAGCGGCACTTAATCACTCTGAGGCAAATTGGTGAGGAAAGACTGAAATAATGACTGAAAGAAGGCGAGAGGCATGAGGATTTGATTTCATCCCCTAATCCTCTAAGTGCTGCGTTCAGCGAGTTTGCCGCAGAGCGATTGCATGAGCCGTCTGCGTTTTTGGACACTGTTATGTAACGTTTAATGAGATTCCATGAATATTCGGCCAGCACAGGAAAAAAAAGCCCCACAGAAATGGTACGAGCCGTGATAGCACACGCAGGTTCATTGTAGCTTTCTGGAAATGTGATCCACGAATTGGCAGAATCTGCTCAAAGTAACTTACGTTTCTCTTTACCTTTCATCGGAGTGGATCTCACACAGTTTACATGTATTAGACATATCAGTTCTTACATGCAGTATGAAAAGGTAGTTGCACAGTTTGGCCCAAATACATTGTAAATATATTGCCACACTGCTGCGAAAACGTATTTGATCCTCCTGATTTCATCTGTTTTTGTATATGGTTTCCAGTCCTCCCACAAATTGTAAAAGAAGACAAATAAAATATAAGGAAATACAAACATTTCTGTCTTTAAACAATTATCCCATTTGTTGAAGGAAAACAATTGTAATGAATTGCTTTAATTCTACCACAAAGGAGAAGTCAGGCATAAACTGCCTGTTTAAGATCCTACCATAGCATCTCAGTGTTTGGGTTCATCTCTTGCTTTTGTGCTCTAGACTGTTATTTTACTGCATAACCCAATTGCGCTTGAGCTTTAGTTCATGGACTAGTGACTGGTCATTCTCCTGCAGGATGTTCTGGGTTCTGTTAAGCATGTCATGGAGCAGTAATTATTAGTAAAATGGTCTCTTTACACCACAGCCCAGCACACAGTTTGAAAAATGTGAAATTCTTTCTCTGCATTTAACCTATTCACCAAGTAAAGCAGGGGGTGCCTGGGAAGCAGTGTGTGGGGACGGTACCTTGCTCAGCTGTACCTTAGTGGTGCCACGAGCAGTCCTGGGATTCGAACCCATTACCTTCTGAATGCAGGAGCACCACCATGTTTGACTGTATGATGTGTTAGCTTTACGCCACGTATAACAAGATGCCTGTCCTTCAAAAATCTATTAATCAGTCCATATCACATTATTTCAAAAGACAAAAGGTGTTTTTGGCAAATGTGAGATGAGCCTTTAAGTTCTTCTTGGTTAGCCGCATATTTCTCTGTGAACCCTTTAAAATAAAAAGTCCAGCGTTATTTTGACCAGAATTATTTATGATAATGTGAATGCCTTGATTCCTCAAATTGACCTCTGAAGCTGGTCTGGAACAAGTGAGGTTCGGTCATAATGAAACACAAGGAAAAAATAATCACAGTTTACTGAAGAGTTCAGTTACATATTGCAGCCTTCTGCATTACCAGTACTGCAAAAGCCAATGTTGTCACAATGATTAAAAATATGCTGTGCATATACGTTAAAAACTCAGAGATATGAACAGTATTAAAGTAGAGTGGATGCAGGAATGTTGTTTATTTCTGTGTTGTAAAACGATTCGTTTCTCTGCATGTGTGCAGGTATCCGCTCCTGGGACATCAGTCTCTCTGCATGTGATCTGGACCAGCAGCTGCAGCTCTTCATCACTAGACACTCCGCCCACTTCTCTGCAGAGATCAGAGGTCAGTAATGGGTCTAATAACAGGATAAACCTGGGGAGTCAACTTGGACCCGACTGCAGAAATAAAGCTGCTATTTACTGTTTCGGTGAAATTGTCTTTTTCCTCTTTATCTAGAATGATAATCCAACATGGTCAAAGTAATGTAGGGAAATACTGATACCATAAATAAATACACCTTACTATTTTTGTAATAGTTACTGGACTAATAAACCTACAGAAGCATTTCTACAGATACTGCATTTCTACAGATACTGCAGATAGAGCTTAGACTGGAAAATTTGAGTGTATTCTGTTAATTTGATCTCAGCTCCAAGGTCACACGCTGTAATCACAAGGCTCGAGATGCAGCATGTGATGCACTGTACGCAGCGTAACATGAGGAAAAAATGTCTCCCACCTACTCAAGGGGGCTCTGTGCGTGTGTTTGCAGCACTACACACACTGCACTGCCTGCCATAACCATCAGAAAGCTGTGTCAGGAAGAGGGAGCTGCAGAGTCAGTTTGCACTGCTGCAATGTGTGTGTGTGTGTGTGTGTGTGTGTGTGTGTTGGAATGGACCTTTAATCTGTGTGTGTGAGCTGAATAAGGCTTTCTCAGGCAGGATCTAAAGGCTCAGGTGTGCCTTAGTGCTGTCAGGATGTGCAACTTTATAAGCATTGCGATTCTCTTTCCTGCCGCTGTAGGAATTTTCTGGTGTGAAGGATTCTACACCTTCCGTCCAGTAATATAGACACTTCATAGTGCATAAGTGATTCCATACGAGATGCTGAAATCTTTGCTGTAAAACAAATCCTTTACATTTTACATTAAACAAGTTGCAGCTCGGTGTTAGCAATTACACTGTAATTTTACTGAGACGCCGCTGTAAATATTTACAGAAAATTAGCATACATACGTAATACAGTGCTCTATTATATCAATTTAAATGTATAGTAAAACATTGGCAGTAAAGTTCCCAGTCATGTACGGTATATTTATATCAAACCTACTGTTAATGAAAATGATATACATTCTTGAATTTATGCTTAAAGCTTTGTAAAGCCAAGGAATTTTGGTAGACTGGCCATGTCTGGAAGGGTTCACCAGTGTTCCAAGTTTTCTCCTTTTGGATATAATGGCTCTGACTATGGTTCGCTGAAGTCCCAGAGCCTTGCTAATAGTGCTGTAACTCTTTCCAGACAGCTTTATTTCAAGTAACTTTCTTTCCCATCTCTTCGGTGAATCATTAATGTGATAAAGTTAGATATGTCTCCAAAATAATTCATTTTTTAAAACCAACATAAAACATAGCATACCTCTCATCATATTTTACGTTTTCCATTTTTTTCCAATATGTTAAAGTCAGGAAATGAAATTTACTGTAACTGCAGGCATTAACATATACTGAAGTGTGTTGTCTGTATAGGAATTGTGCTAATTTTCAACAAGACGTGTACTATGACTGAGGTTGCACAAATGTGTGTATACAATTATGTAAGACATTACAGAAGATACATGTGTCTAGGTTCAGTCTTTAGACTCCAAAGCTTGCAGTAACCTAATGTCTGTTTTACAGGATTTATTGTGTCTACGGGATCTACTAGTTAACTTAAACACAGAACACTGACACGCTCATAATAGCAGAACATGTTAAATGCATTAGAACATGTTTTTGGGCCTGGAATAACATTTTTACAAAACTGCAGAGGGGTTGCTGGAAAATTTAACCTTTTATCCTCAGCCTGCATAATTTTACAATCAGTGTATTTAAGAAATACGTGAGATTTCAGGGGGATCGGGATTAATAATAGGGATAAATAGGGATTTTTTTTTTTTTTTTTTTTTAGGTTGCATGAATGTCTCATTCACACACCCATTTGTGATTGGTCAGGATGCTTACAATAAAGCATTCAGTATTTAGTGCTTAGAGGATCATTTGCATATTTCACGCTTCTGAGATGACAGTATTGTAAAGTCCATGCTGGCAATGCATTGTTCAGACACTCTCACTCATACGCTTCGCAATTCACTGAATTGATTTCTTGTTTTCTGTGTTTGTTGTTCGTACATCTTTTTATTGAATGGCAGTCGGTTGTGTTTGATGTTTGTAGAGTAGGTTATTCATGTTTTTTTATTCTTGGCCTGATTTTTATTGACAGGGCTGACTGCAGACATCAGTCAGAGCTCGCGGTAAAATAAAGCTAAAAATACAGCAGATTAGCCCACTGCTGGGATTAGTGTGGTGCTCGGAAAAGGCTTTGTTGCTCATTTGAATGCAGTGGAGTTTGTTTTGCTTCACTGTTTGTGCTGGATTTAGTAATGTCGGCCACACAGATTCAACACCTACACTAGTTGCTTCGAAAATGGCACCATGAACGAGTTCAAAACAGCAGCATCTGGGGTTGTTGTGTTAAATGGTGAGGTGCTGTCAGTGGAGGCAGTGAGGTCATCTTTTCTCATAGTTGAAGAAATATATCAGCCACCCCTGCGTAACAAACTCACTTACAAAAGAAGCAGAGGTCGTTTGAAGGGCGGGTAACCTGCTGTACGACACGAGGCCTCACAGAAAGCCACAATACATCATTTATGATGAAATAGTCTTCTATGATAAGACCATTTCATCAATTCTATGACTATTAAATCACTTCTGTGATTAAAAAAACACCCAGGGAACCTTTAAACCTTTAAAATATTCATTTCACAAACACCTTCTAAGAAAAACACAGGGAACTAATGTTTGTTTCACTAACACACACAAGCCCATTCTTAAGTTAACTGAAAAAGCAGTTCACACTGAAAGTCCTGTGGGCATGTTATGCAAATGACCCTAAAATAATTCCCGTAGGGAAGGATTTTTACGCTTCTGCTTGACTTCTAAATTGGGACCACAGGTTAGAATGGACTCAGCTAAATAAGGTACCTGTTTCTTAGCTGGGCATCTAGCATAAAAAATGTGATACAGCTGTTTATAAACGCCCTCAGAGTGCAACTAAATAGTATTTAGTCATACATCATTGATAAAATCAGTCTTAACAGCTCCAGAGGAAGCTTGTTGTATTACCGTCCTCACACACTGTGTTACAGCCCAGACTGTATTAAGGCCTCTTCGACATCTGAACATTCTGAGGGGCTGTGGTTAAAACTGAAAACCCTAAATAAATGCAATAGATTTACGCTTTTAACAATGGGAATGAGTGTTTTAAAGTATTGCATCGTCATTGGAAGCAATTTACTTTTTGTTTTCTCTCAAATGCAGTTAACCCAACCTAACCTAACATAACATAACATAATATATGAATAAGCCGATGAGATTACCTCAACATGTCTTCCCCTTGCAAAAATACGATAAAGAATAGTTAGTGGCCATACATTACATCTGAATGAAAAAAAACATCTTTTAAAAGTATTTGGTGGCACCCCAGACTATCGTCTCTGCACCTGCTTTGGGAAAGCCTGCTCTAGAGGGCACATTGTAGGGAAGACTATAGCGCTCTGCATCTTATTTTCCTCCCTGCAGGGGCACTTCATTGTGTTTTCTCACTTAGAAGGGCTTCTCAGAGGCCAGTCCTGTTTTTTTCTTTCGAAAGGCACCTGTAGGGAACCTCAGCTTTAACTCATTGTAAGGTGACCTATATGGCACCACATCACGTTCTGTCCATCCATTAGGAAACTTCCCCTAATTTCCATGCATGTGGGACACCCATTACAGCACTGCATCACATTTTATCCACAGGAAAGGGCACTGTCATGTAGGGGGTCATAGAGGACACTTCATATTGGCTCCTCTTTTCATTGGAAGGCCACTCACAGGAACCGTCAAGTTTAGACCATTGTAAGAGCTCATTATAGCACACTGCATCACACATTCTCCACTTAAAGGGTACTCATTAAGACACATTATCAAATTTTCTTGCTCTGGAGGACACATTATCATAATTTATTGTATGAAAAGGGCACCCTGGAGGGCACTCAATTATTTTTTTCCTTGTGAAGGGCAGCCAAATGGACACTTCCACTAATTTCTGCCACTCTAGAGGGCACTTTTGTTGTCCTTTTTCAACCATGGGGGCACTGGATGATGAGCAATGAGTCCAAATTGTTGTCCATGGTAACCAACCGTACAGTGCAGGTACAGAATATAGACATGAGGTTAAACAATGTGTTTTCTGGAGTGCAATCAAAACAAATTGCTT